>JAJPGS010000004.1:0-600000 GCA_028654335.1 Alnus rubra | reverse complement strand
CTTTATCTTTCCATCCCCCCCCCCCTCTCCCACCCAAAAAAAAGAAGAAATATTCACATGTTTTCTTTTCTTTTTCTTTTTCTTTTTTAAAAAAAAAAATGCTTAGGGTGAAAGAGCTCTTTTCTTGGAAAGTCATCGTCATTCTTTTGGTTGGATTGATGAATGGTATGGGATGACTGCACAACAAATGTTTGAACTTGTGCAACAAAACGACTCTACATTAAATGAGGTATGAAGATTCCAAACTTCCCAAAAATCATTGGTAGGATTTTGATAGAATCAGTAAATAAATGCATGAATTGCAGTTCATTTAAGTATTAGACATGGAAGTTTATAGCTTTAGTTGCAGAACATAATTGCGCTTTCGAGGCCAAAGAGTATATGTATGTGTTTATATGGTGTGTGCACGTATACATATGCAAATTTGCATGAACTCACCATTTGGAGAGATTTTTTGCCTCATTTGGTAACGTCTTTTAGGGGTTTTTTTAGTTGAAATTTTGAATGGGTGTGTTTTTTTGTGCTTTTTGCAAAGCTTGCAGCCCTAGTGTGAAATTGACAGCCTATTATGTCTACCTACCTGCAGCTTGTCACTTTCGATTGTCACCCAACCATTTTTTCCCCCCCTTAATGCTTCTATCCCTCCTTCACCAACCACTCACTCTTACACCAGACTATAATTTACGTGTTTGTGCGATGGCCGATGGGTGAAAAGACGCGCGGTAGCTGAAAATGTAAAAGTGAAAAACCATTAACAAATGGCCGTGCATTATGCTCTTTTATAGAATGCCAAAAGCTCGGCTAAAAGGCGTTACCAAACGAGACCTTTGTTTTTGGATGTGAATTCACCATTCCGTTTTTCATGTGTGAGAATGGAATTTATATTAGTTATCTTATTTGATCTTTATTTTATATATTTGCTCATGTTAGCACTAGTTTTTGTTTCTAATATAGTTTAAGTACTGGACAAACATAGTATATTGTGTAGCATCCTGGAGGTTAGACTGGCACCAGAATGGATGAATTGTCCTAGCCATGTGACTAATAAAAAATCTACAATAAAAAAGGAAAAAGAGAAGAGAAAAGAAAAGAAAAGGAAAGCAGCCTAGGTCAAGTAATAGCTCCTAGTTTCTTTAATTCTTGTGGAGTTGCTGAGTCGGTGTGTATCAAATAAACATAGTTTTGAAAATTTTGAATGACGGAGCAGAAATCTTGCTATATTGCTTCATTTTTATATCATAATAACTGGTATCTGTTTGTTCCTGCCCTGTACATTTGGGTGTTTATTTGCGGTCATTTAAGCACTTAAAAAGGATGTATTATTATTATTATTATTATTATTATTTTATACATTGGCATTTATAAAGCACCGATTACAATCTTTAATCATCAGAAAGAATTTGTTACAAAATAAAGGTGAAGTTATTGTTATATTAGAAGTCACCATGACGAACATTCATGAAATCATTTCATAAATTCTCTGCATGATCAAGATATTGCACTTAATATGATTTAATTTAGTTTCTGATGTGATTTTCAGAAAAAAAAAAAATAGCTTTTGATGTCATGAAAAGCCAAATAGGGCCTTGTGAAGTACAATGGAATGTATACATTTTCATGAGATGACATAAGGTCATCTAAGTTAACACTGTTCTGTCCAGTTCCCTATGTCTATATATTTACCCAGAAGCTGCATATGAGAATAAATCAAGCCTCTGTTACAGATAAGTCAAATTCAGAGAAGGTTGCTTTCTTATTTGCAATGAATGTAAAAAGAGTCTAAAAATTACTTTTATAGCGAGTTGTGATTGGTGTCTTCTTGAACCAGTTCATTACAGGATACATTTATCTGCCACTTGTTCCTATCACGCATCTGCTGATTTCTAGACTTAAGTTGGAGTCATGCTAGGAGTGGAACTAGAATTTTAGGTGAGGGAGGGGAGGAAGGAACTAAAAAGAAATTTTTTTGGGGGGTAAAAATTTGATTTTGAAAGGGTTATGAGATATTTTAAAAAAAATTTGGGTAACACGTTGAGGCGTGGGGAGCCTCAAGCCTCAACCCTCAACGTAGTTCCGCCTTTGGTCATGCTCTTGGGATTTGCAGGTTTCCAGGATGTAAAGTGGCAAAATAATTGTGAAACTTTCTGTAGTTGTTAACAAAAAGCATCTTAGCTTCCATTATCACTTCCCCAGAATATATCTCTGGTTATTGTTTGACTGAAGAATTAACTGTTTATGCTCTTGCTGCTACAGTTTTGAAATTTTAGATAATTCAGTTTTCATTAATTTCTTGTGCTCTCTCTAAAGCAGAGGCTCGTCAAGCCGGCTCTAATGATGAGTATCGATCATTTTGACGAGGGATCACTTGATAGTGAAGACATTTATGGCACGAACACTGACCTTCATTCTCAACAGCATGCACATGCCATTGATACGCCAAGCGTAAGCTAATTCTTGTTGGTGATATATTTGCAAAGTAATGTGACAAATATAGAGTAGACAGCAAAGCAACATATACTATCTCCTAGCCCGCGAGGGTTAGCTCGAATGGTCAAATCGTGTGGTTAATATCATGAGATCGGCCGTTCAAGTCCTTACTCAATTGATACACGGTTCTTGTAAACGGGGTCGTGTATCATGAACTTACCCGACATGATTGGGTTAGAACCCTGCCTTGAAGGGTTCCACGACATTAATAATAATAATAAAAAAAAATAACACATACAATGTCCTCGTTCCTTCTCTTCTGATATTGTAAATATTATTCCATTTGAACCTAAAGGGGTAGCATAGCAGTTGGAGACCACAGCTCGTAAAGTGAAGGTCACTGGATTGATGGCTCTCTCTTTGGGGCTACTACAGAAAAACAAAGGAAAACGAAAATTTATTTGATTTTTCTTTTATCATTAGAAAATATTGTAATAAAACATAGGAAAAAAAAATTGTATATGAGCTTGTAGCAGCAATTCGAATACTCATTGTAGACATCCTAATTACTATAGCCACTTCATTTTACTGAAATTCGTTGAAATTACTCCTTTTTGTGCAATTTCCATCATTTTTTTTTTTTTGTTGTTTCAAAATATATGCTATCATGACAATTGATAGGCAGTTATAAGTAATTTATTATTCAATTTTATTTTTAAAAGATAAAAATTATCAAACAACAATTGAATCATGACTTATTTATTGAACATACTCAAAACAAATTAGTTGGTAATCTTTGTGTGGTATATCTTTCAAAACATTCACCAAGATTATGTGAGCCTTTTGATAAACACATTTGACAATTGTTAAGACACCGAGTTAAAAAGAAAAAAAGGGTAAAAAAATCAATAGATAATACCTCTTGATGGTATTTTAGCCATAATTTCCAATCATTCTTTTGATGTTCATGTTTCTTCGCATGCAATTTCATCCCCAAGGCCTAAATCATGAAATAGATCATTTTTATTTCATATTTACCATGTCGCAACATATAAGCCATTAAATTTGTAAAATTTAATTTGGATCCTGAAATATATCTTGTTAATTTCACTTGAAAATTGAGAGATCCCAACCTCGGTAATTATATTTTATAATTCCTAGAAAAACCCACTAAAGAAATAGGAGCGACTCCTCTCCAAGTGGAGAGCTTCCCATTTCCTTTTATTTTTAAATGGGAGCACGCCACGTGTTAAAAAAAAGTATTCAATAGTAAAAAAAAAAAGAATAGAAAAGATGCGTTACCGATTTTTTAAATAACTTATTAACGTTAAATTAACACCAAATTCAATATTATCTTTTCGCATAATTTCAAAACTAGTAAGAAAATATTATATATACTATTAAAATTGTGTTTTCATACAGTAACATAATTGAACTTGTATTTTAAAAAACATTATTTTATTAAAAAACATTATTTTATCTAAAATCATAAAAAACATTATTTCATATAAAGCATGATTTGAGTTAAAACCATCAATGTTTTTCTATATAACTTTGAAACTGAGTATTTTTCAAATAACTTATTAATATATCTTTAGATGATTATATATCTCATATTACATAATTTATAATTATAATAATATAAGAAAAAAATAATAAAAACCCATTTCATATTGGACCCATTTCTGGCCCGCCCAAACCCACAGGCTTACCAACCCTACTAAACGGTCCAAACGAGGCAGTCGATGACTGACCGACGACGTGACGTAGACGCTCACGCAATCATTAATAAGTTATTTGGGCGCGCTTTTACTACCACGCGTTCTTCCAATTCCAATAGCATATTCCTTTAATTTCTTCCGTGCCGACTGGAACATCCTCCCTATATGCTCTCTATATCTTCCTCTCCTTCGTCCTTCTGAGCGCCGTCTACATTTGAAGCTGGCCCTCACTGTCTCACTGGAATCTACGAGAAATGGTTCAGATCAAGGAATTGTATCCTTTTCAGAATTGCTTCTTTTGGCTTATGATCCGTAGCTTTAAAACACTTTTATTCTTTTTATGCTTTATTTTTATTTTTTTTTGCCTTACTAACCAAATTAAAGTATTTAAAGATGAGATAGCTAGTGTTTTTTTGACCCATTCAGATAAAGCTCTCAAGCTGTGGTTTCTGAACTTTCTTAGTTTAATTTGTGGGAGTTCATACAAATGAGTGACACCCAATATGTCTGAGAGTTTGTTTGTTTGTTTTTTTAATTTCTTTTAACCTGAGCATATTCCTTTTTTTAGGTTTAAAATTCGAAATCATTTTAACTCCAAGTAGTTCTACAATGTTGAGTTTGGGACTACTATGTAGATATGGCGCACTTAATGTGTTTGTTAATTTTGTGCTAGTTTTATGAAGTAAGACTTGGTTTATGCTTCTTAGGAGCTATGAAAGAGTGATGTTTTTTCAATTTCTTTATGCAAATTTCATTAGAGAATAAGGCTAGCCGTTGGTTTTGGAGGTTTTCCTTAACCTGTTACTTTTCTATTGGGGAACTTCTGTGAAGTCGGATTGTCATGCCCATGTCGTTGGAAGAGGTAAACCAAGAAAATATGTTTCAGATTTTGATGATTTACGAAGTGTGTGTAATTATAAAATACCCCATTTCATTTCTAGCAGGATTCTGAGTTTTGTCTCTAAACTACATGTTTGCAATGCAGTATAATGTAGCACATATGTACGTGGTCATGAAGATGTCGCAACAGCACACGACTGGTGATGAAGGGATAGAAGTCTTAGAGAATAAGCCCTTTGAAGATAACGTACATGGAAAAGGTCGATACACTAATAAAATTTATCGTCTGCAAAGGTAATTGAGAAGGGCGATGAATGTTAAAAGTGTGGTAGAATGAAATTGTTGTGATTGAATTGTGAACTGGCATTTGAAAGCTGTGCATCTGTTCTTTGAGGCCCTTTATCATCTAGAAAGTTAGCAATATTTCCTAAAAATTTTAACTGCTTTATTGCCTCTCCACTGACATAGTTGGACTGTTTTGACTGAATTTCATGGGATGAAAAGTTATAAGAGATCCGATCAGTAGGGCGATAACAGTGTTTACTTTATGTTCGACTGATATGATTATGACTGCCACATAGGGCACTTGATATAACCCCAAGGGGTTAGCTCAAGTGGTAAGAGCCTTGGTCTTTGCGGTAGTCCTATGAGATCTAAGGTTCGAATTTCCTTAAGTGCAAAAAATTCTTAGGGCCAGCCCGCTGGCAAAGTCGGAGTATTACCCGATCCGTGTGGAGGGACGCTTTTAATGACTCCGAAATTTACCTAACATGGGTGGGTACACGAAGTGGCTCTGTCCTTGAGGGGTTCTTCGTCATTAAAAAAAAAAATAGGGCACTTGATATAATCCATTGAAAATATACATGAGCCTGTTGTGTCACTTTTTCATGCTATCCTCCTATAATTGGGTGAGGATGATCAGCAGAACTGGTAATGTAATCATTATGATGACTTTGATTCTAATCATTGTAATTGCTATCACAACACTGAAAGATCAGCTACATCTTTCATGTTTTGGCGGCTTCCATTCTTTTTGTTGTTCTTTTTCTCTCTCTTTTTTTTTTTTTTTTTTTGGGTTAATTTCTGTTAAGTGAACAACTGCTAGAGACCTCTTTGTTGCGGACTTGAACTTATTCTTATGCTGTTTACACTCTCTTACTCTTGCAATTTCACTGCAGCAAAGTCCCTACTTGGCTTACTACTTTTGCACCAGCAGATGCTCTCATCATGCAAGAGGAATCCTGGAATGCATTCCCAAGATGCAAATCAGGTGTGCCATTTTTGTCATGATACTTTAACATGTTCGATATTCAGAACTTACATTAATATGTTTTTTTTTTTGGGTTGTAAAATTACAAATGGATGCAACATTACCCAGTAATGAAGGTAAAAGTTTCCCCAATTAACTCTCCATTCAATAAATATTCATGGGCATACTTATAGTGAAGAGCATACTTATTGTTTTGCATTTCTGCAGTGCCCATATTTTCCCAGGTTTAAATTAACCATTGAAACTGTTCATAGGCCTGACAAGGGACAGTCAGAAAATGTAAGTTTCTCTTTTTCTTTGACCAAGTTAATTCAAATCTATAGCACTCTCTAGACTCATATGACTTTGCATTGGATTCTATGTTTGCTTTCTTGTTGGTTTCTTTGGCCTGTCCATATCTATATGTAGAGGTTAGGAATAGCATGTCTCTAACCATGTTTTTAGAATCAGATGAATTGTATTATGTATTGTCTGATTGAGAAATGAAAGCTCGAAGACAAAGAGAACCGGGCTTTTCCAAAGAATTACTGCATTGCTACCTGTCCCCCGAGCCCTCCTGCCGTCTCCTAGTTCCTTACCTCAGCTCAACCATGCTTTTAGTGCTATGAGCTCCAAATCGAATTGATCATGAAAAGTTCCAAATCACTTAGTTGTTTAAAGAGGCTTCTGAGTTGTACGATTTCATTGGGTGTATCATGTGAATCGCTTTGAATTGGTGAATTGTCACAGATCAAGCACTAATTTGCTTTTTGCTTACCCACGCGTAAAAAATGAATCTTTTTATGTTTTGTTTGCTTTTCTCAAAAACTTCAATTTTTAAGGCTCCAAACATCTTTTTTAGCTTATCCATACAAACAAAAGCTATCCATGGGCTCTCTTTTTTTTCTTCCTCTCCATCCATTTTTTATTTTTGTTACTTTTGTCATCCAAAATCTTTTTTTACCATAACTCCTTTTTTTTTTAATTAATTTTTTTTTTGTTATTGTTTATTTTTCTGTTCTTCATATTGGGATTTTGTGGAGACCCCAATTCGTTACTAATCTAATGCAGGAACTCCCATTTATTTTTAGTTTGTGATTGTTACATTCTATTGGATAACCTTTTTCATGCATACTTCCTTTTAGATAATGTATTCTATTTTGACAAGATGATAAGAAAAAAGATTATTTGCATTATATTCATGCTTTGTCACTTTTCGGTGTGATCCATTTGAATGTAAAGTGTGAATTCTTACTAAATTTTTTTTGATAACTTACTACATTGTAGATGTTGTAAATATATTTTCATCTCGCTTATTTAGTTAGATTTCTTAAATATTTTTTTGATAAGTAATCCCGAATTCATTAAAAAACGCGAAGGCGCAACATAAGTAAACAAGGAATATACAAGAGAGAAGTCTGGCTAGTAGCGGAGAAGAGATCTAAGAAAACATGAAAATTCAAAATACTAAAATATGAGGTAGCAGCCCAAAGAATGAGAGTCTTAAAGGATAAAGCCTTTAATTCCACTGAGGTCTTCTCATGGTCCTCAAAGCTACGATTATTTCTTTCCCTCCATAAATACCATATAAGGCAAGGCAGAGTCATCTTCCAAACTACATCAAGTTGAAACCTATCCCCTGGCGCTCTCCAATAGGCAAAAAATCTATCACCCTACTAGGCATAACCCAAGTGAGCCCTACTACTGAAGATAGTATTCCAAAAAGCACCTGCAATCTCACAGTGGAGTAGAAGATAGTCCATTGATTCTCCATTCTTCTTACACATGCAACACTACTCAACCACAATGATATGTCATTTCCTTTAATTATCCGTGGTGAAGATCTTCCCTAAGGCAGCCGACCAAGCAAAGAAAGCCACTCTCAAGGGAGCCTTATTATGCCAAATACTCCTAGGGAAAGGAGTGTTATCATGGGGAACAAGAACATTATAGTAAGATCTAACATCAAACAACTCTCTCCTAGAAGGAAGTCAACAAAATATATCTTTACCACCCCATCTTACTCACGGAATACAATAAAGTGAAGAGTGAGGTAAAGAGATTCATCTCCCAATCGTGAACCACTTTGAGAAAATCAATATTTCATTGATGAGAGGCACTAGAAAGCGCCAAATGGTTTGCCACAACAACATCCTTAAAATGAGCAACGCTATACAAGTCCATAAAAGATGTCTTGAGAGCTTGATCCCCACACCAAACATCATGCTAGAATTGAATTTTGGAGCTAGCCCCCTTCTCAAATCTAGTGTGGCTAGAAAGCTCCCCCCAACCCCTCCTGATATTCTTTCAAAGTCCCATCCCATACAACCCGTGAACCCCATTAGAATACCACCCACCCCAAGTGCTACCATGTTTAGAATCCACAACCATCCTCCATAAGGCTCCTCTCTCATGAACGTAGCGCCATATCCACTTTCCCAAAAGAGCCCGGTTGAACACAAGTAAATTCTGAACCCTCTTCCATGTTTCAAATATCAGAATACACACCTTAGTCCAACTAACTAAGTGAAATTTGCACTCTTCACCCATACATCCCACAAAAATCCCGCTACAACTTCTCTAGGAATCGGTCACACCAACTGGAAGGAGGAAAAGAGGCATGAAATAGGTAGACAGATTAGATAAAGTGCTTTTAATCAAAGTAACTCTCCCACCCTTTGATAACTACACCCTCTTCCATCCAATCAAACAACGGTCTACCTTCTCAATGATGTCATTTCAAATAGACTTGACTTTAAACAAAGCTCCCAAGGGAAGACCTAGGTACTTCATACCAAAGGAAGATACCCTGTAGCCCCAAATACTAACCAGACCTTCAACATTGATTTCATTGCGAACCGAGACTAACTCTGATTTAGCCAGATTAATCCTCAAACCAGAAACTGCTTCAAAGCATAAAAACAAACTACGCAAATTGCGACGATGATTTGGATTTGCCTTGCTAAAAATCAAGGTGCCATCCGCAAACAAAAGGTAAGAAATGTTGATAGCACCATCACTCCTTGACCCCTCCATGAAGCCTGATAAAAGACCCCCATCTACTAAAGCTAAAATCATTTTACCTAACGCCTCTATAACAAAAACAAAAAGAAAGGGAGACAATGGATCTCCCTGTCTCAGGCCACGAGAGCTACTAAAGAAACTTGACGGGGTCCCATGTACCAAGATTGAAAGGTGCTCAGAGGAAATACAGTATGCCATTTACACCGTCTTTACCCAAAACCACATCTCTTCACCATATACAAAAGGAAGTCCCAATTGACATGGTCAAAAGTCTTTTCAATATCTAGCTTGCACAGTACCCCTGGAACCTCAGATCTAAGCCTACTATTAATGCACTCATTGGCAAAGAGAATTGAGTCTAGGATCTGCCTACCTTTGATGAAAACGTTATGAGGCTTAGAAATGATTTTCTCCCCAATCATTTTCAACCTATTAGCTAGAACTTTTGTCACAATCTTATACATTCCACCCACTAAGCTAATAGGTCGAAACTCCTTAATATCAATGGCCTCTAGTTTCTTCGGAATAAGAGAAATGACGGTGGCATTGAATCGCTTCCGTGATTATGAATCGCTTCTGACAGCAGATTTGGAATTGGTATTCCACTCCTCATGATTATGAATTGCTTCAATGGCTGTGAGCAATGACATAAATTGTCCTTCAAACCCTTCACAAGAAAGCCCAACTACACTTCGAATGACCTTCACCTTCTGCAAAACCCAACTAGAAGCTAGATGAGAGCAGCAGCTCAAAGGTTCAGACACAAGGGGCTCATCCCTGGTAAAAAGAGCCAATTCCGAACCTGCCACACCAATCTTATCTTCACCACACACATCAGACCCATCCAGATTAGAAGAATCTCCACCGAAACAGCTAGCTTCACCTACCCTAACCTGTATTCCTATTACTTTCTTCTTAATCGACTGATTGTTATCAAGCTGTGATGAATCCTTTTCTGAATCACAACCACCCAAATCCAAATTTATCATTCCTGGCCTGTGTAAGGAATGATAAATTTGCTCATTAATTTACTGTGTTCTCAATTTGTAGCAAATATATGTGTGTGTGTGTGTATCTTATTATACACAATTCAATATGATACAATACACAATAAAAAAAAAAAAAAAAGATAAATTGATTCACGGGACAATTCATGTTCTGACAACTATGGCTCTAAGTTTTTATTCAAATATAATTAGCATTTCTCTACCTTTCCTCTGTTGGTTGCTTTTTTGGCCTTTTTCAACTGTGTCGCTGAAAAACTAGGTGCATGATCTAAGTGAAGAACAATTGGCAGCCAGGGAAGTGGAATATATTGATATAGCTTCTTCTGAAACGAATTATTGGAGTTATCTAGTTGGAAATAATAATGTGGACTTCTCCAACTTCAAATCAGCGAGAACGGGCCGTGGTCCACTTTTGGAGGGATGGCAGGTTGGCATTCCCCTTAGATGTAGTTTAATCTTGTAATATGCATTTTTATGGATGTCTTAACTAAAGGAACTTTGCTTGCATTCCTTCATTATTATGTCCTTTTTTATTGTCATGCTGTTTAAAACTCTCTCTCTCTCCACTTCTTGGCATAGCCCCTATTTCACTCTATACAAGGCCCAAATTATTGTAATAAATCATGTATGAGCCATTTTTCACTTTTAAAGTAACTAGTTATTCAACCTCAGTCTACTACCTCCATCTCATAGAAATAGTCCGCATTTTCCTTTTTGGATGTCTCAAAAACTTGTCTAAGTTCAAAAGTTAAAGATTCTTTTTTTTTACTTTCCTAAAATAAAATTGTCTTTTTCATTAATTATAGCAGATGTAATAATGCTAGTAGGAGACAAATTGTCTCCATTAATTATAGCAGATGTAAAATTGTCTTTTCTTCTTTCAAGTAAAAAGTTGGAGACAAATTGGAAAACCAGTATAACGCTAGTAGGTGAAAGCATTTGTTACTACTTTCTTAAAACTTTTGCGTTTGACATGGAGACTATTTTATGAGACAGAGTATAACATTTTCTCTTGGCTATCACAATCAAATATCTTGCAAAACAATTATGGTGCACTCTCTGATTTGTGTGTTTTTTAAATCCGTGCGGAAAGAGACTGTGTTTTAATCATGAAATTCATTTGCAGAATAGATGTGATCCTGTTATGACAGCGTATAAGTTGGTAACAGTTGATGCACCATACTGGGGCTTTGGATACCGACTAGAACAAGCTCTAATAGCGGTAACACCTCTTTTTTCAACAATTCTTGAGATGTTACCTCCAATACAAATTATTTGGTGAAAACAAATGCCCAAACTTTTTTCTGGTTGTTTTGCCAAATGAAATGCGTGTTTAATCAGTCAGGCAGATGTCAGCATTAAGTTACAATTGAAAATTACATTTGTAGTTGGATTACAGCTTATAGTCAAGAATCAATGTCTATATGCTCAATTTAAATTTATCAATTCTTTTCTCTCCAAAATCAGCATTTAAAACTTAATTACAAGAGGAATAAAAAAGGCAAGAAAATCTTGTTTCATCTCTGTCAGTGCATCAAGGAAGGTATCACAAAGGCTGGACATTAGGAAGTACCTTTTTTCTTGCTTTTCAAAAAGAAAAAGAAAAATAGTGCTTATATCGCAATTTTGAACTTCATTCCGTTTTTGCCAATTTCCTAGACGTAGTAGGCTGGCTTTTTGTTAATTCTTTTTGGACTACCAGATGGCTTCTTCTATGTTGAAGTAACAAACTAATCCTGGTTTTTAACCATCCAGAAGGATGTCATACATCTCCTGAGTTTCGCTTTTCCAATGCCATCCAGTTCTTAGGATCCTGCTAGTGCAATGGTTGACGACTTCACGCCACTCTGCATGTATGGAAAACATAGTTCATGTGTACTTGGGCTTTGTCCGTTTTTGCTAACCTTCTCTAATAATCTATTTACTTATCAAAAAGGAAAAGGGTCTGGTTTATATGAGGAACTTGATTGGGAAGGTATATAAATTTTCTTGCAAAAATACTTTGAAGGACAAAGAGGCCTGCATGATTATGCCCCAGATTTTTCTTATATAAGATAAACAATCCATTATATTTTCCCTTACTCCCCATAACCGAAAAACCTTGTTGGTGATTTTTTATGCTTTTGGTAGGGTAAAAAGGCTCTTTTTTTGGAAAGTAATCGCAACTGTTTTAGTTGGATTGATGACTGGTATGGGATGACAGTGCAACAAGTACGTGAACTTGAACAACAAAGCCATTCTACATTAAATGAGGTAAGGGGACTTCCAAAACTCCTCGGTAGAAATTTGATATGGTTGGTGAATATATGGTTGAATTGCAGAATCTCCATATGAGGATTGTGTGAGGAGGGTTATAGCCTATGGCCCTATAAGTTGGAGGCCTTTTTTTTCTTTCGATATTAAGTCACCATCTTTCTTTTTCTTTTTAATAGTGAGATGATTATATTAGATGGTTTGTTATAGAATTTTTGTTTCATATATTCTTCCATGTTAATGTTTCTTGCTCAATGATAGCCACTTACACCAGTTGGTTATAGTCTTTCCTTGTACATTTGGGTGTTTGTTATGGGTTACTAGAAACTTCATGATGACGTTCATGATTTGATTTGTCAAAATGCCTAATTACCATCTTCATCTCCTACTTCATATGAGCCTGACCACTTTTTGATCCCATGAAACACAAAATGGTGCCATGTATAGTACAATGCAATGAAATACATACATTTTCCATGAGAGATCACCCGAATGATGGCACTCCATTTTGTTCTCTTTGGGCATAGTATATTTTGACAGAAGATGCTTTATAGCAAACAAATAATATATAGATCATTACATTCAAAGGGGGCTCTTACTTATTCACTATGAATTTGTGGATATAGTCTCAAAATTACATCTGTATATACCATCCTGAGTTACAATTTGGTATGTTCTCAAATTGGTTCTTCTTTAAACAAATTTCTTGTTGTATATATGTTCCTCAGAATTGCAGGTTTCTGGGGGTATGACAAGCGGCAATTTAATCTTGATAACTGCATTTCAATTCTAACTTGTAAAAGCATCTTATTTTCCTTTTATAACTGCAGTAGAATATTATCTCCTGGTTACACGTTTTGACTGTTGAATTGCATGTACACACACACTCTCTCTCTCTCTCTCTCTCTCTCTCTCACACACACACACACACACAGATGTATATATAGTATTTCAAAATCTGCTTTCTATTTCTTAAGATGATTCGATTCTTAGTGACTAGCATCCCGTGTTCAAAAGCAGAAACTTGGAAAGCCAACTTTGATTGCAAGTATTGAAGATTAGCCAGCGTAATTTCACTTGATGGGGAAGACATTTATAGCAGGAGCTCACATAGATATTAGCAGCGTGGGCTGCCGCTGATATGCAAAGCTTAGTCTAAGTTCGATATCTATGCAATGTAACTGCTACAGCAAGCATTACCAAAATAAATGAACAAATACTGTGACGAGATTATATAGCAGCTAACATATTCAATCCTCAGAATGTATATTTTTTTTTTTTTTTTTTTTTTCTGGTCTTGTAATAATTACTTCATTTGATTACTCCTTTAATATTGAAAACTTTCTAAATCATCATATTCTGTTAAGATGTTAATTGTGTCAAATTTGCAACCACTTAAGTCCACTGTATTGTGAGTCTGACTACATTATTTGCTGGAAATTAGCTTTGTCCGATTTCCATTAAGATTTTCTTGACACCTCAAAGGCAGAAAATTTTCTTGACCCAATTAGTCATCTATTTAAGGGAGAGTATCGGAAAAGATAAAGAAAGCTAATTTTAGCTTTAAATTTTAATAGTGAAGCTGATCTCTGTACAGATGCCATCAACAGTGTAAGATTTGCTTGAAAGATTCTAGAATTCCTTTCCCGCAAAGGAAATATACTGAAGCAACAAACATAAGCTTGACAACTAAACAAAACAAGTCATATCAGGTGAATAAAACTTCAGGAAACAGAAAACTGAAATTCGCTCAGGCGGTTAGAAAAAGCGCGGGAAGAAGATTGAAGGGAGAGATCGGCGCGTGAGAGTGCGTGGAGGGGGAGCCCAGTGACCGGATTTTGCTGGTGACTTCACGGGAGAGTGGTGGGGTACTATCTCAGGTTCTTTCTCAATTTGACTGTCTTTGAAGTTGCTCTGATTTGGGGTGATTTTAGGGATTTTGGGTTGAGAATTGTGGATTGTTGTTAATGGTGAGGAAGGCTGTGAGAGGGAAAGGTAGGGGTAAAGTTTCGGAACCTCTTTGTGAGGTCACTGGATCTTGTGAAAATTCAGCAGAAAATATGGGAGAGGTTAGGGTGGAATTGAAGGAAGATTTATTGAAGCCTATGTTAAATGAAAGGATTGGAAATGCAGTAGATGAATGTGTAAAAGATTCTGTTTGCTGTTTTGATCGAGATGTTATGGCTGTTCTAAGTCATGTAAAATTTGTTGAATCTGGAATGGTTGGAGTTGAACTGAAGGTTGATAAAGAGTGAAGGACTGATTGTGGTGGTGTGGTCGAAGAAGTAGCGGATCTTCCTGATGAGAAGGGTCAAAAACCAGAAAAGAACAGAGGGGAATCAACAGAAGGGTTCTGTCCCTGAAATTTCTGAGGTAAAATCTGATTGGAGAGGCCTTTTTAATTCTAAGAAATCCTTTGGTAAACTTCAGTACTTTGAACCGCAAATTGTTGGTGGTGTGGTTGAGGTTTGTTCCTTGGATGAGGAGATTGAGGAGGAAATCTCTAAATGGCGCTCAAGCTTAGCTGGTCAGTTCTTGGATAAATCATTGCCATTTTACCTTGTAAAGAAATCTGTGGATTTTGTGGCAGAAGTTGGTGAAAGTTGAGGTGTTTTCTATGGAGAATGGGATGTATATTTTTCGATTTAATGATGAGAATTCCTGTGAAGCTGTTTTGGAGGAAAGGATTTGGCATGTGGCCAATAAACCATTGATATTGAGGAAGTGGGAACCGGGAATGCAAGTTATGAAGCTCACACTATCCTCAATCCCAGTTTGGGTCAAACTCATTCACATACCTATGGAGTTTTGAACTTAGAAGGGGCTTAGTCCGAGTAGCTAGTGGGGTGGGAATACCTTTGTATGCTGATGCCATTACATAGGAACAAAAACGGCTAGGCTATGCCCGAGTTCTGGTAGAGATGAATATAAATTCCTTATGGCCAAAGGAAATTGTTATTTCTCGTAGAAATGGTACCAAGATTACCATTGAAGTTGAATATCCATGGCTTCCAGCTAAATGTAAGATTTTTAAGGGATTTGGTCATGCTGCTTTTGCATGTGCCAAAATAGAGCAAAAAGTCTGGAAACCAAGAGACGGGCAAAAGAAGATTTTTGGTAGAGAAGAAGCAAATCATCAGAAGAATTGGAGGGTGGATGGAAACAAGAAATTTCTTGCTGGGAAACCGGTGAGCAATCTTCAAGAAAAGGCGGGACCAAGTAAGATTAATGGGAATGAGGTAAGCCCAAAGAAAACCCATATGCATGGTACTGATAGCATAAGTGTATTGGATATGACTAGCAAGAGTAGAAACCCAGTTGTTTCTGACAGAGCTATTAGCAGGCCAAACACTAGTGTTTATTGATTTCCATCCAAAGTGCTCAAAGCTCCAGCTCTCTCATTTATGTTTTACTGATGGTTTGTTGATTTTTTCTGAAGCTTCAGTTAAATCAGTACAAGCTATCAAAGGTGTTCTTGCTGAATTTGCAGAGTTATCTGGTTTGAAAGCTAATCCAAACAAAAGTTCTGTTTTTTGTTCTGGCGTTCTACCTGCTGCAAAGGAGGCTGTGCTGAACTGTTTGCACATGAATGAGGGATCGCTTCCAGTACGTTATCTTGGAGTAATGGAGTTCCTCTCATCTCTAAGAAACTTTCAGCTATAGACTGGTATCCTGCTTGCAAAAGTTTCAGGGCGTATCAACTCTTGGCTATCTAAGAAGCTGTCATTTGCTGGTAGATTGCAGTTGATCACTTCCATCTTATATAATGTTCAAGTTTACTGGTCTTCCATCTTTATATTGCCTAAAAGGATCATCAGACTATTGGAACAAAAGTTTAATCGATTTCGTTGGTCTGGAACTGATACTGAAAAAGCCCAAGTAAAGGTAAGTTGGGAGCTGGTTTGTGTACCGAAGAAGGAGGGGGGATTGGACTAAGGCTTCTATGATGAGGCATATTTGGAACTTGTTTGCAAAGGCTGGTTCCTTGTGGGTGGCTTGGGTAAAAGAATACTTGCTAAAGGGGAAATGCTTTTGGCAAATAAGAATTCCCCAAGAGTGCTCTTGGTGTTGGAGAAAGCTTTTAAAGTTAAGGGACATTGCTAGACAGTTTTGTAGTTTAAGGTTGGGAGTGGAGAGAACATTTTCCTATGATTGGATTATTGGCATCCAGATGGGGTGTTGCTTGAAAGATATGGTCCTCGGATTATCCATGAAGCAAGGAGTCAGTTATATGCTAAGCTAGCAACTGTGATAAAAGAAAAGGATTGGTATTGGCAGGCGGCAAGGTCTGAAAACATTGTGACTATTCAAACCAAGTTGCATTTGGTTAGTATTGAAGAGGAAGATCAACCTATTTGGAGCATTTCTAAGACGGGTGTTTAGTTGTGCTGAATCATGGAATGCTATTGGAACTAAGCTCCCTCCAGTCATGTGGTGGAAGTTAGCTTGGCTCCCTGAAACAATTCCTATGCAGACTTTAAAGACTACTCAAATGGGGTTTTGTAGGTGATACTCTGTGTGTTTTGTAGGAGTTGCATAGAAGGGAGAAATCACTTGTTTTTTGAGTTTAGTTTTTGTAGAAGGATATGGAGAGTGAACCTGGAAAAGGGTTTGGTGGGTGGATAACCCTCCTCTTGGATGGGATGATACTGTGGAAAGTGGAATAAAAGATTGGAAGGGAAGGGGGCTGAGGGCTGTTCTCTGTAAATATATACAATATTTGGAGGGAGAGAAACAATAGAAAGCATGGTAATCTACTGCTCTCGGAGGAAAAAACTTGCTCTGAAAATTAGAAGGGAAGTTAGAATGAGAGTTATGTCCAAGGGAAAGTTCAAGAGAAGTAATGAGAATGAAGACTTGTGTATTTAATTTTTATTATAAAAAACATTATAGGCGATATTTTATGTGTAATTTAGATTTTAAATAGTTATATGAAATTGAAAAAATCGCTATAAAGACTACAAAGTGTTGGATTTATTTCTTTTACATGGACTAGGATAGTCATTTTATTTGTTTTGGGCCTATAATAGATTAGGCCAATTTTTGTACACGTGAAGAAGCCTATTTTCTCACCCTATATATAAATAGAGTTAATCCATTGAGTTCTATACTTCTATTAAATAATTACAATCGATTTTTAAAAATTTATTGGCATTGTTGGATGCAAATTAAAAACAAATTTTACTTGCTACAATGTTCGGGTTTTTTTTTTTTTTTTTTTTTTTTTTTTTTTTTTTTTTAAATCTGGTTATATGATACAACAGTACAACCCGTAGTCTACCCGGATCCACCCCGAATTTCAAGTGAGTTTCTGAATTCCAACACACATTTTTCATAACTCCAATCAGTTTACACAACTTTTCATACCTTCAATAATTTTCTAGCATGGTTTTTCGTAAAAAAAATACTCTTATACAATTATCACCCAAACATGATTTCAAATACAATTTAAATTTTATTAATTATCAAAACATATTTTTTTGCCTCAAAATTTACTCATTAAATAATAATTGAATTCAAATTTCAAAAAATCGAACGTCGAAACATGCCATACGGTGTATAAAATTAATCATTAACAAAATGAGAATATTTATTTGAATAAATCTAACAAAAAGCTGTTATTTTTCAAAATTATAAGATTATAAAATTTGTCTTTTACACAAAGATTTCGTAAGGAGTACTTAGAGGTTTGGTTATCGGAAGCATTTGTCCAGGTGACAACTTCTATATGCCGTAAATCAAAAGCTTATATACGGTAATGTATGCCAGCATAATCCAGGCGTTACTGAAAGTGATAATGAAGACGACAATCTAACCTTAACAAATAGAAATCGTGGTCGTGTACATATTACTCTAATGTTCAGTTTGCTTCGACGTAAAATGTTTTTTAAATTTTTTTTTTTTTTTTTTTTTATGTTGGTACGACGAAAGATCGTGGCCAAACCAAAAATATTTTTGGGTGACCAGAAAAACTTTCTTTAATTTCCATAAAATTGTTTACTTAAATCACCGGACCACTGTCAGAACTAAAATTTTCAGGTTAATCTTTTTTAAAATTATTTTATATTAATATTTTTATATTGTAAATAAAAATATATGTTAATATAATTAAATGAAAATATTAAAAGAAAAAAATTTGTGATTTTTCGTACATACCAAACGCCGGAAAATGTTTAGGGAAAAATATTTTCTTGAAAAATAATTTCCCTCAAAACATTTTCTAATGGAAAATATTATACGAGCCTAAAATTTTACTTTTATTATAACACCTCAAAAAATTTAGCATTTTCTTTTATTACAAAAAGAATCCAAAAAAAAAAAATTTGTATAATAGATTAAAATATTTTTGTATAATATTAGGTGTTTTATAAGATTATTGCATAAAATTTTTGTATGATATAAATGAAGAAAAAAAAAAGGATAATACTAAAAAAGGATAAAATTTTTGTACATATTACTCAAATGATTTGTTTGATTCGACGTAAAATATTTCTTCAAGTTATTATTATTATTTTTTTTTTTTATGTTGGTACGATGGAAAATCATGGCCAAACCAAAAATATTTTTGGGTGACTAGAAAAACTTTCTTTAATTTCCATAAAATTGTTTACTTAAATCACCGGACCACTGTCAGAACTAAAATTTTCAGGTTAATCTTTTTTAAAATTATTTTATATTAATATTTTTATGTTGTAAATAAAAATATATGTTAATATAATTAAATGAAAATATTAAAAGAAAAAAATTTGTGATTTTTCGTACGTACCAAACGCCGGAAAATGTTCAGGGAAAAATATTTTCTTGAAAAATAATTTCCCTCAAAACATTTTCTAATGGAAAACATTATACGAGCCTAAAATTTTACTTTTATTATAACACCTCAAAAAATTGGCATTTTCTTTTATTACAAAAAGAATCCAAAAAAAAATATTTGTATAATAGATTAAAATATTTTTGTATAATATTAGGTGTTTTATAAGATTATTGCTTTTATATGATATAAATGAAGGAAAAAAAAAAAAAGAAGAAGAAGAGAAAGAAAGAAAGAAAACGTGGCAGGAAGCCTTTAAAAATAGGATAATACTAAAAAAAACTCATCAGTTACACACCTGGGGGTGTAACCGATGAGTTTCTAACACCCCATAGAAATAATAAAAAATGATAAAATTACAATCTTCACTCAACTATTGCACAACCCCAAGGCACATTGGGGTGGAGCTCACACACAATGGGGTTGAATCTATTGTGTGAGCTCCACCCCAATGTGCCTTGAAGTTGTGCAATAGTTGGGTAGGGATTGTGAATATATCAAGGCCCAGAAATAATAGACTTCTTCCAACAACCAAAACGTGTCTCCCTCCACAGCTTCCCCTCATCCTTTCCTCACGTGTTACTGTCATGCACAAATCTCTCAAAATAAGGGAAATTTTAAGCTTACACTCTGCTTTTACTCTCATTTATTTACATTGACTTGGCACCAATGTGGCATTACACATGAGATTTTCGTTAAAAAAAAAAAAAAAACACTTTCTTTCAGCAAAAAACGGGTTGTTTGTCGTTCTTTTTTTGGCCAGATGTGACGCCTTTGCAAAATCACGTGACGCAGCCCTGCAGCATATCTTTTCAAATCGTGTAATTTTATCATTTCTCCTTTTCAAATCTCTCCAAATAAAAAATTTCACCTCTAAAGAAGAACGGGCTGCACTCCTAACCCAATTTTCATCATTTTGTATTTCACACACCACTGCTCTTGGAACAGAGATAGTATTTCTCTATCTCTCAAGCCAAAACCAATCCACTCTGCATATGTTTTTTGAAGCCCCTCAGATAAAAAAATAAAAAATAAAAAAATTGTAGCATCTCTCAAGGCAGGGGCGGAGGAAAGGGAGTCAAGAGGGGTCAAATGCCTCCCCTCACCTCTCAAAAATTTATGTTTCCAACATTTTGTTTTTATTCGTCGGCCTGTTATTGTTTCAGACTTTCAGGGTTAAGGATTAGGTCAAAAGAAAAGGTAGAAGAAGGAGGAGGGAAGAAGACTTTTGAGAATGAGAAACAATTACACACTTAAATGTGTGTGGCGCCGACATAAAACAATTACACCCACTTGACCCACAAACTTGGTAGCTGGACGATTAGAGTGTCATGTTTCTGCTTTGTTGCCCACTCCGTTGGAGCCGTTGGAGGATCAACATTTTCACAATTAGCAGCAGCTTGTGGCTTGGCTTCATCATAGCTTGAGGCAATGCTCTACGTATCTTTTTGCTTTTGCTTTTATTTTTTTTTATTTTTTATCGTGCTTTAGTTGAACATTAAAAAAAAAAAAAATGCTACATGAACATAAACTTTTACAAAGAAGTCTTACTAACTGATGTGAAACATATTCATTGGAAATAATCAAAACAATCAATAAAAAGAAATGCTACAAGTACCAATGAATAAGTTTCACATCATCTTAATAAGACTCACCTTGTAAAAGTTTAAGTACATGTAGCATTTCTCTTAAAAACAGGGCTTTCAGAACAAGGAAAAAAAAAAGCAATCATGGTAGATTTAGAACAAAGAAGAAAGATGGAAAAAAGAAAGTGAGAGAAGATTAGTTTTTTTTTTTTGGATAATTGCACCACTGATTTCTGGGGTATGCCATAATTACAAATCACTCCCTATGGTTTAAAAAGTTCATGAGAGATCCTTGTGGTAAACTATAATTACAAATCGATCATTGGAGTCAAATTTCGTTAAAAATTTTGACAGATTCTGTTAAATGCCACGTTAGCGCCACATCAAACCAATAAGATGGCGACACGTGTCTATCTTAATAAAAAAATATAAATTTATTAAAAAATAAATAAATAAACTTAAATTTTTTTAAAAAGAAAAAAGGACCCTTTTTTGTTTTTCTAAAAAAAGTTTATTTATTTATTTTTTAATAAATTTATATTTTTTTTATTCAGATAGACATGTGTAGCCATCTTATTGGTTTGATGTGGCGCTGGCGTGGCATTTAACAGAATCTGTCAAATTTTTTAACAGAATTTGACTTCAGGGATCGATTTGTAATTATAATTTACCACAAGAACCTTCCATAAACTTTTTAAACCATAGGGAGTGATTCGTAATTATAGCATACCCCAGGAACCAGTGGTGCAATTATTTCTCTTTTTTTTTTCAACTAAAAAAAGATAAGCCTTGTCTTTTCTCTTCGTCACGTCACTTTCATAACTTAGTGCCAAGAAAGCGTCCATTTCTTTTGCAATTTCTTTTTGCGAAAGAGGTTTGATTCCTACACTTCACCGGTACAACAATTGTACAACAGCTCCTCACATGGGAGTGGGCCCTACACACTGGGCCCCACCCCCATGTGAAAGATTGTTGTGTAATTGTTGTGGTGGTATTGTAAATCCATTATTTTCCTTTGCGAAAATATGATATGTAATGTCACATTGGTGCCAAGTCAGATGTAAATAAAGGAAAATGTTACTTGCACTACAAGCCCACAACAACACCTCACATGAGGGTGGGGTCCAGTGTATGGGGCCCACCCTCATGTGAGGGGTTGTTGTGCCTAGGGTTGAGCATGGGGCGGGGGCAGGGATGCCCCTTTTTTGGCCCCGCACCCCTCTAAAATTTCCCTGCATCCGTGCGGGGCGGTTGGGGATGGGGAGGGGATGCACGGGGCGGGGGTTAGCGGGGATCCGCGGGGATTCCTCACCTAGTTCACAGGAATCCTCACCCAATTCGCTGGGATGCTAGGAGGCCTCTTCCTTGCCATTCACAGGCACCGCAGTCCCATTTTTTTCAACAGAAACTTCTGTATTCAATTTTTCCTCCGCCATTGATCAAACCCTGTAAACATTCACCAAGCCTAAATTTTAACGCTGTAACGATCGATGTTGATGAAGAAGAAGAGGAGGAGGAGGAGACCTGCCTAGGTCTGGACCCACCAAAGGCCACCCCTGCCGTCGATCTCCGGATTAGAGATCGTGAACTCGGAGATGTCGCATATGTTCTCGCGAGCTGGATCGCCATGGTCGACGAACAATTGTGAAGCCTCCGAGCAGCGCTAGGCTTAGAAAAGATGAAAGTGAGGCGTGAGGTGTGCGACTGTGAGGGACTGAGGCGCTAGAGAGTAAAGAAAAAAAATGAAGAGATGTGTGGCGTATGCCTAGGGTTACAGGGTTAGGGGTTTTTTTATTTTATTTTTTTTTCAGCGGGGAGGGGCGGGGCGGGGCGGATCCCCGGGGTTTTTTAAAACCCCAACCCGCAACCAGCCCCGTACGGGTTGGATTTTTATCCAACCCGTAACCACATAAAAACACCTAAAAACTGCAAAAATTGGGGCAGGGCGGGGCGGGTCCTGCGGGTTTTGCTCAGCCGTAGTTGTGCTTGTGCTTGTGCCCATGTTGTGGGCTTGTAGTGCAACAATCAAGTCCCGTAAATAAATGGGAGTAAATGGAGTAAGAATAATGATTCTTGCACAACTCTTGCACAACTACTTTTTTTTTTTTTTTTTTTTTTTGATGATCAACTATTGGATTTGTTTTCCTACATGTGAGTCTTAAATATTTAATAGTTGATTTTAAAAAAAAAAAAGTTGTTAGAGTTGTGCAAAAGTTATGTAAGAGTTGTACAATAAATATTACTCAAGTAAATGAGGGGTGTAAGCCTGCATCAGCCACGTCGGCAACCTCCTCTCCTTAAAAAAAAAAGAAAAAAAAAAGTAGAGAAAAAGAAGTAGTAAAGCACTTCTTTTTTTTTTGGGATAATTGCATTATTGGTTCCTGTGGTATGCCATAATTATTTTTCACTCCTTAATGAGAAGTCCTTGTGGTTAACAATAATTACAAATCGATTCCTATAGTCAAATTCCGTTAAATTTTTAATAGATTCTGTCAAATGTCACGTCAGCACCACGTGTCGCACATGTCCATCTTAATAAAAAAAATATAAATTTATTAATAAATAAATAAACTTATTTTTTTAAAAATAAAAAACAAAAGAACAAAAAGAAAAAGAAAAAATGGAAGGAAAAGGGGTGGCTGGGCCACTCCCGGCCACCTCTGGGGGTGGTCGCGGCCTCCCCAGAGGTTGGGGGTGGCCATCAGGCCACCCTTAGAAGGTGCAGGGGTGACCCAATCACCCCTTTGCCTTCCCTTTTTTTCTTTTTTCTTTTTCTTTAAAAAAAATAAGTTTATTTATTTATTTTTTAATAATTTTTTTTAATTAAGATTGACACGTGTCGCCATCTTATTGGCAACACGTGATGCTGAAGTCGCATTTAACAAAATCTATTAAAATTTTAACGAAATTTAACTCCAGTAATTGATTTGTAATTATAGTTTACCACAAGGACTTCCCATTTTTAAGTTATAAGGAGTGATTTGTAATTATGGTATACCACATGAAACAACGGTATAATTATCTTTTTTTTTTTTTTTTTTTTTTCATTCTCCCTAATTTTTCTTTCCTCTCTCTTTTCCCTTGCTTCCTTCTTGTTCTTTCCTTTCTTTCCGTCCACAGACCAGAGAGAGAAGAAGAGAAAGAGGAGAGAGAGAGAGAGAGAGAGAGAGCAGCACCGTGGATGGCTGTGTTGGTACCATAGGTGACAGACTCACAACCCAGTACCGGTGTTCCCAAGCTCAGAAGTTGTTCCAGAGGTAATTCCTAGTGATTTTGTAAGATTTATGTCTAAATTTCTTGGGTTGATTGATGAATGAGAGAAGATGAAATTTGGGTGTTTTGATATAGTTATCTCGGTTCTGAACCGATTTGGTTGGGATTTGACCGAATGGGTATTGGTTTTTGGTGATTTTTGGATTCATTTGGTTAATTGAGAATAAGTTTTGGTGGCTTGATTATCGTTGTTGGGTATTGTAGTTAGGTTCTGGATGTAGAGCCGATTGGGTTATTTGGTGAATGTTATATTGTGATTTTGGGTGTTTAATTTTGGATTGATTTCTTGTGTGAGTAGTGAAATTCTGGATTGTTCTCGGTGGAGAAACCGAATGAGTAAGTGATTTTGTTGGGTTTTCTTTTTCTGTTAATGACCGAATCTGTTGAGATTCTGGATTTGTTTTTGTGTGAAGGTTTTTTATGAATTTCTATTTGAGAATTCTGAGGTTGATTTCATAGCTTGGTTTGGACTGTTAATTCTGGATGATGAGATCAGTATAAAGTTTTGGTTTGATTGGGTTTCTGATTAGCTTATGGGGTTTGAATTATGGTTGGATGACTTGAGAGTTGTTGTGATTATGATTTTCTGGACGTTTTTGTTGAGGAATTTCTGTGAAAGCTTTGAGAAGTAGTTTAATGTTGGTTTGTTTTGTTGATGTTGAGATTGTGGTGGGAATTGTTTGAAGTTGAAACTGGTTGGGTGATTGCGATTTACTATTAAAGGTTGTATTTGGGTTTTGTTGCGGGATTTAGTTTGTATGTGAGGCCGATTCTGCATAGCTTCCTTTCTTTTATATATGTTGGTTTCATTTGTATTGTTTAAGAACACTTGATAATGCTCATACGAATGCTTAGTTCTGACTTTTGCCAGCTTGTTAATTATGGTTGAGTAAGCGGGGGAGTGGAGAATAATAAGAAAGAAAGACTAGAGCTTTTTAAGTTTTGATGTTGTACAAACAGGAAGTAGTGATGTTGATTTTATGAATATAGATATGCAGTAATTTTTTTTTAGGATTATGGTTACATGTTATATACATAGGGTACCTTAGTTTAAATTTTAAATCTGAAATTTCATAATATCCCTCTAAGTTTGTCCTTTGATTTATTTAAGTAGAAAGTCAACCCCAGACCTTTTGGCAAATCTAGGTAAGAGGACACAACACCAAAACCCCAACAAATTTTATTATAATCCTTTTGAAAAAGCGTTGGGGAATTTTATAAATAACTTTTAATTCCAAGTTTTAATTATTTATATGTCATTATTTAAAAATGTTATGTAACTACAATTACCTTATTGTTATGATTTATGCATGACTACAAGTTATAAATGAAAAGAGCATTTCAAAGTTTATAATTTATGCACGAATACAGTTATGAAAGAAGAGAGCTCTTAAAGTTTCAAAGTATATGATATAGTTATGGAAGAGCTTACAGGACTAAAGGAAATGTACATTTGCATCAATGTTAAACCCCGAGGCACTTCCATAGTTACGATACGTATCGGTATGGCCCGTATGAGTGGGTAGCGTGGCAAGCACATCGAAGGACGGTTACGAAAAGGTGTGTGCTATCGGTCAGGTGGCCTTCACCTAGGGAAGTTCCCAACCCAGGACTCTCTCCTGTGACGACAAGATGAGAGCTCATAGATCCTTCGAGAGAAAGCCAACGTGCGCCGTTCATGGTCAACAGCGGAGTCGAGTCTAAATGGGGGGAAACTAATGTTTTTAAAGAAAATAATCAAAAGGATTTACTTGTTCATTTACAAGTTTCATACCATTCTTGATTAAATTGTTAATTATGTAACTTTGCATAATTTATTTTGTGCATGACTAAGATATGATATGAAAATTTTACAGTATTTTTATTTCCTCGTGTTGTGTTACTTACTGAGTTATCGAATTCACTCATTTCCCCTTTAAGCCTTTCAAATGGCCGGCTCCTTTTAGTGGATGTCGGAGACCTCCCTAGAGCAATAGAGCATAGACCGGATCAACCCTTTTGTATGTTGTACAGTGGCAATGCTTTGGCTGATTCCCTAGTGTAGTATGTACATTTAAGAAATTTGTTTATTTTTAGGAGGAGAGAGGAATAAACCTTTTTTTTTTTTTACTCTATCCAAATTAATATGTTGCACTCTTCCATTAAATAAAAGTTAACTTTTTTATCCAACAAAATTGTTATATCAATTTTTTTAAAAAAAATTGTTATATATATTCTTGGAATTCTTGGAATTTGGTAAAAAAAATATTATAAAAGATATCTTATAATTTTTTTCAATGATTCATATTTAATTCCAAATATTTCTTAAAGTTTTTTAAACGGTTTATATTTAATTACAAAGAGAAATAGTGAAATTAAGTTTAGATAGCTGGAAAAATTACAAAATAAAATTGATATAATATTTTTTTTTAACGATACTTGAGCGAGATCCGGAGCTCATGCCTCTTGGAGCATGAACGGATAACACCTTGGTTCAATCGCCTCTAACATAACCTTGTGACTAAACCGATGAGTTTGTCTATACGTGCGTCAAGAGTCCGGCTCTTGACCCACGTGGCACCTTTTTTTTTTTTTTTTTTCTTTTTTATTTAAAAAAAAAAAAAATCCAAAAATCAACGTTGAAAGGGATGGAGTCCGGTTCAGGAGTAGTGATAGGCAGGGGCCATCCTGCCGGCCCCTGCCCGGCCCTTTCCTACGTGGAAAGGGCCATGCCAGTTTTACACTTTTTTTTTTTGAAATTAAAAAAATAATAATAATAAAATAAAATAAAATTCAAATTTCAAAAACAGCAAAACCAGTTCGGGTGCCCCATTTTTCTCATTTTTGTCTTCCCCCCAAATTTTCCCTCCCTCCCTCTCTCCATCTACCCCCAAAACCAGTGTCGTTCTTCCGGTTCCGGCAACCATTTTCGCACGAGCCAGCCACCGTTTCGAGCTCCGTCATTCTTCCGGTTCCGACGAGGTGTTTCGCACGAGCCCGCCACCGTTCCGAGCTCCGTCGTTCTTCCGGATCCGGCAACCAGTTTCGCACGAGCCCGCCACCGCTCCGAGCTCCGTCATTCTACCGGTTCCGACGAGGTCCCCCACCGTCTACTTCTATCTCCATCTCTATCTCCGGCCACTAGGTACTGTCAGGCGCCATCACCGTCGTTCTCCATCTTCCGCCAAAGCCCACCCATCGGCCGTCTTCCAGTGGCGGCCCTCTTCCATCTCCGACCGTATTCCAGTTCCGGCTTCCCCCCAAATCCGGGAACTGCTGGTCCCGCCATATCCGGTGATTCATGGGTGCTGCCGAGACCACGATTGGGCTTCCATTAAACAGCATCATCATCACCAAATTAGGGGTAGGTTAATTCTGGAATTTTCAAGGTTTCTCGTTGGTTAATTGTAGATAGTAGTGGTTGAATCCGTTTCACGTGGGTTGTAATTCTTTGGGGTTTCTCTCTTTCGCTATAGCCTTATGTGTTTATATTTGCTGATTTTTAGTGTGGATTTCGAATTTGGTTGAAGTCTGTTATTGGGTTTTTTTTTTATAGGTTAGGGGTTCCTGTATCGACAAATTACATTATTTGTCATAATATAAAGCAATGCAGAATAAGTAATTTGTCGACCAAAGAACGGTGATGCAAATGCTGAAAGACCTGTGCCAGTTTTGTGCCAGACCAGTTACCAACAATTTATCGAACCCTTGGCGAGAATTATTTTGAAAGCTGTTGTTACTCAGTATAACGCCAGCCAGCTTATCACTCAGAGAGAGGTAAACAACAAGGCTTATTCTTCTTGACAGTTCTAATCACAAATTGATCTAATGATTTGGGTTAGGGTGCACAATTTAGCTTTTGGTTTCACATCCTTCTTTTATAGTTAAGCTCATTGGGTTATGAGAACTGTTTGTCGGGATTTTCTGCTTTGCAGATTTTCATAATCTCCCATTTAACTAAATTTATTGTGGAAAAAGCTGAGCAAGACAAGAAAAGTGCTATTATCAGAGCACAGGTGAGGTGGAAGAGATTCCTCAGGTTTATAACTCTTAATCATCTGTTATAGGGAGAATTTCAGTCGGTAATCTACTAGATTGATCTCTTGCCTCCTTATGTCATGCTAGTGAGAACTGATTTAGAAATTCAGCTGCATTAAATTTTGGAGAAAAATGGATTCTTGATCAAATGCTAGTCCCACTTAATGTTTATTGGCTCCTGTGGATTTAGTGGTTAGATATTGGTGATATCATTTTGCTTAAGAACATCTGGAAAGCTTTGTTCTTTTTATTTTCAGAGGGATTCAATCGTTATTCTAATAGGTGCTTGGTAGCCAGAAGTTGGTAGGAAGTTCTTAAAACCCCCCATGGAGAATCCTTGCTAAAATAACCTTAATTTTGTTTAAACTTAAGTGGTAATTGCATATATGGATCTGGGTTTTCTCTGCTCCTTGTAATTTTTTGAACTTAAGCAGATTTTCATCCCATTTGAAGGTCTATCTTATTTAATTTTGTTTCCCACCGGTTATGGGGTGAGGCCAAGAGTGCACAGCTTATTGGTTAAGCTATTGCCAACAATCCGGCATTTATCACTCTCAGAAAAATTGAAGCTTCAAGAGAAATTGCGCTTACCCTCTCGATGCAGCATCCAACAAAGTTTTCCTGAATTCAAGTGATTTGTTGCTGAACCTTCAGGAGATGAATTTGGATCCTACTGGGAAGAAATAGGCACAACAGGTTGAAATTACCAAACTAGAAACTGTCTCAAACTTGAAACTGTTTCAATCAGTTTTGTTTTTTAACTGTTTAATTATGATGATATTATGTTACTGTATCAGTGGACAAATCACTTCATTTTTAACACTCACTATTTTCTGTTCTTATTTTTTAATCTTTGTTTTGAATTTGTGTGTGAATCATTAACTAGTTTGGATTAACTGATTTGCGTGCTATATCAGAAGAAGATTCTGAGAAGTTCTTGTATAGCACGCAAATCAGTAATATGTTTCTGAGAAGTTCTTGTTCTAGGCATCTCTGGCTAAAATGGTGACCCACATATTGCTAAATATGCTTAAAAGGTAAACGGAACAAACTAGGAACATTGAGCATAGCATAGGCATGCATTTCTTACATAATTTTTGTTAATTAAATGTTTCTGAAAAGTTTCACCTATTCTCAAACTATCAAAGAAGAGAATAACAACAACAATTTCTTATGCTTGTGGTTTATTATTTATTTATTTTTTTTCTTTTAAAATTTTGTGTTTTGAAGTGAGTGGAAGTTGGGGTGTGTCAAAAAAATTATGCAAATGGAAGTCACTCCACTAGAATGTAGCCACTTGCCAGGAAAACAATTGAGTTACAATATTTGGTGGGATTAATTTATAATTTCATATTTATTTAAAATTTTCGTTTGTTTATTGTTGGTCGTTCTTGTCTGCGTTAGGTGTGAAGCTGTCATCTTTTGAAACGACCAAGACAATCAACTGAAAAAGAAGAAAAACAAGGTCTTTGGGGAGGAGGGTTTCAAAATCAATATTTAAACAAATCATATTCAGGAGGAAGATTATGCTAAGTAATAAATAATTAAAACCATAAATCTACCTCTAGAAGCATGAAACCAAACTCTAAAACAAAATTATAACAGCTTCCCAAATACTAACTACCTCTATGTGGCTCTCAGTAAGCTACAATAAACACTTCACCACCTAACGCATGGGCGAAGAACCGATTCAACTTTACAAGTCAAGCACAAAGGCAACCTTTTTTGAACCCATGGGATGCATAGTTTATGCATCACCAGAGGGATTTGTTTTTTGTTTTAATAGACCGTTGTCTGCAATTCTGCAATTTTATCAATGCAGGGAAGAGTTCAGATATGGGAGGTCATTGTAGGTGCTGAAGACCTTGTTGATTGAGAAGGTGTATTTTTTACCATTACATGTTTGAGCAGAGGATGAGAGGCGTTGGGATAATTAGTTATTAGAGTTTTGGTTTACTTTCGCCTGTTGCCATTTCTGTTCGTGAAGCAGTTCCACGAACAATACTCTCTTTAGTGGAAATGTTTTTTGCTAATTAATTTGTAATCTCTTTGACAGTGATGATGAGCTCTTAGAAGTAAAGCTTGATTATCTATGTGCATGTATATTAATACATTATTAGTCATTAAGGAAGTGTGTACTTACAGAAAAAGAGAGACTTGATTTGTAACTCAAGTTGATATCTGTTATTTGATTAGCAATGATGCAATCATGTAAGATAGGTTGCCATGTCTCTCTATGTGGATCTTTGGTTTCACTCGATGCAGATTCAGTGAAGCAGATGGCCCCAAGTGGAAAATGTGTTTGAAATAATGAGACATTGATTCTGTATTTAAGGAGGTAGGTCTATCAATTTCTGCCGAATATTATTTCTTTTTTATTGACTTGTGACATTAGGATATACATGATTTTTTTTTTTTTGGAAGTTAGGATATACGTGGATTTCTTTAGATGCTTGTTGTAATAAGGTCAATTTTTCGCATCTCAAGTCCTTAACTTGATCAAACCTGTTGCATCCATCAAGAAGTTGTTGGTTACATTAAACTTTAGCACAAGATTTGCCAGTGTATGCCGTAGGCGATGAAAAACGCCTTATGCAAACTATTCTAAATATTGCTGGTAATGCTGTGAAGTTTTCTAGAGAGGGCAGCATCTCAATCACTGGTTTTGTTGCAAAATCAGAATCTTTAAGAGATTCTTGAGCACAGGACTTCTTTCTTGTGCCAAGTGATAATCACTTTTATTTGTCATTAACTTGCTAGTTCTTAGTACTCTTGGACATTGTAGCGGACTACTTGAGTTCCAGAAAGTTTGTTTTTCCAATTGATAATAAAATTTGGTTTGTGAAAAAATTGATGTTGCTGTGAATACATTTTCTCAAAGCAAAAATTATTGGTTTTTAATGCTTCCAATACCATTTTGGTTGGTCTAGGGATGGAGAGATACATGCATGCATAAATATTCAAATTTAACTCAAAAGAATGCTTCGATGTACAAAAGAAGTTAATGAACTTCATATTTTTTATTAACCTCACAAAAAGCAAGGTTTACTATGTCGCTGTGGCATTTGCCAAAACATGAGAATACGAAAGATTCACAACCACAACAAAATTCATTTTTCATTCATATTCAATCAATGACCGGTAAGCTTAAAAAAAGAAAATCAAGGATCAGTATAATTGGGACACAAACAAGAACAAATGGTGGAGTTTTCTCTTAGTTACAAATTCAAAAAGGCAAAGTTACAACAACCGCATATCTACATTTTGTAAAAGCAAAAATAATATCTACAAAGGAAAATTGTATTGAAGCCATGAGAAGCATTGAATCAATTAGTTTATTTCTTCAAATCCGAAGAGGTGGTTCCTTCACCATCTAAACTACTAGGTTCCCTCGGCAATGAATGACATTTCATAAGAGAATATCGTTCAACATATTTCAATAATAAAATCACCTGAAACATGGAAGATAACGTTAGGCAATAGAAAGAATAGAATATATTATAAACGTATGCTTGCTAAGCAAAATAAGTGTCATGCAAGACATCATTACAAATCTTCATAATCCTGTTTAACCAGCATTACTCAATTCCAGTATACCATCTCCATGGAATGCAATGGTTTGTAACCTAATCCACCTAAAGCCCTTACCTCATCCAAACATGACAGGAAAATTCGAAGAAATTTTCCATTGACAATTCACTTGGTTAGAACATAAACCAAAACTTTTGCTAAACTAAAATTTTATCAGGTACCCAATGGAATAAACATTTTTTTAGTTCAAGTTCACCTTTGCATCTTAATAGTCAAAAAGGTCATTAGATTGCCCTCCAAAAGGTTGGTAATAACTTTGGGGCAAGCAACTAGTTATACAACCTAATATGGTAGCCAAATGAAAAATCCTATCAACCTTCACATTGATATAATTCACTATGCACCATTCCTGTTGTCCTAAAACAATGTAAATCAACTTGACATACGATTTTTTGAGGCGTGAACATGTAGAGTTTTCAATATCAACAATAAGCTATTGTTGGAAAACTTGAAATTTATACTTTCATGCAAACAGATCAACCTTCTATAGGATTAAAGCTCCAGGTTAGAGGGCATGCAAGCTAAAAAGGCATGAAATCTTACAATGCAAGGAGTCCTCTCACAATCCCCAAGAGAACACAATATTATCCAAGTAATTTACCAGTAAAAGTGGAACAAAAACAAGCCTTAAACAATAATATTGGACAAGGAACATTAAAGGAGTAACTAGACTAAACAAATAGCTTAAAAAACAACATAAGGTGAATAGGAAGCAGGAAGTCAGAATAACAACTTCATCAAAGAAGTCTAAGACTGCAAATTGGTTCCAGTACATGCTTTGTTTCGCCAATTTAAAAAGAAAAGCTCCAAGAAGACATATCAACAATTAATATCCTCTATCACAGATCATATAAATCTCTTTGTTATTATTCTTGTTATTGTTAAGGTGACTTAAATGCATATGTAGAGTCCCATTAAAAGAAGAAAGTAAGGTGCATATGTAGACAATATTCTTAAAGCAGAACCATGGAGAAATATGAGAATTGGGCAATAATTTCAAGGTACAGCAGAACAAAAACTTCCAAAATCTACAAAAAGCCACTAAAATTTAATCGTTGCTGTCTTTTATTCCTTAACTGCCAACAAAATTCTTACATATATAAGCCTCCTTCAATTCCAAGAAATACTGAAAAAAGGGAAGTAAATGCTTACAGAAGGTTACAAGAAATAATGAAAATGCTTAAATGAGATTCAGGCAGTAATTTACAGAAATTCTTCTCATTCCACATTTCACATTCCAAACCCTAGACCCAAAACCCAATCCATCCCAACAAATTCATATGAGAATAAAGCTCAGCCCATATTCTTTTTGCAGCAAAATCCCAGCTCTGAGGAAACCACAAATCAGCCAAACAACCCACAAACCACAAATCAACCACAAACCACAAATAACCCATTATCTGCACTTAAACAACCCATTATCTGCACTTAAACAGCCCAAATCTCACCCAAAAACAACTAAAAAAAACCGGATCTGGAGAGAAAATCAAAAGGAATGATCAAAAAAAAAAAGCTAAGAAAACCTTACGGTGGATGGGCTCGTCGGCGATGGTGTTTCGACTGGGGCTGCTCGTGGCGATACGGTGGTTGAGTTGTCCGAGCCGAATCGGATTTGGAGAACGCACGGTGGTTGGGTTTTGGCCGGAGATGGAGAACGACGGTGGCCGTTTGTAGTGGTTTTGGGGACCGAAAAATTGGTTACAGAGAAGAAGACGTACTGCACTGGTTTCGAATGGTCGCCGAAACTGGAAGACGGCTGGAGATGGAAGACGGCTGGAGATGGAAGATGACCGGAACTGGAAGACGACCGGAGATGGAAGACAGCTGGAACTGGAAGAACGACGGAGTTGGCCGAAGATGGAGAACGACGGTGGCGGGTCATGCGTGGAGAACGGCGGTGGCGGGTCGTGCTTGGTGGTCGACGGTGGGAAGAAAATGGGTAGATGGAGAGAGGGAGGGAAAAATTTGGGGGGAAGCTCTGAAATGAAGAAAATGGCAAAATGAGTATAGATATTGAGTTGTTTTCAAATTTCGAATTTTTTTTTTTTTTTTTTCAAAAAAAAAAAAAATTTCTGTAAAATTAAAATGGCCCTTTCCACGTAGGAAAGGGCCGGGCAGGGGCCGGCAAGATGGCCCCTGCCTATCATTACTCCCGGTTCAGTCGTCTCACTCCAAAATTTTCCCCCCATTCCCAAATCTCCCAAATCTCACCGTCTCCCGCCACCGTCCCCTCCCCCACCGACAGCCCAACGACCGGCGCCCTCTGACCCGCACCGTCCCTCGGCCAGCTCTGTCTCTCTCTCTCTCACCCAGTAGACCGGCGCCCACCGATCGGCCGATCGACCGGCGGCCAACGACCGACCGAGCCTCGCCCAGATCTCTCTCTCTCGGACCCAGCAAACCCGAGCGCCGCCCACGAGCACCGCGAATCTTCGACCAGAGCCGACCACTCTCGACGGTTACTCTCTCTCTCTCTCTCGTTTCTGTTTCAGCTTCCTTTCTATGTCGTTGCAGACCCAAATCCAGGAGCTCGTTGTTCTCTCATTCTCTCTCTGCAAATCACGCGCAAGCAGCCTAACTGCAGGGGAAAATTTTTTCAGGTAAACTCTTTCTCCCCCTTTCCTCTCGCTTGAGTGAGTTCTGACACGTGCACTTCACTTCCTCACTTTGATGTTGGTAGATGCTGGGTTGATGGGTTGGGCTGGGTTAGCCTCTGGATTATCAATTCATAATTTTAGTCTAAGAAAGTCTGCTTTTTTTGTTGGATACTCTAATGCTGTAGATTTCCCTGTAATGTTGGTTTATTTAGTTTGAAAAGATAATGTATTTCTCAAATTCCTGCATTCCTCCGCATCTTTTGGCTTCACCCCTCTGGAGTTTTGCTATATTCCTTTGTTCAAATACAGTTTATAGCAAAATGTCAGAATCACATCTAGATGAGTGGGCTTATGTGTTTCGGTCAAGTTGGATTGATTTTGTTCCTTAATTTGTGATAAGTATAAGAAAATAAGATAGTATAACACCTGAGAGTGAATTTTGGTTGTGAAAGAAAAGATGCATGTTCAGGAAATAAAAATGTTTTATAAGTTAGCATATTTTGTATTGATACAGAACTTTGAATAATGATTTTGTACCTATTTGCTATGTAATGTAGGGGTGTTCAAACGGAGCGGTTATAATCGCTTTAAAACCGCTAACCGCTTATAACCGCTAACCGCCAACCGCCTATTACCGCTAACCGCTTTTAAAAGCGGTTATAAATAACCGCTAACCGCTTATATATATATATATATTAAAAAAAAAAAAAAAAAAAAAAAAAAAAAAAAAAAAAACCCTGACATGAGCCTAGAGGGGCGTCGTTTTGGGCATTCAGCAATGCCCAAAACGACTCCGTTTTGATAATATATACAAACCATCTCAAATCTGCAGGTTTAGGTTTCCCAATTCCCATTTCATTTTTGTCGCCGCCCTCTCGTCTCTGCCCTCTCGTCTCTGCCCATCTCGTCTCGTCTCCTCTCTGCCCATCTCGTCTCAGCCGCCGGTCGTCTCCGCCTCCGGTCGTCTCCGCCGCCACTATATTGTAAGTTTCTCCACCTGTTCGTGTATATCTTATTCTTGCTATGGTTTGTTGTGCTTTTTTTGCATTTTATATCATTGTTTGTCCTTTTTTTTTCTTCTTTTAGACGAAAATTGAAAATAAAAGATTGAAGTTGAGCTAAAAATGGATTGACAAAAATTTGAGAAAAATTTCTCAAGATTATCTTAGAATCCAAATCTGATCTAAATTTTCCATCAATCAAAAGAATTTCAAATTAATTTGGTATATATACTTCAATCATTGTGTAAATACGTACATCTTTTACTTGGACAAATTCTAATTAGAATTTGGAGTATGTGCCTATGTGGTTATTTTGGATTTGTAATGTCTTGGAGTATTTGTTTTGTTTATTTGGATTTGTTTGGTTTTAGAATTTAAAGTATGTGCCTATTTGGTTATTTGAATTTGTAATTTTTTGCTTTTGAATTTGGTTATTTTGGATTTGTAATGTCTTTGAGTATTTGATTATTTGGATTTCCAGGATTTGTTTGGTTTTGGAATTTGGAGTATGTGGATTTGTTTGGTTTTGGAATTTAGAATATGTTTGGATTAGTAATTTTTTGGTTTTGAATTTGGTTATTTGGATTTGAAAAATTAGATTTGAATTTGGTTATGTTTGTGTTTTGGATTTGTAATTTTGTATTTATATTTGTTAATTTTGTAACAAAGGACAAAAGGCCCAAAAAGTATTAAATTTTTTTCTTGAAAAAATTAAAATCTGTACAAAAAATGGCCCAAAACCGGTGTAAACCTGGCCCAAAACTGGTATAAAAATAGCCCAAAACTGATTTTAACCCGGCCCAAAACTAGAATTCGAAAGCGGTTTCAAACCGCCGGTTATAACCGCTAACCGGCGGTTATAAAAATAACCGCCTCCGCCTAGGCGGTTAGCAGTTGCGGTTGGTAAAATAAAAATAACCGCTAGGTGGTTAGCGGTTAGCGGTTTTAGCCAATAACCGCCGGTTATAACCGCTTGTACACCCCTGTAATGGATGTTTGGCAGTTGTAATATTTTGGTTCGTAGTAATGTTGATTATTCTTTGGTAGTAATGCTACATGTATTCTTGAAGGGGAGCAGCGACATGAAATGGTGGGAAGAGTACAAGAAAATTATCCGAAAAGGCTGATGACGATCTAGCAGCAGCAGCTGCTGAGGCTGCTGATGGAAGACCAGTGTATTGCAGAGATAGGTTTTATCGTGCATTAGCAGGTGGACAGTACTGCAAATGGGAGGATCTAGTCAAATAAAGGGAAAGAAGGAGGCACAAATCATAATAAATTTTAATATTATCATTCTGCCCTGTTATTTCTATTTACAAGATGTTAACATTTAAAGTTTTATCCCATTATTTAAGGAAATAATTTACATTGTTTGAAAGAATCATAAGCATAACCATAGTGTTGAAGTAAATGGTGGAGAATATTTGGGATCACAAATATAAGCACTGCTGTGGGTAATAATACGGATCATTACATGTTCAACACACCTGTACGTGTAATTCATTAATGGAAAAAAGACAACATAACCCAAGCTTTCAAAAAAGCCTCAGCTTTTTATGATAAGGAAAAGTACACAATAACACCTTCAACACCATCGACAATTTGCATGTTCACCAAGTCATCATATGCTTCTAGATCGAATCTACCATCAGGTAGGTATGGAGTTTTGATTGCAGTTATCAATTTAAGAGACTTTATACTCTCTGCTGATGTCCTGCAAACATAGGAAGAGAATAACTACATTCTATTGGACCAATTCTCTCAAAAAGAGAAGTATATATTTATCATCTTCAATTTTTAATACCCCACAGCTACAATACACAAACTATTACTGTGAAAAGAAATTAAAATTTATCATCATTCTATTTGCTGACAAGGTTAGATTTATTAACACATAACCATACACACATGGAGCAGCACAAATGCACACTGATGATTTGCAACACTTATCAGTCAAATGCTGGATATTTATACACATATAGATACATTTCATATGATGACGCAGTTCTATTCGAACAATAAATGCTTTCTTCTCAAATAAAAAATAAAATAAATAAATAAATCTTTGATGTTATGGAAATGTTCTATAAGCTTTTCTTTGAAAACGCAGTAAAAAAGGCAGAGCTGTTTCCTGTCAAACTCTTTAGTGCATTATATGGGCACATACCCACACGTTGCAAAAGATTAAGTACATTAAGGCATTACAGATAGCACAACCCAAATATTTTGATATGAAAATGCAACGATACAGGATATATAGCTTGATAATTTACCTATTTTTAGATTCTAAACTGCGCATTGGAAGATGGAAATTAGGTATTACAGCAGCTCGCCCAATAACAAGGAGCAAGGGTAATTAAAAAAATTACACCTGAAACCACTAAACTAAAACCAAATCCAAAATTTACAAGACATGCAATTATTTCTCTTTCACTTCTTTCTCTGAACCTCCATCACCCTGAATAAGAAAAAAGATGTACATTTTCAGAACTCAAAATAGGAAGTAAAAGAAACATTCACAATATCTAGACTTTAATCACAAGCATATGATTAGATTAAAGTCTAGCAGTGGTTTTCTTGCATATGGGCATTGGTATGACATCTAAAAGAGGGGTAAGAGGTAAAGGTACATTTTTACCACAAATCTAAAAAATGGATATAACCCCAAAAACAAAATTCAATTAGACCATCCACGAAGTTAAAATGCATTTTACCCATCGCAACCTGATCTATGCTATACATATCAAACTCAACTCCTTTTCCCAATCAAACAAGGAAAGGGAAAAACTCTAATCAGACAAGGATATAAGGGAAAAATATTAGGGTAAATTTGTTGCACTTCCCACCCTAAAAGAATAAGAAATGAAAAATAAAATATAACTATGAAGAGGAAAACACACAAACTCACCCCAAAAGAACATAAGATTCAACATAGATAGACATGCTTCTAGTCTCTGGGTGCAATATATTGGTTAACTGATTTTCTTATAATCGTAGAGTTTATAGTAAAGCAATTGCCTAAGAAAGCTCAAACATGTTTAAACCAATTATCCCTATTGTATCACTTACTTCAATTCCAACACAGCAGCACCAAATTCGAGCAAGAATATCACCTGAAATAACATATAAGTACACCTTAGGCAATAGCAACAAAAGTGGCCAACTTTGTAGGAAATGCTAAAAAATCAAATACTTACGACAAGTATATAAAATCTTCTTGAATAGGAAATGATGACTGTGAATTTTCGAAGGTCTGAAACAAATTCTTCGTATGCTTAACATATATGAAATAAAATTATACGTCAACATGTATGAATCAAATACACATCTATGAACATATTTTTTTTCTTCCTTTCAATACCTGTGTAACTACGCTATTTTGAGTTCCAATTACTTGGTCATGCTGAACATTAGTTACAAAAGCCAACGGATCTTCACATGTGTCCAATTCATCTACGAGCGATCTTTGGCATGTCTTCAATAAATAAAATCATGGAATAACATGTCAGATATAATATTAAAATTACACATCAAATACGTGCACATAATTAGCATCAACTTACTTTAACACATACAACGACTTTAAAAACTATGAATACCTGTTTTTTTTTCCTCTGCCGTTTGGGATTTGTGTCACTCTGTTTCTTGTTTCCTCCTTTTGATTTTTTCACCACCGCTTGATTTATGTCACTTTCTTTCTTGTTTCCTCCTTTTGATTTTTTCACCACCGCCTTTTCAACTTCAGACACTTTTCTATTTGATGATCGCTTCCCTTTTGTCCGAGCCACCAAAGGACTACACACCTCCACTCCCATACAATCAATAGTTCTATTACCGGTCACAGATGCACTTGGAAGTGATTGGGAAGGTGGATTTTGTTCATAGCTTTGACCACCTAATTTCTCAGTTAGCATATCAACATAACTTTGTACTTCCGTGCAATGGTCCACATTTGGTGCTGTGATTGCGGCTAACTTCAGCATATTTTTGCTCAGCTCAGCATATCGCTCTGCAGTAGGGTTGCCACTTAAAGGATCATAACTACTTTTGATTAACTTATATGGCCGCTTCAAATCCTTCCTCCATCGGTTTAGAAAATATTTTTCAGGCAACAATTCCACATCTTCAAGTGTAGTCAGTACAGATATAACATGTTTACACAAAATTCCCCTTGATTCAAATAAACAACAACTGCAGTTCAGTTCACATGAAGGGTCATTATAGTAAACAATAAAGCGTACTTTTTTCGTGTAGGCATCACTGACTTCTACTCGTTCCATCACTTGATAGGTACTAATTCCACCTTCACTTTTTAGAAGAGAGCAACTACAATTCAGAACCTCTGTAATCTCCTTCTGAACTTCTTTGAACTTTTCATGGGTGTAAATTTTTTGAAATTGCTTCTCAAAGGGAAGCTTGCTTACACATGAAATCGTGGAATTAAAAGAATTGAAATCAGCAACATTCTCAATCTCAACCTTCCTACGCAAAGCGTTGTCGTATTGATCTACAAATTCCTTCAATGAGGTGGACGAGTGCACATAACCATCAAAGAATGCATTCATACTCTCACTGCATTGTGTGGTAGTCATGCCGGCCCAAAATACATCTTTTAAATATGCCGGTACCCAGAAAGTCCGTTCATTGTATAAACCATGCAGCCATGCATTATCCTCCAGATTATAACACTCAAGTATGGTCTGCCAACTTGCATCAAACTCGTCACATGTCTGAGAATTATACACACAATTTCGTATGGCACTCTTAATGGCCTTGTACTGTAAATGTGATCCAAATTTTTCTGGAAGTTTTTTCAGTACGTGCCATAAACAAAATCTATGTCGGGCATTCGGAAAAACCTTCTTAATTGCACTTTTCATAGCCCGATCTTGATCTGTAATAATTGCCCCTGGCGCTCGGCCCTTCATGCATTTCAACCATGCCTCAAACAACCAAACAAATGTTGCTATATCCTCACTTGAAATTAATGCCGCCTCTAAAAGCATTGATTGACCATGATGATTAACTCCTACAAAAGGGGCAAATGGCATTTCGTATTTGTTGGTCAAATATGTTGTGTCAAATGTAACCACATCACCGAAATCTTCATATGATGACCTACTTCGTGCATCAGCCCAAAACACATTTTTCAACCGACACTCATCATCCACGTCCATATCAAAATAGAAATCATCATTCATTTTCCGCATTCTATCAAAATAGCCACGAAGTGTTGCAGCACCTCCTGTGCCAAGGCGAAGACGTCTTGATTTCGCAATATAATTGCGACACTCTTTCTCTCCAAAAGTAAGATTTTCATACCCCCCACTTCAACAGCTAGCGAGTTATAGATCTTGTTTGTACGGATTCCAGCTCTATCATCTATATCAAGCTTCCTCTTCGTAGCAGGATCCAACTTCTTGTGGCATCTAAAATATCTCGCTTTGCCTGGGCTTAAATCATGATTATGGCATAGATTTGCATTAGTCACATACCACGTTGTGCCTACTAACTTTGCATTCAAAGTAGCCTTACACCCCGTTCTGATTGTTTTACTAGGCTTGCAAACTTTATTACTTGAGCTGGATTGTCTGTTGCCTTGACGAGCACATGCTAGAGTGATGTAATGTACATCTCCATTTTCATCCTTTTTTTTCTTCTTCTGTACCACACCAAAACCCTCTTGCTTAGCATAATTTCTATAATATTCATGAAGTTCCTCTATAGAGCCAAACAACATCCCATTCTTAGGTTCCTTAACGTTTTTATCTTTATCTATGAGCTTGAGCTTGGAACAACAACTGTCCACACCATCATTCAACTGTTCATCCGCAATAATTTCATTTTCATCTATATCAAAACGAATAAAACATAGTGTAAAGAACCCAACTATGAATAATAACATTTACTCTAAGATATGTTACAAAAATTAAAAGTAAAAATGCCCATCATACCATTTTGAGGGTCCATTTCGATGGGAACAACATCATCAAGTTGTTCATGTATCAACAAACAATCATCTTCGCATTGTTTGTTGAGCTTGGAACAACTGTCCACACCATCATTCAACTGTTCATCCCCAATAATTTCATTTTCATCTACATCAAAACAAATAAAACATAGTGTAAAGAACCCAACTATAAATAATAACATTTAGTCTAAGATATGTTACCAAAATTAAAAGTAAAAATGCCCATCATACCATTTTGAGGGTCCATTTCGATGGGAACAACATCATCAAGTTGTTCATGTGTCAACAAACAATCATCTTCGCATAGTGAATTCAAGGTCAAGGCTGGTTGTGACAAGTCCATCTAAAAGTTATTCTACAAAAAAAAAAATGGTTTAATTAAACAATTGTATGAGACAACAAAAACCTAAACCAAGCAAAATCCAACAGTGCATAATAAATCATAATTCACTTCCTAATTTCCCCAAAATTGCTTCATCAAATCAATACCAATACAGTGCATAATGTTGTAGATAGATCTTCTCTCTTCAAAAACATGTACATATTAAAATCAAAAGCATGATATATTCTTTTGACAGCTCTCCAATTTTAACTTCACCATGAATTGAATTCAAAGAAATTAATTAATGTCATCAAACCATCAATTTGTCTGCAATAAATCCATCTTTATCAACGGTACAAAAAGTCTATCATGCTCTTTGTTCACAATTACAATTTATCATGCATAATAAATCTATCTTTATCAACGGTACAAAAAGGCCCAAACCACACTAGTTTTTGTTAACACAGGAAGATTACTTTACAATGAAAAAAATAAAATTCAGAAACCTCCTCTGTTGGAGTCCCTTCTGCTCGTGGGCGGCGCTCGGGCTACTGGGTCCGAGAGAGCGAGAGACCAGCTGCTGGGTTAGAGAGAGAGAAAGAGTGAGGGTTAGACTTAGAAGTCACCAAATGAGAGAGAGAGAGAGAGAGAGAGAGTAAAGGGAGAGAGACTAATCGTAGAGAGTGGTCGATGGCGCTCCGGTCTGCTGGGTCTGAGAGAGAGAGATCCGCCGGTCGATTGGTGGGCGCTGGTCTGCTGGGTGAGAGAGACAGCGAGCTGGGAGGGCCCTGGGAGGGCGCTGGTCTGCTGGGAGAGAGAGACAGAGAGCTGGGAGAGAGAGACAGCGAGCTGAGAGAGAGAGGCAGCGAGCTGGGAGCCGGCCGAGGGACGCTTCGGGTCAGAGGGCGCCGGTCGATGGGTCAGAGAGCGCCGGTCGTTGGGCGGTCGGTGGGCGCCGGTCGTTGAGTGGTCGATAGGCACCGGTCCGTCGTTTGGAGAGAGAGACAGCGAGCTGGGAGCCGGCCGAGGGACGGTGCGGGTCAGAGGTTGCCGGTCGTTGGGCGGTCAGTGGGGGAGGGGACGGTGGCGGGAGAGGGTGAGATTTGGGAGATTTGGGAATGGAGGGAAAATTTGGAGTGAGACACGACTGAACCGGACGTACGAGACTTTTCTTCTCTGATTTTTGGATTTTTTTTTTTTAAAAAGAAAAAAGAAAAAAAAAAAAGGTGCCACGTGGGTCAAGAGCCGGACTCCAGCCGGACTCTTGACGCACGTATAGACGAACTCCTAAACCGATACCTAGATTAGGGGTAGGCCTTTTGTACTCAATGAGCGGTTGGGCTTCTTCTAGGATTGAAATTTCTTGCAGTTGGAATTGTTGAGTTAATTTGGTAAATAGGTGATTGTGAAAGATTATTTATAGAATTTATTTTATCAGATAAGTGGTTGAGTAGTCTAATTTTTATTGGGTCAAGTAGTTCTTATAAATAGTATCTCACAATCACATACCCGATTTTTCTTAAATTCGGATAAATAATTTGAAAGATTGTAATTTCATTAGAATAACCAGCGAAACTCGGGATTCGGATCTAAAGCAATTCCTAAGAGCATTACTAGCAGCTTCCCTACAAGGGATCTGTTCCCTAAATTTTAGGGAAAATTTTAAGAAAGTCAAAAAAACCATCCCACAGCAGCTTTCCTACAATTATCTGTTCCCTAGGAAATGAACAGTGCTTCCCAATGCATTGGGAAGCACTGTTCACCTCCCATTCAATTGTTTATTCTAAAAATATAATATCTCTCTTACTTTATCTCTTTCTTTTCTTACTTTTAATTAAAGTAAAAGTAACAAAATAATATTTTAATGATATAGGAAAAAATGAAGGGAAGCTGCTGTGGAATGTTTTTTGATAGGGAAGCAAAAAATAGTTTTATTTCCTACATTTAGGGAAAATGAAGGGGAAGGGAAGGGAAGCTGCTAGGAATGCTCTAAGAGCAATGGCATCAATCCACACCGTCTAGGCGTCCAATTAAATCTACGGCTCAAACTAGCCATGTCAGCGATCCGCGTGAAGGGGTTAAAAATCATCAAAACTGCTTTAGACTTTCTCCTCTTTTTTCAGTTGAAGAGCCGCTCATCGCCTCCACCACCTCATCGCTTCTCCTCCGTCTACCGCAAGGGCCTCGCGCGGCCGGCGCCGCAGCAGCCACCTGAGCCACCGTCTACTTCGGGTTGGTTATTCATCCAAGTGTTCGCGCCACAGAAGCTTCCCTCTTTCGCTCTCGCGCGTTCTCTAGCGTTGGGTATTTCCTCTCTCTCCCGCTCGTTCATTTTTGGTTGCAACTCTCACTCTCTGCGCTCATTTTGTGTTTTTCTTTAGCTTATCATGTTAAATTTTGGAGGTTTTTGGTTGTTCCTTTAACTTTGGGCTTTTTCTCTAATGACTGGTAAGAGGGGTATAGTATAATGGAGGAGTTTTTAATTTCCTCTTGAATTTTCGGTTGAGACGCAACCAGTTAGGTGTTCAACCGAAGGGGTGAGTTTTGATTGAGAAATTTTCTGGGTTTGTGGGTAAGCTTTGTGGCGTTGAGTGTGTTCCAAAAAAAAAAAAAAAGTGTGTTCTTTGCCGTTAATTCCTACCCTCCAAACACTGTTCACGTTACTGTTTTGTGTGAATTTTCTGCTGCTTCTCTGTTTTCCTGCATACTTGGCCTTATGCTGCGTCGGAATTGGTTGGTGGTTTTGGTTGATCAAGAGAAGAAATCACATCATTCCTGATATGAAAAGGTTCTTTGGACTAGTAGAACTTTTGGAGGACAATATTTTTGTTGATGGGGATGTGGAGATGAATTCAATTTCCAGAGCTAATTAACGAAATGTTTCTCAAGTAGAAGTGTCTTATGATTGAAAAATGGTTTGACGGATCCTAAAATTTCGAAATTTTTAAGTACTTAAAGACTGTTGTGTATCTTTGATTTCTGTTTGAGAGGAATAATTCTTGCTCGACTTAACATGTTCGTTCTATATTATATAGATTTTTGAAAATTTCACATTCAAACCAGTAGAAATCATGTAACATGTAAAACACAGTGTACAAAGGTAAAGTAGTAGTAGTTTCATGTAGAGAGAGATCTTACTGGACTTGTTATGATCTTTGGGTTTATGTGGTTAGATTCAGTTTGCGGGTGCAAAATCTGGAGTCAGAGGAATGGATTACTATAAGAATATACCTTCCAACTACCATAAGAACAAAGAAAGAATAGGAAATAGTAAAAAATAATATTCAAATGAAGTAAAAAGAGATTTAGAGAGTTGGGTGTGGGTGTGGGGTCTTCTTCTTCTTCTTTGAAATTGCGAATATGAGAGCTATTTCAGATTTGTTGTCGTAGCATGTGCTTGCAACTTGTGGGGATTTGCACTATGAATGTCCACTGTTTGATCAAATGCCACTGAGGAATGTTTAGTAAAAAATAATATTCAAATGAAGTAAAAAGAGATTTAGAGAGTTGGGTGTGGGGTCTTCTTCTTCTTCTTTGAAATTGCGAATATGAGAGCTATTTCAGATTTGTTGTCGTAGCATGTGCTTGCAACTTGTGGGGATTTGCACTATGAATGTCCACTGTTTGATCAAATGCCACTGAGGAATGTGTTATGTGCTTTTCTGGTATGGCATGGAAATTGTAGCAAAGCAAGAGAAATTATGGAGGAATTAGGGAAGAAGATGAAGATTGAAATGGATAATAAGAGTAACTACGGACACTTAGAGAGGCCCAATCTTTCCAAGGCACTTCAAGAGGCCTAGGCTCTTCAAGAAAGGATTCTCATCGATATTCATTTTCATATCTTTCTTTGCATATTTGGTTCCCTTTTATAGACTCTAATGTCTAACTAAAAGCATCTTCTAGAAGCATATCCTAACTAATTCTCCCTAGTTAATTCTCCTATTTACCCCTTTATTATATCTTCCTGGAATACCCCTATATTATATCCCTTACAGAATGTTGCTTTATGGAGTCCGTTCTTATAGCTTAGGAATGTATAAGAGCACTAAATACAGTACACCAAAGCCATTATTGTACTAAAATATGTTAGCATAGCCTGTAAAAATGTTTCATTTTAGCATACCCATTTGTTCCAAAATGTGCTTAAAAAGCTTTTCCTTGTATGCACGTACAAACCCATGCACTAATGATGCACACCCATATATATAGATATATTGGTAAAAGGGCCTTCTTGTGTTATGTGGTCGTTGAATGAGCAAAAGCTTCATACTTTTTGCCATTACTAGTATTATTAATTTGGCAAGTTCCTAAGTGTAAGTTAGTTGTTTTAGCCATAACTGAGAGGGCATGGAGTCTAAACTTTTATAAAGTTTAATCTTTTTGCAGGATTAAATGGAGCCAAGATGGAAAGGAAAGGCCTTAAAGGCTAAAGCTCTTGCAGAGCCCATGTCAAAGATAGTGTCGCAGCTTCAGTCTTCTCTAATTCAATCAGATGCTCACGGACTTCTCGCTGGCTGCAGTGTACTTATAGAAGTTGAATCAGAACAAACTGATCTTCTAGATCGTGCATGCTTTGGTGGACGCATTATTACAGCTGAAAAGGATAAGGATTGGTTTCAGCTGGGTTTAGAAGAAGCCTTTTACCTGTGCTATTCGTTGAAGTGCCTCAAGATTGCAGGTGATGATAATTGTCCAAAGAATGATGTAGAGCTATGGCAGTGCATGATATCCAAAAAATCAACTTTCCCTGATTTCTACAAGGCTTATTCTCATCTTCGAATGAAAAATTGGGTTGTGAAGTCGGGTTCTAATTATGGTGTGGACTTCGTTGCGTACCGTCACCATCCGTCTCTGGTCCATTCTGAATATGCTGTGCTTGTTTTGTCAGAAGGAGAAGGTGAGGTAAATGGCCGATTGAGGTTGTGGTCCGATCTCCATTGCACAACTCGAATTAGTCGAAGTGTTGTGAAGACGCTTTTAGTTCTTAAGATCAATAAAAAGGGTAATGGTGCTACTTCTCCGTCATATTTGGAGAAATACACTGTTGTAGAGCGCAGAGTCACAAGATGGCATCCAGAACAATGCCGTGAAGATCATATGATAGTTGAAAAGAGAACCAAGTAAGTGTAGTTTCCACATTACATGGACATAATAATTTCATATTTTCAACTTTTAAAAATGGATCTTCCTCCCTTTCTATATATTTGGAATGAATCTTATGCCTAATATATCGATGCAGGCAACGAGAAGCTGTTGGAAAAGCAGGTTTAAAGACAAAATTTCTTCAAAACCATGATGTAAAATTGAAGCAGGGCCTAGTTGGAACCATACAGAGTCTTCGCCTAGTTAGGATTAGTCTAATTTTTGTGTCTATTTCCTTAATAGTAAGCTGTTGCCTGATGGTTTTGTTTTAATTAGGTTTTCTTGAGTTAAATTTATTGAAATGGGTTGCACCAAAGCCATGAGTTGGTATCTATCCTTACTCCCTAGTGGAAGTTCCTGGCTCTCCCCTTACCCCTGAGCTGCTAGTTATCCTCATTAAATGCTTTCTGTTTCCCGTCTGGTGTTTCATTCTTCATTTTATTTTCAAGATATGTTAAGCTTTGAATTGGAAGGGATGGCCTTCCTCCTAAACATTCTAGACTAAACTGAACTACATGTCTGTTTAACTGTATTAAGCAGTCTAACACGCTGGAAACAGGTAGTGTAGTAGGGATAAGATGCTTTTGAAAATTATAAATTAACGGTTGTACTTTTATGTAGAAGTGAGATTTCATAAGCTGAAATGCCAGATACAGGCTAATAGAAGTTTGCAACATTTGAATTATGAGAGATGTCATTAAGGTGTACTTGGTTCTGAAGTGTAAAGAATTTAATGGAAGTTTTTGTCAAATAAATATGGTGTTAAGGAATGTATGATATACATTATAGAGATTTAGGACAACATTGGCTAAAACTTACATCTTTATGTTGAAAAGTGTTAGCTATTGTAAATGTGCATCAAGTTATAATTTTCTTTCCTATGGAAATTTAGGTCCAAGATGTAGGCTACACCTTTCTCACTTATGTCTAGGAAACTGAGGAAAGAAACTGAGGATTTGCTAGGTGGACAAAGTTTATTAGTAAAAGAAGCTCCATGCTAGAAAGGACACCTTTCCTTTCAGGGAAGCTTATTTCCTTTTAATCAAAATAATAAGTTGCCTGCTGTACCTAGACCTTTCCAAGCAAATAATATTTTCAGGACCAAAATATTTGGGGATTGGGTTACTCTCTTGATGGATTTATGGGATTCTTCTCTCTCAGTGCCACAATTGAGAAAACTCTCATCGTTCATCCCATTTTCATGGAGGAAAAAATGTTGGAAAATGATCACATGTCTCTCAAACTACAACTAATTATAATTATTAAAAAAAAAAAAAAAAACAAAGAAGAAGAAGAATCCCATCCTTCCATTTGATGTTGGTCTTTGTCATGAAGAGCCAATCTGGAATTGGTTTTCTACTTGGCAATGTAAATGCTACCCATGATATTTACAAAATCAAAATCCATAGCATGCAAAATCAAATCCTATCCCTCCACCAGATACTAGTAACATTTTTTTTTTTTTTTCTCTTTTAAAAGTGATAAGAGTAACTGAAATAAGAAAAACCATAACATTAGCATATACAACCAAACTTTCAACTAAACAAGCCAAGACCTTAAATTGAATACCAAAACCTGAAAATACATCCTTCCTTGACAAAGTTAAATCTGGATCATACTAGGTTGCGACTTTGTCATCCTTGCCTCGCCGTAGGGTTCATCGTTATCGATCCGGCGATTGTTTCTAAACGCCGCACAGCCAACGACATAAGCAATTACCAGGATGATTAATACGACGATGTTAATCACCGAGACCTTCCTCCAACTCTTCTTCAGGCTTGCCAGCACGCCGGCTTTGCAAGAGTCGCAGGAGTAGCAAAGCTGCTGTTGATCATTGTTCCACTTGCTGCAGTCAAGGTTGCTCCCGGAGGTTGCTCCAGGGGACCAATCCGTCTCATTCACATACACATAGCCGCATTCTGTGGGGGGCTTACAGCAACCAGACTATGCAAACACCAAACAAAAAAGAGGTTTACTTCAATAATTGTGTATAAATAGTCAAATATCTTTTCTTGAAAAAGTATTTATGAAAATTGCTTTTGTTAATAACATCTAACAAGAGTGTAGCACGTTTTACATTATTCCAAATGAGAAAACGTTTAAAGAATGCCTACCAAAAGCAACTTAAACATTCAATTGTTCCACAAAAAAAAAAAAAAAAACAGAAAAAGAAAAGAAAAGATTGAGGGTTGAAACCTATGTAAATCATGCAATCAGATAACTTTTTTTCTTTTCTTTTCTTACTAAAGAGATTTGAATACCTTTTTTTCTCTTTTATTTGAGGGAGATTTGAATAGGTTTGAGCACTCAATTAGTTTCCTGATAAGAGTCCTCCATTCCACATATACCAAATGATTATAGGAATGAGTAATGTTATTTAGTATATTGTGTATTTGGATCCCTCATAAAAGTAAGGGCAAATTATTTAAAGAAATGTGAAATGACAATTTTGTCTAAAAGTAGGGGCAGAATTATCCAAAAAAAAATATGAAAAAACAATTTTGTCCTTACTTTTACAAGGACGGATACTCTCCCGTTCAAATCTAATAGTGGATTTTATTCATCAAGTTGTATGACAGTCGTATAGTATTATATTAAATAGAGATGAATATATCCTTAGAGTGGCAAGCATCTCATCTCCACTCTATTTTTTCACTTTTCTCAAAAAAGTCAAATTCAAAATATTCCAACATTTTTTTTTATTTTTTATATCACATAATAATTTTTTATTACTATTCAAATAAATAAATAAACTCCTACACAACAAATTTTTTCACTTTTCTATAAAATAATTATATCACATCAATCATTTTTACTACTACTCCACAAGTCAAATGCTTGCCAAAATCCATCTCGGTAATCTTAAAAAAAAAAAAATGGATTTTTTATGGGCCCTTAAACAAGCAACCAAACAAAAGTGGAAAAGTGGAAAACGATATTCCACCTAAAAGTAAAACCATTTGGATAAAAGCATGAGAACATAATTGGGGCGGTAAAGAGAAGAATATTTTTTTCTCTTGCCTTTTCGCTAAACATTTTAAAGAGAGGAAAAGAAAACGACAACCGCTGGGTAATATCTCTCGCTTCCTGTTAAACATGTCGCTTATCTTGAAATATAATAAATACAAGACAAAAGCCAAATAGGCCAACGACAGGTGTTTTGGCTTTCTTTTGTTGTCTTGTAGACAGTTGCCCTTTGCTGAGACGAGACATGAGTCACATGATTATAATTGGGTTCAGATATTTCTCATTGAATTTTATCTACACAGTGTGTGTCAAATATCTATTTTATAACTTCTACCCCCCAAAAAAACTCCATTAATATATATATGCTTAAAGTTGTTTGGATCGCAGGAAAAAAAGAAGAGAAAACAAAAATGGTTATTGAAAATCATGTAGTTGCAGGTTCCAACACATACAATAATGGTGCTGTACGTAGATGGTGAGATTCCATCGTTTTGAGAAATCATATGGGGTTGGGTGGGGGATCAAACCCCCACGTGCTTTGCTTCTCCTAAAGAAGATCCATAGCTTAAACCAGATCTACCTCTCGATTCTCATAAAAGTATATTTTTCCTTCAACTTTTACCCATTTGTGTTTTGTTCAAATATTCGATTAATCTAAAAAGAAAACGCCCTTTTCCTTCGACCTCAACCTTAAAGGCTGCTCAGAACAGAAAAACTTCAAAAAAAAACCTTAAGTAGACCGTCGGCCTTTGATTTTTCTCTTTTTGCAAAATCTTATCGATCGAGTGACGTGAAAATAGTCGTATATTGGTCCAAAAGAATTAAAGAAAATAAGAAAAGAAAAGTGTTTGCATACCTCAATAGGGTTGAGCTTTCTGAGATAAAACATGTCAGCAGGTTCCGGCAGACCCCCGACAGTCCTCCCCATCTTGCTGCAAGCCTTGGAGTCCCTTATACAAGAGCTGATCTTGACCCAGTAGCTATCATCTGATACGCGCTTCTCCAGCCAGCCGGTGTAGTCCTGCAGATAATAGTCCGAGTACACCCGGTTGGGCACCGGCCGTCCAGACCCTGTGCCGGTGACCGCATAGGCAAAGATTACGAACCCTATAAGCGCGGCGATGACGAAGAACATGACGAAGAGGTAAACCCACATCAGAAAAGTGTTGCGGTAACACGCGCCGGCGAACCCCGCTAGGGAGACGACCATGATGGAGACCCCGATAATTATCAAGGGCCACTGGAGGAACTTGAGGCAGTCGGTGTTGTTGGCCCTGGTGCTCAGCCATATGCCGCCGCCTAGGATTGGTATTGAGAGGAGGAAGGTCAAGAAGTTTAGTACTCCAATCAAGTGGTTACTATTTCTCATCTTTTTTACTCTCTCTCTGATCACCTGTTTGATCTCTTTCTCGTAGTTTTCTTTCTGATGTACTGAAACAAAGTTAACAGCAATGATATTAAATGTTTGAGATGTAGGTGGTCATTATATAGACGGTTGCGTACGTAGAGTGAAAAAAAGAAAAGATGTACTCGCTGTGAATGATGGACACCTGTCGGTAAACCATTAAACCATTTCAGAATGACAGTCTGACAGATGCTATGCACCTTCCCGCCGTTTGTCTTTTCTTATCTAAAATGCAATGTTTCGATTTTTTATTAGTTATTTTTAGGCAGCATTATAACTTATGTATTCTCTTTCTAATTATTTCTCTTTATTTTTGCCACAATTATTTATCAATCTTCTTTTGTGATTTAAGAAAATTAAAAAAAAAAAAAAAAAAAATCATTCCTAAATTTTAAAGTTTAAAAACTCTCAATTTAATAAATTAAATTTTAAAAAATTTGTAATTTCACTAATCCGTTAAAATTTTCTTTTCAATCCTAACGAATAAGTGAAAAATTTTCAAAAAAAATATAATTTAAGAGTAATTTTATAATTTTATGAAGTTTACATGGGTATATGAATTACTTTATCATTTGACCGTTTGATTTAACATCAAAACCTAATAAGAGAGGTGGTCGGCCACCCCATCGACCACTTTGAGGTGGTCCAACCACTCTTATCGACTATTTTGAGGTTAATGGTCATCTTTAAAACAATTTATGAAGTGGCCGAGCACCTCTTTTTTTAAAAAAAAAACTTAAATGACATGTAATTATTCTAGCCATTCATGATAAATAAACGGGGAAGATATTTAGAGTATTGCATAAATCTTGATTTTTTTATTTTATTTTTTATTTTAATTTTTTTTTTGGGGGGGGGGGAAGTAGAAATCCTGGTCCTTGATTATGAGCTTTTTGGTTACATTAGCACTGTTTGGGCTGGTTAATATTATTGACTTTGTGGGGGCAGATAGAGTGATTGAGTGAAGGACTCGCAATTCACAAAGAATAGTTGGAGTATATTTAAATGGGGAGCACGTTTAGCTGCTTGCCCATGTGACTCCATAACGTGTAGTGAGTAGATTGGGGCTGATTCCCAGATATTTCCTTCCTTCCTTCCTTTGACTTCATTTGAATGCATTCAAAAAGGAAGCATGGAGAAACGCTTCCCCCTTTCTCGAATCTTCAACAGAGCACAGTAAATAATTTTGTTTATTTTAAGATGTCATTAGGCTCGTCGTTATAGAATCTAAGCTCATTCAGTCACGTTCTATATATATATATATATATATATATGGTTGAAATTTAAATTGCTAGGAGCTAATCCCCGGCCAATGACTTTTTTTTTTTTTCTTTTTTTTTTTTTAAAAAAAAAAAACTATGGGCAGATATTTCTGGCTTGGGACTCAAGTAATCTGTTTGACTAGTAGAGAGCCAACTAATTTGCCGAAAGCAACCAAACTGCATCTTTAAGGATAAGGAAGGAATCGTGACTCCCAAAATTATTATTATGATGTCATTTATTTTATACTCAACCCATTCACGAATTTAAAAAAGTTGGAGATACAAATATTAATGCAAGTGTTTCAAGTAAGAATGTACAAGCATAAAGTTATTAATTACCTTATAATCGATAATCCCTAATACTCGTTAAATGTTAACCGCATAACTACTTTTGTAGGTAGTTGGACAAAAAAATCACTAACAGCTTTTAGCGGGGCAAGTTTAAGGTAGACAAAGACAATTAATAATCGCTAACCGCTTACTCTTATACACAAAACAATATCATTTTAGTGTATTTAATATAAGGTTTTCATTTTGAATTCAATGCAAATTATCTTTATTTATAAAATAATAATAATAATAATATTCTTAACTTGTACATTTTGAAGCATTCTAATTATTTTAAAAATGTCCAAAATCATTTAAAATATGCTTAAAGAAGGTCCAAAACACCAAAATATATTCAAAATGCCAATTTCTAAAAAGCAAAATTAATGTGGTTATAAGTTTCAATAACAGCTTAAAGCGGAGCGGTTAGCGGTTAGAGGCTATAACCGCTAACCACAACTGATTATATATCACTACTTTCAAGGGCCCTTGACTTATGAAGGCTTCTTGTCCTTGGATAGGGATCCCGTGACCCATCGACATGACCTCCAAGGACGATGGGCTTCTGACTGAAGAGCAGCTGCTTGGATAGCACAACTAATCGAAGGTGCCCTAGTCGAGGGATCCTTATCCGAAGGTACCCTGACCGGCGATATCGTAACATAAATCACCTTGATTGATGGAGTACACACATGGGAAGCCCACTACGTACGGACAAGTGTTCTTCTCATTAACAATCTTCTCTTCTAGATCTAGCATCTTAAAATGAAAAGATCAACCCTATAAATAAGAGAATTAGTTAGGGAAACCACATAATGAAAGATCTATGCAATAATTCATTATCTTTCATATCATACCCTTAACTTTTCTTCTTCTTCTTCTTTTTTTTTTTTTTTTTTTTTTTTAAGATTTGACCTATTTGCCTTATTTGGGATAACCCTATAAAGAAAATCAAAAACTTAAGTCGAAGAAGGTACACATATCATTCACCTTTTTCTCTCTTAATTTCTTACTTACTATAGAAATCGTCCTACCGGCTTAAAAATCGGAGCGCACATTGCCGGCATTGGACTCGCTCCCTATTTTTGTTTATCTTTTGCAAGTATCTTTAGCTGGATTGTGTTGCCGTCAACTCTATAACAAAAGTGACAAAAGTGAAAGACAAAAAATCAGAGGGAAATCTGTATAAAGGAATATTCCATTGATTCTACATGAAATTTCACCCACTTCCAATATCAACTGCAATTAGAGGTTCTGAAATTAACCATACTTTATAATTGATAATTTATCGTTTAAATAGAATAAAGGTTACGTAGAAGAAAGAAATATGAATTTAATTAGGACTTCTGAATTATCTAAATTGATTGGATTAGGGCTCCAATTAACTCTAAACTAAAATCGGAATAAAACTCATGATTGAAACACGACCGTTGGGTAAAGATGAAATAATAATAATAATGATTACGTCAAGTTCGTTCAAAAAATGGGCCCAGCTTCAGCGACGCTTGCCTGATCGATGGAACCCAATCTTTTCGCTGCCATCATAATAATATCATATCATGGTCACACATTTGTCGAGTCTTATCTGAATAGCGAATAGCAACCCTGTGGCGCCTGAGTGTCGAACTCTGGACCTCGACGAAATGCCAACGGTTACAGCCCTCAAGATTCCAGATTTGTACGTGGAACTTTCTAACCCGTTCCTTTTCTAACGCGCACAAAAAGATTGGTGGCAGGAAAATCGAACCGTCCAGAAGCAATCTGGTTGTGAGGGTAGCCCAGTGCAAAACAAATCCAAAAAGGTTATGTCGGTGGGACCGAGCCAAAAATTCTTACGAAAGGGGCCAACCGAAGCTCTTTTTTGTTTTTATTTTATTTTTTAAATGATTTCTTTTGGATGTTTCTTTATTCTAAAAACTACTATAATTATCAGATAGCAATTAGAAAAGTTGCAGTATGCAATCAATTGAATTTTTTATTTATTTATTTATTTTCTATTAAATGGAAGACAAAGAAGAAATGGAAAATTAGAAGGAAGGTTCTTTACCACTCCTTAAGCGAATAGAGAAAAGAAAATATGACAAAATATGAATAAGCAATTGTAATCAGATGTCAGATATAACTAGCACAAAATGCAATCAATTGACTTAAGGCTATATAGTGAGGAAGCTGTAGGAGACATGTAATTCAGCTTTTGGTTACTTGAGGCTAATTTCTGTGTGCGATTTATTTTTTTGTATTTGTTGAATAATATTTTCAATAGTTAGTAAATGGGCCCGATAATTCAAGTTGGCTCATTCACTATTTATTTACGGTCCCAAGGAAAGCTAGCTTTAGGGCCCCTTAACTAGGTCCATCAATTCACCGAGAACGCCGAGTTGCGTGATCCACCGCGTGGCAAAGCCAAGCCCACCCAAAAGTAGTATGCAAGAAGCCGCAAAGAATCGAAATCTAAGATACCCGATACATGTCTTGAGAACGTTGAGGCCCATTTTCCGGACACATAGCAACCCCATGTTTCAAAACATGAGTACTCATGATCCGAATGCGAAAACCTACAAGTTGGACACGTGGAAGCCCACGTTCCGGGTGCAAGAAGACCCACGATCCAGACGTGTAGAAATCTCACGATCCGGGCAGTGGGAGACCCACGTTCAAAGGATCAATTCCCTCCTATTTCGAAAAAAAAAAACCGATTTTTATTCCTACTATAAATACCAACATGCATCCAAGTATACTTTATTTGAAATTATTCCAATTAAGGCATTGATACATATTTTCTCATATTCTCCTAAAAATTAACTTAAGCATCGAAATGGGATTGACTGACACTCCCGACAAGTACCCTTACTGATTTTTACTATTTTGCATAAATTCTAAGACAAACTTTCTAGAAGCTTGTACTGCCAATTGAAAACTTTTTTAACAGTATTATTTTTAAAATTGTGAATATTGATATTTTTTTTAAAAAAAAAATTATATTTGGGATGATTTAAAAAAAATAAGAAAATAAATTTGGGAAACTTGTTTGGGAAGGTGAATAAAATTGAATATAATATAAAATTATTTTTGGGAATAGGTATAAATAAGGTAATGGTTGTTTGTTCTGTTAAGGCCGAACCCACACTGAGCCTGGTTTTTCCTCATCGAGTTGAACGGTGAAGATGAAATTCTATTTCATCTGATGTCCAATCGCACGACTTGAATACCGAAGTAAACTACATGCAGCAGCCAACAATTTTTTGTTTTCGTTTTTTGGGAAAATGCTGACCACAGCCAGCGTCATTCACGTGGGACTGGCATAAGGGATTGGTCGATGACTAAAGGCCATGTTTAAAAATCTCCGCAACCACGGGCATGGCATCTTTGGTAAAGATATGTACGGAATAAAACAGAGTAGTGGGTTGTAAATTTTAAAATTAGTAAAAAGTGATGCTGTGATATAAAAATGTGAAAAAATTTTATTTTGTAGTGAATTTTTTTATTTGAATAGTAATAAAAAATTATTGATGTGATATAAAAAGTGAAAAAATTGAGAATGTTTTGAGGGAGTAGGAAATATGAAAAGAGAAATAATCCCTACACTCATTTTTCACAACAGTCCCACAACAAGCTGACGTGGCTGGTAATATTTTATTATTTTTTTGTTTTTTGTAAAAAAATAATAAAATATTACCAGCCACGTCAGCTTGTTGTGGGGTTGTTGTGAGAAATGAGTGTATGAATCATTTCTCAGATGAAAAAGTAAAAGAAAAAGTACATAAACAGTACATGCATTACTGTGTACTGTTCTATAACTTAACAAACAAGGCCCACTTCTCTTTCTCTTTGCGCGTTGTGTACTGTATTTGTATACGGTGTACAAGTCAAAAAAGTATGAATAAAAAAAAATAGATTTTTTATTTTCTCATTTTACTCCTAACAAGAAAAAAAATTAAAAAGTATGAAGCGAGAAAATACGCATCTTGACAAGGGTAAAAAATGAGAAAAACAAAAAAACAGTTCATTCTGGAGCACGTTATGTATACGCACATTTATGACAATAATTTTTTTGCTTTTCCATTTTACTCTGGGCAAAAAAAATGCAAAGCATTGAAGTGAGGAAATATGCATCTTTACAAAGAAAAAAATGAGGAAAAAAAAAATAAAAAATACAGCTCTTAGAAAAAAATAGATTTTTCACTTTTTCATTTTACCCTTTAGCAAGAAAAAAATGAAAAACGTTGAAGTGAGGAAATACACATCTTGACAGGGGTAAAAAATGAGGAAAAAAAAAAACAAAAAAAGTTCATTACGAGGCATGTCATGTATACGCACATTCTTGATAATAGATTTTTCACTTTCTTGTTTTACCCCTATTAAGAAAAAAATGAAATCCGTTAAAGTGAGGAAATATGCGTCTTACTATGAGTTAAAAAAAAAAAAAAAAAAAAAAATTCATACATTTTTGACATATGCCATGCACATGAATGGGAAGTGGAGGGAAGAATTTTCAAACATGGCCTTAATGTTTTGACGTGATATAAAATAAAATAAAAAATTACATAGAAAAGTAAAACAAAAAATTGTATTGTAATAGATTTTTTAATTAAATAGTAATAAAAATTTATTGAAGTGATATAAAAAGTAATAAAAGTTAATAATGTTTTGAAGTTAATGATTTTAAGAGGTGAAAAAAAAAGGGAAGGAAAAGAAAAGATGGTTGCAAAACGGGGCCTCTATTTTCTTGGCTAGCATTTTCGGAGCTAGTGAAAGACCATTTTGGTTAGCCTTATAACAAAAATGGCCCAAAAATTAGTGACATCGGACTAGTTATTTTAACTTAAAAAAATGGCTAGTTATTACGGTACTCAACAATAATAAATAAACTAAAAAAAAAAGAAGGTCAATATAATTATCTCTTATATTTGGGAATGGTGAAAGTAGATAAAGAAATAATATTTTAAATGGACCAGTGAAAGTGAATAGATAAAATAAATAGTACGACGTAGGATTAACAATGTCTGACACGACTTGGAATTAAATGATTATGATTGAAAAGTCTGACTCATTTAATTAAATGGGTTGGGTATGGTTGACTTATATAGTTTTATACACATACTTCGACATGATTTAAACCCGACACGCGACATAATGACGTGCAATTTTTGACATAACCACCGAATCCGACACGGACCCAATACAAAATTATAGGGTCAAGATTGAGGGATTTGACCCATTTAATTAAATAGGTTGAATATAATTGACTTATTTAATTTTATACTCAGGCTGATAATTGCTTAAATGTGCACTTTCTTTTTAATTAAAATAAGTATTATTATATATTATTTTGTACAAATTCTTGTATTTTATATTAAATTGTGAAATATTGTTCGATCACTAATTCTAAGTTGAAATGATATACTAATGTAAGAATTTTTATTTTTTTTTGGTGGGAAATGATAAAATTTGAGAATTTATTTTTTTAATTAAAGCAATAATTTCTTTTAATATTTTCATTGTTTCAAACTTTTTCGAGGTTTCCATGCCATCAGCCCAACAGTTTAATGGTTTCACTGTTTCGGCAAATGGGGATCGCATGCCACCAGCCAAACAAGAAAGAATAAAATATATATATATATATATATATATTATAGAAAATGACAAAATGTGAAGAAGAAAAGAAAAGGCTGCCCAGCAATTCAAGTGAAATATAAGAAAACAAACAAAACAGAAGTCAAAGAGGAGAGAAGAAAAACGTGTAAGGTAGGTAGTAGTCTGAACCTGCAAGAAAAGAAAATGCAGCAGGCTGCTTTAGAGTGGGAAGCCAACGAAATGAGTTTGGGTTTTTTAAGGAAAGGCAAATGCCATCATTGAAAAAGAAGAGAAAATGAACGTCCAAATTAAGAGGCTGAGATCGATACAAAAGAAAGCAACAAACATTTGTCTTCTTTGAGAGTTCGGAGTTGCAGGAGGCAATTTCGTAGTCTGGACTCTGGAGTGAGACAACCCAAAAGCTGAATGCCTGAACACCTTAGAGAGAAAGTAAAAGGAGACAAGATCGAGCTGCAGAGAAACGAAACAATCTGAGAGGGAGACAAATCTGTGAGGGCAATTTTCGTACAAACAGAAAACCAGCTCTTTTTGGGCTAAAGACCATTAGCAGAAAAATAATACATAGAGAATGAATAGTAAACATGTATATATAAGGCATCTGCTGTCGGAAGTTTTTTGATATTTTTCATAAAAATTTTCTTAAATATAGGGAAGGAAACCAATATAAGATAACTATTGCTAGTGCTCTAAGGATCTACTCTCTCTCTCTCTTAAAAATTCAGAGCCTCTTTCTCTCTCTCTAAGAAAAAGTCTCTCTTGCCGGGGAGAGGCTTTATGCCTCCCTCCCGGTTTCTGTTTTTTTTCTCTTAGCCTTGCTAGGCTAAGGGGTTTGTTTCCTCCCTGGTTTTGCAGTGGAGGCTATAATTCCCTAACCATTAGGGTTGTGTGGTGTTTTTGTCCTCCCGGTCTAGATTCGATGGTGGTAGTGCCCCTTCTAGTCTTTTTGGACTATGAGGGTTTTGTTTTGTTGTTTTTCTTTAGTTTTATGACAGGAAAACACATAGTGAGGTGTCGAAGGAGGAGTGGTGCTCCGTTCGTGCCGTTAGTGGCAACGTTGGCCATTCTTCAACGTTTTAAGCATGTCGTGAGACCATATCTGTGAAACTCCGCTGTCTTCTAATCGACACGCGCCTCTCAGTTTCGGTTGTCGGGGTCTTATGGTCTAGCTGCTGGTTATTATAGCCAGAAAAATGGTTAGTGTTCGGCGTATAGCCCTCACACGCCAGGGTTTATTGTCATTCTAGGACGCGTGTGAGGGCCACGCTCTATTCCTTTAGTTAAGTCACAATCTTCAACTGTGACTTAACTATAGTTAAGTCAAATGTGATTAGGTGATATCTTCAACTATAGTTAAGTCACAATCTTCAACTGTAACTTGAATTCTTGAACTTTTAGTATATTCTAACAAAAAGTTTTTTTTTATTTGGGACCCATCTTTGAATTTTTTGTTTTTCGTAGTCCAAAGGTCAAGGAGTCTAATTTTCTGAAGTTGGGGGGACTTTTAAAAGGGAAGGGCTTTTTGGGACCATCCTGTTGCATTTTTTTGAGGTTGAAAAGCTTGGGTTCTTCTCCCATTCGGCCAGTAGCATCTCTCCCCTTTTCTTTTTTTTTCTTTTTCTATTTTGTGTTTAATGTTTATCACTTTGATGATTTAATTTATTTCCATAATTATGAGTAACTAATCTTTTAGTTAGGGCTATAGGAGAAAAGCCTAACATTTGTGTTATGTATTCTTGAAACTATTTTGGATATTATTCATAAATTAATGATTGAATGTTGGAGGTCATGATTTTAAATTTGAAAAAAAGTTCATGTTGAGCTCATTTTGATTCATTAATTATGATTTTGATTCATATCAAATGTTTATTTTGTTTGATTTATTATGATTCAAATTTATAGTGAATGTTAATCTCTCTTAATATGTTATTGAAATCAAATTTTTAATCAAACTTATGCTCAATCGACTTTATTTTTAATTAGTACTTAATTGTTTTATCTTCCGATTAAGAAAGTTGATTCTCTACCTAGTTAAGTAAAAAATGTCTCGAGAATACCTAAAAGAATACTAGATGCATCCTTAAGGCCCTAATGCTTTTCCCATTAATTTTTCTTAACTCTATTTTACTTGTTAATCTAATCTCTTTATTGCTCCACTTCTTATTAGAAAGACAACAATCAATTTGTTTTTGTTTTTTTTTATAAGATAATAGAAATTTTATTTGGGTGTCTAGTGTCTACCATTACCTGTGAATCGACTTCGGTCTTATTGAGAATTTTATTATTTGCGATAGCTTACACTTGAGTTTTACAATTTTTTTACACAACAAATGCTTCGACACAAACTGTCACTCCTAATTTTCGAGTAATTCTACATATACATTAAGTGTTCATAAAAAAATAAGATAGCTTTTAAAATCACAATTAGACGTGTGATAGATCAAATGATGATTTTAAAAGTCACCTCATTTTTTTATGGACGTTTAATGTACATGTAGAATTACTCTTAATTTTTACTAGGCTCCGTTATTTTTTACTTTTTATTTTATTTTTTTTATTTTTTTTGTGAATTGATTTTTGTATAGACTTCATGCTGATTTCAAATTTTTTTCTTTTGTTTCTTTTTTCAACTCAACCCAATTCAATTTTATTCGGACCCATCCAACCCGTGTGGTTTACCCAAGTTGCTCCATCTCCACTCGATTCTGTGCGTTTAAAAAAAAAAGTGATTCAGGGAAATAAAATTGTATCTATGCGTTTTCAATATTATTATTATATAAAACTAAAAAATTAAAAAGTTATTATTAGTACTATTATTATTATTTTTTTTATTTTTTATTTTTTTTTAACAAAAGGTGACCTGTGAGCCATCTCTGGAAGTGGTTAGAGTTGGCCGCACGCCACTCCTAGCCCTATCTGAGATGGCTAGCAGCCCCCTTTATTATTACTAATTTATATATTTAATATATATATTATTAAGAGCGACACGTGTCATCATTCTATTGGTGATGACATACACCCTAGCAAAATCCGTCATGTATTTTAACAAAATTTAACTGTAATAATTAAATTGTTATTTTGACTGATTTTACATTTATCCTATAAAAAGCTTATAAAATTTAATCATAAATCAATAGCTAGAAAATTTACTTTTTTATATTTTATTTTAATTATATCTTATTCCCACCCTAAGTACTTTTTGGTCTATGCAGTTAATACATGGAATTTGATCCTATTATTACGTGTATATATAATAATAATAAAAAATCTACAACAACTATTTCGGACTTCCTCGTAAGTTCGTAACTTGGTCATAAAACAACAATCCCAGCCTCGCCAGTCGGCAGTCGGCACTGATTGGACGGGACGCGGCTTTTCAACCTAAAACAGGACAGCGGGCATCTACGTTGTCTTTTCCTGGAAGGTATCGGAAGGCCCGTGGCCGATAAACATGACTCTCTTCGCCTTCGGCCTTCCCTTCCTGTCTTTCCAAGTTTTCCTGGTGATAATGATCGGTTTTTGGATTGAGCCAAGTTTTGTCAGAGAAGATGGGGATTGGCCGGGGAGAAACATCCTCTGCGGTGTGGCCCATGACAGAGAAACAGAGAACCCAACGTAAACCTCCTGCTTTTACTTGCATCGACAATGACGTACATATCCCACTGCCACTTTACCAATTCCAGCAAGAATTTCTGAATTTATGCCTATTATTTGACACGCTCAGAAAAAAAAAAATTAAAATCAGAGAGTGTGTATCATTCATTTGCCTTTCCGATTGAATCCATCGAGCGCTGCATCGAAATTGGTTTTGATTTGACAACTCGGGAACAAAGAAAGGACGATCCACAACAACAGATTGAAGGGAGGATTTTGGCTATCCTTTCCTTCAAGTATTAGGATTTTTTTTTTTAATGACAGTAAAATGTGATTAATGTGATATAAAATAAAAAGAAATTGTATAAGAAAGTAAAAGTAAAATAAAAAATTGTATTATAATAGGTTTTTTATTTAAATAATAATAAAAAATTATTTATGTGATATAAAAAGTGAAAAAAATTATAAATGTTTTAAAGTTAATTTTTTTTTTTAAAAATAAAAATGAGGGAAGAGGGTTGCCAAACGGGCATTAGCTATCGGTTTATAGCTTGTGTGATCATCTTGGAGCCTGGGTTTGAATGGAGCTAGCTTGTCACGTGATAAGATATGCTTGGGAAGCTCATGTGATTGTTTGGCAAAGAAAATGATGGTAAACAGTACTGAATGTTACTGTTTATTTTGTTTTTTTATATTTTTATTTTTATATTTTTTAATAACAATCGATATCAAAACTTTTTAATTTTTTTTTTCACTTTTTATATCACATCAATTATTCTTTATTATTATTCAAATAAAAAAATTCACTGCAATACAAAACTTTTTCATTTTTCTATACAAATTCTTTTTACTTTATATCACATCATCACTTTTTACTAATTTCAAAATTAACAGTCTACTATTCTGTTCTAAGCATGTCTTTACTAAATAAGACCTATATTTATTATGACAAAGAGAAAAAAGAAAAATCAGTAATTATTATTATTATTTTCTTTACTTTCTTTAATTTTCACTTCTATTCTTTTTTCTCTGATAATCTGTGTTCTAAATTGGAATGTATGAAGGAACCAAGATTCCCATCTACAACTTATGAACTTCTGAACTACCAAACTTAAGATTAGCCCATGGGCTATATAAAGAGACAATGAAATTGTGGTGAAAACAGCCCACTTGAACAATGGTTGTCTCTTTGTATTTATAGAAGATTTAGAAAGCAACAAATATAAATATATAACGTTTTACAAACATTATAAAGTAAATGCTAAAAGCTAATCTTAGCATCATCAAAATTTACTAGCTAAAATAATTAAAAATCATTTTTTTTTTCTATTTTAGTCATTCACTTTTTTATAGTACTCCCAGCAGCTTTACCGTTTTAATTATCCAATATCACTATTCCATTTAAATAATATTTTTCAAAATGGAGATTGTGTGTAATGCATGAGAGAGAAATAAAATAAAAATTAAAAAAAAAAGGAAGAGAGAAAATTTTAATAGTTTTTTATAAATTTGGTATGTGAACAGTACTCACTATTGTTGGTTAGTATTATTCACTCACCAATTTTTTCACCAAATTGGTGAGGCTGCTTGGAGAGTCATTTTGGATAATTTGATCAAATTAACTCACCAAAGTAACATCTCTTACACAGCTTACAAAACTTTACATCATTCACTCTCTAACTTTACAAAATAAATATGATAGAATTAAAGAAAAACATTTAGAGAGGAGATGCTATTGTACTTTACTTTCAGATGTCTCAATATGGGCAACCTTACAATTAGGGGTAGCGTTTCGTGTTTAAGTATCGTGTCGATGCATGAGTATAAAATTATATAGGTAAATCCTAATTCGATCAATTTAATTAAATGGGTCAAACCTTCAACTATAACCTTCTAATTTTGTGCTGGGTTCACGGGTCATATTAAAAATTGACTTCCATTATGTCGAGTGTCGGGTTCGGATCGTGTCGAAATATATGTACAATATTATATAGGTTAATCTTAACCTGATCCATTAATTAAATAAGTCAGATTCTTTAACCATAACCCTTTAATTTCGTGTTGGATTCACATGTCGTTTCAAAAATTGACAGTCGTATTTGCAATGTATGAAAGAGGCCATGTAGGAAACAATTCTCGGGTGTAAGAGACAACAAATGCCCCCAATAAGATTGGCCCAAATGGATACCAATAAAAGTAGCAAAAATTGTATGAGAAAGAACCATGATTTCCTAAATTCTTTGTCCGAATTTCTTAAGTAACTGATGAGTAATATTGAAAATTTTAAAACCTTGGTTTTAGTACATTGCCAATTTTTAAACATTAAAGACAAAAGTGAAAATACGGTGAAACTTTGGGAGTGGTAAAATTTGTTTCTCCTTCTTTTTTTTTTTCTTGAAAAATGTAAAATTGGTTATTGTGATTAGCCTAATTTACAAATCACTCCATGTGATATAAAAATTAACTAAAAGGTCCATGTGGTATGCGGAATTAACAAATTACTTCCTGAATTCAATTTCCATCCACTAACTTGATAGAAACCGTTAAGTTATCACGTTATGCCCAATAAAAGCGTGACACCTGTCACTCATAATAATAAAAAATTAATATTTTAAAAATTAAAAACTTAAAATATTATTTAAAAAAGAAAAAAAAATTGGGGTTTAGGGGGTGGCTCGCCGTCACCCCCATGGGCCGGGGGTGGCTGTGCACCACCCTCAGCCCCATCTGAGGTGGCTCACGCGGCCACCCCGTTCCCCAAAGGGGGTGGCACCCCCCAAACCTCCCTCCCCCTTTTTTATTTTTTTTCTTTTAAAAAAATTAATATTTCAAGTTTTTAAATTTTAATATATAAAAAGTTTTTTTTATTAAGAGTGACATGTATTACATTTTTATTGGGCTTGATGTGGCAAACTAACGGAAGTATTAGACGGAAATTAACTTTGGGGAATAATTTGTCAATTTCACCTACCACAGGGACCTCTAAGTTAATTTTTATACCACAATGAATAATTTATAAATTAAGCCAACTATAATGACCAATTTTATGTTTTTTCTTTTGTTTTATTATATTTAAAAAAGAAGAGACTTTAAAAAGATGATGAGAGTGCTCATTACACCCGATTCAACCAAAACAAATATATTGAACATGTCAAGAAAGACATAATTTCATTCATACCATGTCAAGAGGACACTTCAAAATGTGTTTTAAGTAACAAAATTATAACAGATGATGCAGTAAAATATATATATAAAAAAAAAAAGTATGAATATATATATATATATATATATATATATATATATATATATATATATATATATAGTGTTCAATGGTTTCCAAACATTTCTTGGGTCCATGACTCCTGAAGGTACATATATTGGACAAATGTGGACCATACTTGAACATATATGTCTCCAAAAGCTCCATGGATTTTCAATCGCACTGATGGATCATGTAATCTGGGGGCTCGGCAAAAATAGAGGACATGGTGGTGATGTTGCAGGAAGAGAGACACACAGATTTGTTGGCCCACTAACCCAATTTTTACCCCCACAAATTCCATTTACCATATTTATTATAATGCTTCATTGTTTTAAATATATTTTAATTTTCGTAAATAATTAGAATTAAAAAAAAAAAAAAGAACCCAAGAGCTTCTCGTGATTTTTTTTTTTTTCATACTATATATACTTTTTTTTAAAAGATTTATTTATTTATATTTTTAATATATTTATATTTCTTTTATTAAGAGTGACACGTGTTGCTATATTATTGGTGCTGACGTGATAACTTAACACAATTTGTCAAAGTTTTTAACGGAATTTGATTTTATGGAGCGATTTGTAAATTAGGCCAACCACAAGGATCTCTGAATTAATTTAAATACGACAAGAAATTATTTATAATTTAAGTCAACTATATAAGCTAATAGTATAATTTTTCCTAAATCAAATTACAAGAAATCGGGAAATGTTAAACATCGTAAACCTCAATCAACCGATTAGATTTTGTAACAACCCAAAATCTATTAAAAAAAAAAAAAAAAAGGACCAAAAGAGTACTGATTCGGTCCATTTTATTCCTGGCTCACCGGCCAAGAAAAGATCCACCTAAAACTGTAGTTTGAAGGGATAGCTAAAAGGCAGATCTGCTTGAAATAGCTCCTACTCCAGCAGCAAGCCAACTTGAAAACTACATCAAAGAGGTGAGCACTAGAAGAGGCTCCATTGGAGCCGCTGAAATGGAGCACCGCTGCGATGTCTATCTAACGATGGAAGTACTCGACAATGAAGGCGTAAAGGGTAACCACGTCAATGTCTTTGAATACTAAAGGCAGGTATCAATTATGGAGATCCAAATGATAGGAAGCATTGGAGTTCGAGAGTTACTTTGGGAACTAAAAAGAAAGGGCGGTGCGTGTAATACATGCGTACTTCGGTGGCGCACACCAGTAAAGAGCATCAGACGAAGCATTAGAGGCTTGAGATGGTGGACGGAATGAGCACTGGCAGATTTTCTAACCATTTTTCTTACTTAAAAAAAAAATTTAAGGAACCAAACTATTCTTTTTTTTTTTTTCTATAAAAAAACACCCCACAATAGATTCTTTTAATTTTTCCTATATCAATTAAATACTATTTTTTACTCTTATTTTATTATTTTTTCTCTTTCCTATTTTTATTTTTTTATTAATTTTTTTTATTCTCTTTCTTGCTCTCTCGTCTTCTCCGAATCTTCATCACTTCCATTTCTCCTTCTGAATCCAAGATGCAGAAAACTCGATCCGGATCTTCGATGCTGAATGGAGAGATTCATCGTCTGACGAAGAGGACGACCGCCACAACCTGATCCCACAGAACAACGACGTCAAGCACCAACTCCTCTCCCCCACATCGACGATCTCCACTCCATAGTACGTCGCCGTTTTGCTTCCGTCCACTTCAACGAGAGGTACCTCCTTGCTGTCCTTCGGACCAGGAACGGTTCCGTGTCCGAGTCTGAAGCCGATTTTCAAGTACTCCTCTGCCCTCCTCCTTGGGATCGCCATCTTCCTCTGCTTCCGGCGCCGGAGGAGTCGTGAGTTCGCCAACGAGAAGAGCAGCATGTTTTCTGGACGCGTGAAGAGAGAGCCAGAGAGGAGAGAGGAGAGAGAGAATTTTTTATTATTATTAAAATAAGTTATTGGGTAGCTACAGTGCTACCCAATGTATTGGAAAGCACTGTAACTTCCCAAGCATGATACCCTAAAATAGGGTAACTGCTGTAGCATGTTATTTTGCAATTTTTTTTCAAATTTTTCCTATTTTAGGGAATAGAACTACTTATAGGGCATCTGCTACTAGTGCTCTAAGAGCACTATCAATGGACTCTTCATATTTAAATCTTCTCTAAATTTTTAAGAAAAATCATAAAAATACCCAAATAACAGATTCTTTAGCAAATATTAAACTTAACATTTGTCAGATTTTCTCTTTAGATTTAAAGAGCTAAAAAGACAATGTTATAATGTTTTTAATAATACTTTTTACAAACCGTGTCAATGTTCTCATTTTTTCTAATAAATAAAAACTGGTCCATGTGACAATATTATTATGAATGACTAAAAAATAATATTTATTTAAAGTATAGAAACATTAAGTGAGTTTGTTGTTTGATATTTTAAAAAAGTGATTTGTTAAAGAAATATGTTAGCTGCATAATTTTTACACAACAATACTTTCGTGTAAGTGAGTTTTAATTTTTTAATTTTTTTTTAAAATGTTGAATAACATTAGGGGAAGAGAAAACTTACTTACACGTAAGTATTGTTGTGTAAAAGATGTGCAACTAATATTTCTCTTTGCTAAAACCCTTAAAATAAATTTTAATAGTTAAATTTTAAAAAAAATTACGAAAATGCATTGCGAATGCTCTAAGCAAATCTAACCCTTAAAATAAATTTTAAGAGTTAAACTTAAAAAAATTATGAAAAGGCATTGTGAATGCTCTAAGCAAATCTGACCTCTAATTAGTTGCAGATAAAAGAAGAAATGACTAGGATTTCAATGTGAGCAAGCTACTTTCTTTCTTTCTTTCCTCCTCCTTCTTCTCGCTCGGTTTTGGATATTAATTATACCTGGTTAAAGCGGGTCAGGGCAAATGGACATGGATTGGTTTTGTCACCCGAGTGAAAGATGCCATTTATGTTGGGAGATGGATCCCCTTCAGTACTGTTGGAATCCGTCAATTTGGCCAAAATTTAAAAATTCCTATCGAATTTCGATTAAACTAGGCTAGATTTCGGCAAAATTGACTGGATTCTGGCGACGGTGGCTAGATGTGTCCGGATTTCATTTTACACCGTTAGTGATTTTTTCGTACGAGCTAAACACCAAAAATTATTTCCAAACAAATCTTCTTCTTTTTTTCCTGAAAAGATGCTTTCGTTGAAAATATTTTACGATGAAAAGCATTTTACGTAGAAATAAACGAGGCATGAGTGGAGAGTAAAATTATCAAATAAAATGTGAAAAGACAATTTCGTCCTCCAATTATAAAGGACCGACTCCTCTATGTTGAAACCAACCGAAGAGAATCCAAATCCTTTTTATGTTGAGGGTTGGAAGAAGCTGGTTTAATGGAACACATAATTAAGATCTAATAACATTCATCTTTATTTAAATCTTTCATGGCATTAAAATATATATATATCAATGGTAACGTATGTCTATAAAGTGTTAAAAAGTAACAAACTTAAATAAGCTCAATACTTAGAGCAAGCTTACACATTTCAAATTTTATTTTTCTAAAATTTAGTTCTTTGCGTCACAATCTCATGTAATCTATTATTTTGAGAGATGTGTCAACATTTCATAGGATTGTGACACATCATTTAAGAACCAAATTTTAAAGAAATTTTTTGAAAAGCCTAACATTTCTTCAATACTTAACGTCACTGAGATTGGGATACAAGGTAATCCCCACCATTTCATAAAAATGATAAATGTAAGGGCGAATCAATATTTTTTAATTGGGGTACAAACCTACATAAATAAATAAATACACAGATAAATATAGTCTCTCAATATGTGAGTGCGCGCACTTTTCGTAGCATATATTAATAAATGAATCTTACATGCATTTTAGCATTTTGTCAACTTCTTCATCTTTTCGTGGCGTTTTCGTAATTAAGAAGCAATTTTCTATGGAGTCCGGAGACTAAAGTTTACACGCAGATGCAGTTATGGTTACTTGCAATATCCACAGCTGGAGTTGCAAAACGTGGATATCACTTTTAAATATTCGCATCCGTATCATGTTTTTAGTATTTGTATTCGCGCGATTATTGTAGTTATTATCTGATACCCACATATTAGGTAATAAGCATTTTGAGCTTCTTTGAGTCTCTATTATAGCATATTTTAAACAATTTTAAAAATAATTTAGGTCGATTTTTAGTGTTTTGGGCTTATTTTATTTTTTTAAAGCTTAATATTTTAAAATGTATTAATTTCACATTACTTTTGACTTTTTTGTCAAAATTTTACACAAAAAGCAGCATATCCAACCAAACCAATGTAAACATAACCTATACCTAATCCAAAATAATGTCATTTTGGTATTAAACACCAAAACGACGTTTTTTTGGTGAATTTATTAAATATAATTTAAAAAATATATATTTTATATAAAGGGTATGCGGATGCATTTAATAATCGCATCCGCATACCCTAAAATTGCTCTTATCATCCGCATATGCAATTAATAATTTTTGTTAACTATATCTACATATACAAATAATTAATGCGAGCGGTTAATATTCACCCACATGCAAAACTCTAACAGAGACAAAGAGATTATATTTGTGGAGCTAATTTCTTGTCATCTTGAAATTTGAAAGTATGATCTTAATAAAAATAAAAGTAGAATAAAAAATTTCTAAAATAAAAAGAAAAAGAAAAAGAAAAAAAGAAGAGTGAAAAACAGGCACCCCTTGGGCCAAAATACAGATCTTCCTTCAATTGGGTTGCGCAGGGTGCATTCGCATAGACTTTTTGAGAGACATTAATTAATGCCTCAAAAACTTGTTCCCTCCAATCAATCCACAGTGTCTAGTCTAGTCTCATCTTGCCTTAGACTTGTTGATCGTGACTTTTTGCAACTTTTTCTCTTTGAATTCGCCTTTACTGCCAGGTTTGCTTCATTATTGTAGGCCGTTCTTTACAATAAGATATCCCAACTACATTTGTAATGTTGATTTTTGATCTTGCTCGGTTTTCTACCATCTGTCATCTTCTGGTGTTTTCTCTGTCAACCATTGCTTCCCTCTTTCCTTCTTTCTTTCATCCTCAGTTAACAAATTAGGTACGTTTGGTAGACGACTTTGTAGCCAAATTTTTATTCAAATAGTAGTTAATAAGTGATTAAAAAAATTTTGTTCGAAAAATAGTAAAGAAGTGATATAAATGATCCGCTTGTTTCGGCGTAAAATATTTTTAAAAAATTGTTTTTAATATTTTTTGGTGTTTGGTAAAGGCGAAAATAATAGTCAACCCGAAAATAATTTCCTTTTGATAAAAAATGCTTAGAAAATTTTGGAATTAATGCTCTGTTTGTTTCGACGGAAATCATATTTTCCGGCGTTTGGCTCGTAGGAAAAAATCATCAACGACTATTTGTGCCGGATTTCGGCACAGAACAGTCTAATTCTGACAACTTGGCTAGATTTCGGTTAGGTTCGCTGGAATCTAGATTGGCCGGATTCCAGTGAACCAGCTTTGAATTTCGGACTGTTTTGCTTGAATTCGGGGGCAGTCGCCGGCGCCGAAATCTAACAATCGGAGATCTTTAACGGTAGATTCGGGCTACCAACAAACTCTAATGTCTGACGGTGTCGAATTTTCACAAACAAAAGAAGTTTTTATGGTCAAATTGAAAATGATTTTCTTTTATCATTATTTTCGCTTTCGCCAAACACTGAAAAATGCTGAAGATTTTTTCCTTTTTTATTTTCATGGGTGTCGGGGAATCTGAAGCTTTTGTTTTTTAGATATTTACTTTTTTTTAAGAGCATTTTGTTTTTTTTTTTAAAAAAAATTAAGTAAACGGGTTGGCGGGTTAACCCGCGAGTTGACTAGTGACCCGAATACTAAATGATTGTACATGAGTCAAACCCCCAACTCGTTTATCCTAAACCCTAACCTTATAATTTTGTGTTGTGTTCGTGTCAGATTTGCGGGTCGTGTAAAAAATTGCCAATCGTACACTCAAGCAGTTGACTATCACCGGAATCTGACAACTATTGTTGAATTCTGGCATCGGTTGGAATCCAGCGACGTCCGGCCACGTAGCCGGATTCGGACTAAACTGGCTGAGATTTGGAAAGAATGGCTAGATTCCGGCCAACTGGCCGAGATTTGGCAAGAGCGGTCGGCTTTTGGCTAGCATGGCTGGGATCTGGTAAGAATGATCGGCTTTAGGCTAGCTTGGTCGAGATCGGCCAGAATGGTCTGCTTTCGGCACAAATTGCCAGATTCCGACCATCTTTGTCGGAATCCGGTCAACTCAGATTCTGGCGAAATTGGCAAGATTCCGCAACAGTAGCTGGAATCATGCCGATCATGACAAATCTGGTCATTGATGATTTTTTCGCTGCTGGTGATTTTTTCATACAAGCTAAACGCTAGAAAATATTTTGGAAATCATTTTTTTTTGAAAAATATTTTATGACGAAAATTATTTTACGTCGAAACAAACGAAGTAAAAGTAGAAAAAATTTAAAATTTTTTGTAAGGAAAAGTAAAAACATTACGTTTTTAATAATTTTTTTTAATTTAAATAGTAATAAAATGTGATTGATTTAAATTCTGTAAGACATCTATCTCAGTCGGATCAGATTCACTACAATTTCAGGTTGTGCTTTGTTTGGGACGGGTTATGTTATGGAGGTAGGAAAAAAAAAAATTCAAAAAAGTTTTTATTCATTTTTTAAGAGACTTATTCTCCAAAAGACGTTTTTAATTTAATTCTCATAATATTTTTAATAAAAGCATGTTTCATACCTTTGGAAAATCAAAAAAATTGTTGAGATTGTTAGAGCACTAACAGCAGATTTTAACCATTTTTCTTATATTTAGGAACAAAATTACTTTTTGCTTCCCTATAAAAAATACTCCACAATAGATTCTTTACATTTCCTATATCAATTAAATATTATTTTTTTACCTTTTTTATTTTTTATTTTTCCTACTTTTTTCTCTTTCCTATATCAATTAATTATACTTCTTTTATATTAAAATAATGTATAGGAAAGGAAAGTAAACATGTATTTATTGAAAATTACTATTTATTTTAATACTTCATCTAAATATAAATATTTGTTGTGAGAGGTTTTTTTGATATTTTTTATAAATTTTCTTAAATATAAGAAGGGTGACATAAAGTAACGGTTAACAGTGCTCTTATCCTTTAACGGTCCATTTGAATATCATTAGTCTATAATATATCGAAATAAGCAAATTCGGACGTAAAACACGATTTAAAAATAATTTATTCTGACAAATGTACCCTCTGTAGTCTCTGTCCGTTTTGTACCCACTCCCTCACTCAATTCACTCCGCTCTCTTTCTTAAAAAAAAAAAAAAAAATTCACTCCACTCTCCAAAAAGACAGAGACAGAGCGCCTCGGAAACTGCCCAAAGAAGAAGAAGAAGAACCAAAGAACAGAAGCTACTACGCCTCTTACCACCAATGGCGATCTCTGTGCTTTGATTCTCAAAGAATAGCTCAAAGTCTCTCACAAATTCACCAGCTCTTGCCGAAGATACATTATAGGTATAAATTGTAGCACGTAAATCTTGCTCTCTCTCTCTCTCTCTCACAAAATTTCCTCTCATTCGAACAAATGTTCTCTCCGTTAGGGTTAGGCATTCTGAGAAAGTCCTAGAAAACAAAAAAGCAAAATTACGTTTTATTTGTATTGCGATGAGCATGTTGTGTAGTTTCTCACATTTTCTCGGCAACCAAAAGAGGTCCTTCGCCTTTTGTTTTGTTTTGTTTTTTTCTCGATGTCTTCCTTTCAATTTTTGACTCGTTTTGGAGTTTGATCTCTTTATTTAGCTTTTTATTTCTCTTTCTTTGGAAGTAATGATGTTTCTTTTGAAGTTCTTTTTGGACGAGATATATAGAAAAGTTATTCTGCAGTAAAGTGATGAGCTGTGGCTCTTTCTTCGAGCTTCAGGGCTTGAAGATTGCAGGCCTTTTGTTCTTTTCCGGACTTGAAAAAAAAAAGCAAATCGAATCTCAAAAAGGTTTACTGTATTTTTCCAACTTTCTCTGGTGTCCTTCATTGCTTCCTTCTGCTGACACTTTCACTGATTTCCTTCCTTATGCTTTAGATCTGTTTGGCGTTTATTTCCAGGAAAAATGGTCCGGGAAAAAACATCTATTCATGCATTTTCTTTTTTTTTGTTTGTTTGATTTTATTTCAAAACTTGGTCATCAATTTTCAGCGTGGATATTTAACGTTGAAGTTCTTAAGAAGTTAATTAAATCCCGCCTGTTGTTTTTTCTGTTTCAGTAAAAATCATTTACGTTTTTCACGGGAAAAAAGATTGCGAGAAAGATTTTCTGTAGAAACGAACGGATTCATTGTGTTTGCAGGCTTTTCGCAGACACAATCAGTGGGTAAGAGCGGTTTCTGAGTTCAAAATATTTTAAAACCCCACGTCACAGTACTCCACTTCTTCCCCTTTGTCACGGCAAAACTGGAGGGTTAACCACTCCACCTCTCGAAATTACAGAAACGCCCCACTGTGGGGCTGACATATACCATTTGATGTTCGTCTCTCATGTGGAGATGAAGGGTTATTTCTGTGATTTTGTCAACCCTCCCTGTAGCTGTAGGTCCGTTCTGTCTAACAATAAGAGTTGGTGATGGGGAAATTTACACAAAGTACTGTTTGGTTAACGTTTTGATAATACTCTGACCCTCATGCTTTGACCCTTTTATTTTTTGCTGTGTTTTCTCTATATTTTGCTTTCAATCAACTTTATGGTTAGCATGTCTTTTGCCTTTATGGCTTCATATGCGATGATAAGGAGCACATGCCCTCCTTCATGAACCCATTAATTTCATCATGGACATACACATTGGATACCCTTATCTCACTCTTGATCTTCTCTGAACTGTTGCAGTCCCTGTGGGTCAGGCAGCATTTAACTGGAGCGGCTTATACATCGACCCCATTTTCTCGTTGTTCCTAGAAAGGCATTAAAATCATGCAGACCCCAAAAGCAAGGTAACCTCAAATGCTCTTTTGATCTCTTTCGTTTGGAGGCTTATCGGCATCTTGCTTTGTTAATCTGAGGGGGCCGGTTTGGTATTTGAAGCGCGCGGGGCAATGCTGTTTGAATTCACGTAGTATATTTTGTCGTTTTTGCCTTTTGTTCCATTTATGGTCCGTTAGAACAAACTGTTCTAAAGGCATACTGCAAAGGTGAACATGGGCTATCTTGCTTTGGTAGTTACTGAGCGCTTATAGTATTGAATATTTTGACTGCCAAAGATCCTTGATCATTTAGCGCTTCATTCTTTCACAACTTTTTATTGGGTTTGTGCTTTTATTTTATTTTTTTTCCTTGGAAATATCTGTATATGAATCACGTATCAGTTACAATTGAGGACTTTTTTTTTTTTTTTTTTTTTAAATGTTGGTAAGAATCTCAACTCTTAAGTTGCAATGTGCTTCTCTACATCAAAATAGATATTTAGATATTTGTCCTTGTCTCTGCTTTAAACATGGAGATCTGCTAGGGCCTCTGGGGACCTGTTGATGCACTTCAAGGAACATAAAGGGCTCCAGCTAGCCCTGGACAGAACAGGCCATATTAGTATGCTAGGGCTTCTTGTGGACCTGTAGATGCACTTAAAGGAACATAGAGGGCTCCAGCTAGCCCGGGACAAACAGGCCACATTAGTATTTCCATAACCATGATGGATCGCTGGTTTATTTGTTCCTTACCCTTTGTTTTTTTGGATAATATGTTGTTGTTCAGTCTATCTACGGCCTCGTTTGGTTTGCGGAATAAACCCGTGGAATGGAATGACTATTCTTATGAAATAGTCATTCTTTTGTTTGGTATGGATCTATTCCTTGAAATAGTTATTCCTATTGAATACGTTTCCTTTACGAAGAGGAATACCTATTCCTCTAAAAAATGGGAGGAATAGCTATTCCTTGGGATAAATGCAATATTTTCCAGAAAAACCATTTTTTTTTATATATATATATATATATATATATATATATATATATATATAAAACTTAAAAAAGCCAAACCCAATGGGTGGCCGGCCAGCCCATATATGGAGGGACCACGAGGTGTTCCGGGGGTGGTCGCACCACCCTCGGCGCTTTTGGGGGGTGGGCCACCCCCAGAGTCCCTCCCACCCCCGACGGGTATTTTGGCCACCCCCGATTTGCTTCGTGGGTGGCCGCGACCACCCCCTGCTCTTGGTGGGCGGCCGACCACCCCAATGGGTGGTTGACCACCCATGGGTTTTCTTTCTTTCTTTCTTTTTATTTTATTTTATTTTATTTATTTATTTATTAATAATTTGATTTTTTATTTTTATTTTTTATTTTTAAAAATGTGGGGCTTTTTTAGTAATTTTGATTGGATTCAAATTAAAATATATGAGTTCTTACGAAACTAAAGAGTAGGAATAATCATTCTATTCCGCCACCTTCTATTCCTAGGAATAGCTATTCATTTTCCTAATGGAATAATCATTCCACAAACCAAATGAGGCCTACGTGTTTTCTATGCCTCTTTATGGGATTGGGGACCTCTGGTATTGAGTCCCTATTACGTAACTAGGGTATGTGACAAGGGCATTTTGGAAATTATATTTATGCTCCTCTTTAAGAGAATAATAAGTTTATGGTATTAGTCGTATTTAGAAGAATAATAGATTAATTAGGAAAATAAGGAGTCTTGCTCATAAAGCAAGAATCCCTAGATTAAGGGAAGTATATCCCATTATATTAGGTTTTCTATTAGGAAGGAAATAAGGGAATTAATTATCCCATTAGGTTTAGTAATATTTATGTAATATTTATTTATTTATCGTTTCCGTATTTTCAGCTTTGTAACCCTATAAATAGGGTATTGAAGAATGAAATAAAATGAAGAAGAAAAATTATATTCAACTCTAGTAGTTGCTTTGGGAGTTTTGTTTCTCGAATAATCCTAACATTAGGAGGCCCAGGTACCTCTAATACCCTACTATTACATGCACCCCCATCCAAATTATTCATCGTTCATCCCTTGTTACGGAGGTCCGTAATAGTACCACATTGAGAAATCATGAGAAGTGTGAGAAATTGATACACATTATTGGACCCAAACTTGAAAGGCTTAAGCTTTTGGATTTTATATAGTCCTAACCAAAATGTACATGAATAAGCTGACAAAACCTCAAGTGTCAGTCCGATAAGAAGTGGTATTCTACAGTAAAGTAAAGCGTCCAAAAAGGCAAAAACCCATGTTTGAGTATGATTTTTAATTTTGAGAAACAACCAGGATTGCCATGGACAAAAATTCTATCTCCCCTCCCCAACAATCAAAAATATTGTTTTAGTTATAATATAATTGAAGTTTCGGTGTATGATGCACACTGGAATTTGAATTTCCAATCAAAAAAGTTTAAGAACTCAATCCATGGGAGTTGGAATGGAATATACGCCAAAACTAGTTTTTTTTTTTTTTTTTTTCCTTCTGATCAGTGCTTTAATTCAATTAACATTGGTCATTATATTTTTTGAATATTTCTTCCCCCCCCCCCCCCCCCGACCAAAAAAATTGTTTTAGCTCTAATATAATTAAATTTTAGGTGTATGATGCATAAATTAAAAAAGTTGAAGAACTCAATCCATGGGAGTTCGAATGGAATATACTTTTTTTTTTCCTTCTGATTAGTGCTGTCATTTGATTAATAGTGGTTATTATCTTTTTTCGAATATTTCTTACATCTCTGTATAGTTTGCAGTAAAGCATAATTCATAGATTAAAATTTTATCACCGAGGATGTCTCAGGTGTGTAGTCCTTCAATCGGCTGGCTAACTTAGAATATCGTCTGAATATATTGATGAACCGGAAGAATGTATGCAAGTTTAACGAGACTGTCACTATGTATTTAATGACTTAAACAATCAGTTTTTTTTGTTTTTTGTTTTAATAGAAGTTTGTGATTTTTGATACCCACTATAACACATACCTGATTCCCATGTCACTTGTCTTGATATCAGAAGTGTTTCCTCAGAAGTGCCTCAAAAGGTTTCTCCTCGAGCTGTGCGCCAATTCAAGCCAGTTGCATTAGAAACTGACTTTGCGTCTGCTTCTTCTCAAACTAGTAGAACACCGAAAGATAGAAGCCCAAAAGTTGTTGAGCGCAAGTCACCGAGAAGCCCAGTGTCTCAGGTACCATAGTAAATAGATTACACTATCCTTGCTGCATTACTCATTTAAGTAAATTTTGCAATACTTTTTGGAATCAATTGTAAGGATAGTTTAACAGCCCAAGCAGTTAGTCTTTTTCTGTTTAGATGTTTTGTGCAAGCTCTGGCTGGGAATTCTTTATGAGAATCTCTCTCTCTTGTTTGATAATTGTGTGGTTAGAAATTATAATACAAGTAATCAACTATCTCAATGTCATATTCTTATAATGTGAAAGACTTTCTAACAAAAAAGTGTCACTGCTGCAGGTTGCCTCCATTCTACAATAACTAATATGAAATTGTTCCATCATAGGTATCTTGCATTAAGTCTATTGTTGATCTTAGGAGCCTTTACGAGAATTAAGTTAGATGTTCATTAGTTGGAAAAAAAGAAATGGTAGATGTTCAGTTTCTGGATTAGAAAGAGGTGAGGCAAGAGAAGCTTTATAATTCCTTTCTTTAGAGTAGCCTTTTCATGTCATATGTGGATGAAGGCACATTGCTAACCCTTTGTAAAACTTTCTGTGTTACTGCATTATTTCTTTATATTTATGTGATTAGTGCATGGTATTTTCCTCCTCATTCTTATTATGTCGTATTATTTCTTTATCTAGTCTTTCAGGTACATAATTGTTACTCCGATCCTTTTCTTTTTTTTTTTTCTGTAGATTTGGCATAAAATTTTACTGTTCAAGAAAATGGAAGTGCATATGTTGCATGATAGTTTCTTGTGTTTTCTGTACAAAGTTACTGGAGTAGGAAGTTTTTGAGGATTTCTAAATTTGCTTCTTTCTTGCTCCAGAAGAAGCGCCCAAGCAGAATATCTGAATTGGAATCCCAGGTTTTTCAACTTCAGGAGGAACTGAAGAAAGCACAGGATCAGCTGATTTGTCTGAATCATGGAAGAAGCAAGTCCTCCAAGATGCTGAGGAGTCCAAGAAGCAACTATTGGCCCTTTCTTCAAAGCTTGAAGGGTCACAGCAGCAGCTTCTGGAGCTGTCTGAGGAAGCTCAGGTTGTTGAGATCCAGAAGATCTCTCAAGAACCAGATCCAGCCCAGTCTGAGCTTGAGACCGTCCAGCAGCAGAATGCAGTTGACTCAATTGCCTTAACTTCTGCCATGAATGAGATTCAGCGGCTCAAGATCCAGCTTGAAATTGTAACCGAGTCTGGTGCTGCACAAACCAAGCACATAGAATCAACAAATGCAGAGCTCCAGAGCTTGAAAGGAAACCTTGCAGAATCTCTGTCTCTTGTGGAGAACATGGAAAACCAGCTACAGGTTTGCAAAGAATCAGAAGCTCAGGCCCGAGCTCTGGCTAGTGAAACTCTGGAGCAACTGGAAACTGCTAAAAAAACTGTAGATGTGCTTAGGTCAGATAGCATGAAAGCTATGGAAGCTTACAACTCCGTTGCCTCAGAGTTATACCAGTCGAGGGCACATGTGAACTTACTAGAAGGACTCGTTAGAAAACTTGAGACAGACCTAAAAGATGCTACTGGCAGCCTTTCTCAAAATCCTCCAGGTAATAACCTTGAGCTTGAACTTGTAAATAATCAAGAGATGGGGGAATCAATCCAGATGAAAGCAGAACTTCATTCATTGAAGTCTGAGGTAGCACGACTAAGATCTGCTTTAGAAACTGCTGAGACCAAATACCATGAAGAACAAATTCGAAGCACAGTGCAGATAAAAAGTGCTTATGAACTTGTGGAGCATATGAAATCTGGATCAAGTCTGAGAGAGAATGAATTGGAGGCAGAACTAAAAAAAATGAAAGCTGATGTTGAAGAGTTGAAAGCAAACCTGATGGATAAGGAAACTGAATTACAGGGAATTTCTGAGGAGAACGAGGGGTTGAATTTAAAGCTTGAGAGGAACCTTTCGTGCCAGAGAGAATATCAAGTAGAAAAGGAGCTGAAAAAATTAAATGAACATGTTGCAGAGTTGAGGGCGAATTTGATGGATAAGGAGACAGAATTGCAGAATATATCAGAGGAAAATGAAATGCTGAAATCGGAAATCAAGAAAAGGGAAATGGATGGGGGTAAATTGAGTGACGAGGTGGTTGCAGAAGTAGAGACAGCGAAGAACGCGGAGCGAGAGGCTCTCATGAAGCTTGGCATTGTGATGGAGGAGGCAGATAGGAGCAACAGAAGGACAGAGCGGGTGACTGAGCAGCTGGAGGCAGCACAATCAGCAAATTCAGAAATGGAAGCAGAGTTGAGAAAGATAAAAGTGCAGTCTGATCAGTGGAGGAAGGCTGCGGAAGCAGCTGCAGCCATGCTTTCAGCAGGGAATAATGGAAAGTTCATGGAGAGAACTGGATCATTGGACAGCAACTATAATCCTGTTGTAGGGAAGCTTAGCTCACCTTACTCTGAAGAGATGGAAGACGATTTACTGAAGAAGAAAAATGTTAACATGCTAAAGAAGATTGGAGTGCTGTGGAAGAAGCCACAGAAATAACAAGAAAACCACGCAGGTTGATTTTGTTTGCTATTATTGTTCAGTTGTTATTGTTTCAACCATGGAAATCCATCTTTTTTCTCATAATTGCATGTTTCTTTCACAGTGAGTTTGGATGTTCAGTGCAACCAAGTTTTATTCTGGAGTAAATGTTGGCACTCTTCCAAAGCTCTTGGTGGCTAGTGGCAGTAATTTCTCAGCTTTTCGAGGTCATTTTATGTTAACCTAAGAGGATATATTGTATTAGCAAATATCTTGCTTTATGTGAAAATGGAGCTGCACTGGTTTAAAATTTTGAAGATGTATCAAACTCCAGTGAATGGCAGAATTAATGAGAATCATGGTGGTTATCACCTGCTATATTTCTCTCATTAAGAACCAATTTACTTCTTTACTTTGGAGTCATTTTATGGTTACAAGGTATTGGTGTTGTGTATATAAAATTATCGCTTTCTTTAAAGTGTAAAACAGCTATATTTTTTGCTCTCTTTAAGGTGTTCATTAATGCATTGTCTAGGATGCAACAAAGAGTTGTAGGTTTCATGGGTTTGCAACAGTTCACTTTATCTATGTGCTTTATTATCCATGTTCAGATGTTCTTCACATTCTATGTATACATCTTAAGAGTGGTAATTACCTTTTTATTAGCTACCATATTTATGAACTTCAAACTAACCTCCTCGATATCTAGTGATCTTTTGACTATGGTTATGGACTATTCTTTTTAATGCCAAAAAAATACAGAAAGTCTGCGTTATTAAGGTTAACAATTGCTAAAATTTGTTTCGCATAATTTTTCAACTACTTTTTCTTCCTTTGGCTCAAGTTTCTATTAAGAATTTCTTCCTTTGGCTCATGTTTTCTCTTATTTTGATTTTAGAATTCGAGCTTTCCAATTTTAAGACCAAACCTTGGCCTGATTTTGATTAAATACTTATGTTCGTATTCCCATCAACTTTTTAATCGAAATGTTCTGTTTTTTTATTCTTCCTAGTTATACCCTTCCAATTTCTGTATCTCGAATTGGGATCCCTTGCAATGAACCCGGACTAGGTATTGCAGGGGTTGCAATACTTCAAATCCTAATCCTTCGTTTGTAATGAACGGTTAAGAATGTGTCATGTCATCAAATGTCATCCATACATATAAAAAAGTGAAAATAAAAGGGTGGTCGGTCACTCCAAAACAATTCATGAGATTGGTCGGTCACCCTCAATACAGATCATGGGGTAGGCGGCTGTCCCTAAGAGCTTGTTTGGCAAACAACTCTTACTCCCTTTCTATTTTTTTCACTTCTCTAAAAAAAATCAAATAAAAAAACATTTTTTTTTTTTTTTTTTTACTTTTTATATTATATCAATAATTTTTTATTATTATCCAAATAAAAAAATTCACTAGAAAACAAAACTTTTTTACTTTTCTATAAAACAATTCTAAACTTTTGTATACTTTATATCACATCAATCACTTTTTACTATTATTTGAACAAATATTTCACAATTACAACCATTTGTCAAACAAGCTCTAAACATTTGACGGATAGTTATGGAGTTGACTAGCCACCCCTTTCATTTATTCTAGGGGTGGCCAGATGAAAATTGTCTTGAAGTGGTTCGAGGTCCACATGAATTGTTTGACCACTTTTATGAGCTATTTGGGGGGTGACCAACCACTACCACTCTTATAAGTTGTAATGGAAGGTTATCTGCCACCCTCAAAGCCAATGATGGGGTGGTCGGTCACCCCTTTCTATTCATAAATAATCCTTAAGTTATTGCAACGATTCTTATCACTTCTCTCTCCTCTCTTACCTTTCTCTCTACTCTCTCAACTGACCACGACCATGACCATGGATCGACCTCACTCAACTTCCATCGCCCAAGCACCATGTTGGAGCTTCAGCCATGGCCTTGGAGGCTAGGTCCAATCTCCACAACCATACTCCAAGCTCCGTGGCCATGGCTCACTCTCACATTTGATAGCTTACCTCGATAATTGATCAACGTTTCCAACTGAATTGTCTTGAGCATTTCCAACCTTTCCAAGTAAATCAAAAGTTTATCTCTTCCTCCGCATGATCATATGCTTGATTCTCCTCTCACCAAATCTGCTTGTTGTTCCGTCAACTACGTTTGTCAATATATGTCGTGTTCGGCTGCGCTATTTTTGGTTGCATCAATATCATTGTGTTCTCATATTGCCAGTTAAAGTTGTCATTTTGGTAGCAATGCTGCATCATAATCTTTTGAAAAAAGTCCATTATCGTGCAAATTTATTTAATTTGCACGTGCACGAATCGTTTGTAATATAGCATTTTGTAAGTGCGAGGTCGATCTCACAGGAAATTGTGTTGCAAAAATTAATCTCTATTCAAACTAATCATATTTTAACACAGTTTCAAACTGAGAAAGATTTTTAACAAAATAAAAACATAAACTCAAAAAAACAAAAGATAGGGTTCTAAGGTTCAAGAATCCACACCCACCAAATCATAGCAACATATTCTCATGCTCATCTACATCGATTTGAAGTTCTCACCGTACAAATCTTAGGCATGCTCTACTTTGCTTCAAAAATCGTTTGAATCATTCAATGAATCCGTTCTTTACACAAATCACAAAAGATAACTAGTGTTTTCCAAATCATCCATTGTACTACCCATTCAAAAAACAAATCATAATGAATACTCGGTTTTTCACCAAATCATCAAATATACCCGTTGAGCGGAACACAATGAATATCCAAAGTTTTGATAAATGAAACCCAATCAATCAATTAAATGAGATAACCTCAAATCATCACTTGTATCCGAAAATCACAAAAGATACCAAAAAAATCATCTCAATATTCGAATGGAAGTAGAAATAAAAAACCCATAAAATCAAATAGCATAAACTAGCATGAAAACACTGTTATTCTTTAATGGTGATGTTTCATTCTCAACCTTAGTTGAGAATTTAACTACACATAATAAAAAAAAAAAAAAAAAAACGTAAATCTTGAATTAAGAACATAAATATTGTAAGACTTACAAAAGAGAAAATAGTGGAGGAAAATAGTCTAAGAAGTCCCCAACTTGCACGTCTACAGTGCCCTTCTAAGAGAAAACCAAAACTATATTACAAGTCTCCCTTTTCTTAGATGCCCCCAGGTTGTATATATATTGCAAAACCTGGTTTTAGCGCCTCGACGTACGCTTCACAGTTTTGAAGAAAAATAAAAATAAAAATACAAAGCTCAAGGTGCTGCCAAGTTAGAAAAGAAATTCAAAAATGGCGCCTCTGTCCTTCACTTTCCGGAATACCTGCTGAATCCGAATCCTCTCATCAGTTTTTTTCTTATCTCCGTCGAACCTGCAGGTTCTCATCAAGTCTTGTGTGCTGCCCTTTCCTCAAATAAAAGATCACGTGATGCGGCTTGGAAATAAAAGATCACAGTGCTGACCAGATTGTTAAGGAAATAAAATCCCTTTCTTTTCTTGATGCTACGATTATGGAAAAAATGATCTTGGCTTGGTCAAAAAAAAAAAAAAAAAAAAAAAAAAGCAACGCACTCCTCCAACTTTGTCTTTTCTAATATATATATATATATATATATATATATATATATGCATTTCTCTCAACATTTTGTGATGTGGTATTTTGTTTACTAAAATATATCAATAATAAATAATCACTCGCAATAGAACAAGCCTTGTAGGATAGAGTTATATTGAGGGTGTCGAACCTTAAGGAAACCTCAAGGACTGCGTGCTATCAAGTTTTTCAAGATTAAATATAACTTAATTAAAAATATATATGATTTGGTTTTTTAAAAATAAATACATAAATATAAAAGATATAAATGTAAAGAAAGTAGTGATGAAAGAAAGAATAGGGATTGATTTCATAACAATGGCCAATCATAAATTAACAAGAGAAATTCATACTGTGCATGATATATGGCTCATCTTACTCGAATAGTCAAGAAATTACCTCTAAAGAATAAGTATAATCCATCTTCAGTTGGCACGGACCGTCCACCTAACCATTAAGATGCGGTACAACCCGTCTTCCCTAGGTATGGATTAGCTACGTCTTTAATATGATACACACAATAAATGGAATAGTATAACCCATCTTCGGTTGGTACAAACTGTCTACCTAAATTACACTAAACTAAGGTGTAGAACAATCCGTCTGCCCTAGGCATGGTCTATCTAACCTCTTGGTCATATATCAATACCGTTGTATAACAATCATTTACATGATCACATAAAATATGAATGATTGAGTTCAATCAATATAAAAGACTTTCTAAGACAAAATAATAAATTTATAATGATTGAATATAAACATTAAGATCAATTCTCACAGTTATATAACCATCAAGCATATAGAAAATACTAAATTAAAATACAATTAAACTATTGTTACTTGGAAAGGGCTACATCAACACCCTAGTACGAATTTGGCCGCTCATTGTGGTGCTGAGATGGCCTTTTGCCATTTTCTTCTCATCTTCAACCTGTCAAGCTTCCAAGAAGAATTTTCTGTCTAAAGCTAAGCACAAACACACCTTCTCTTGAAGCTTAGGGGTCTATTAATAGAGACTAGGAGAGGCATAAAAGCCCAAAGAATTCAAGAAAAATCAGAACTTAGTCTCTTAGTCCAAGTAAGAGATTCAAACTTCAATCCAGGTAGGAAAATGATTCCAAATTCGTCCAGATTTGTGGTCTTTTAGTGCGGGACGATTTTGGCATAGTAAACGTCCAAATTAAGGAAAATATATTTTTGATATATTTTTTTCATTTTTTATTAGCTTTCCAACGCCACCAATTTCATTGCAATCCGATATCTGAGCCAAAAGTTATGATTAAAACACTGAGACGTGTGTAAAATCCAAATTTGAATCCAATCCGATTTTGACTCTTAGTGGAAATTTTTGATTTAATCATTCTCTTGATTTGATTAAACTTAACCACATCATATAAGTCTTCTATTATGATTGGTTAAGCTTACCAATATCTTCTAGGTCTTCTCAAAGTGTGCTTTAAGCCCAAAATCAATGGAATTAATTGCATCTTTATTTAAAATTTGAAAACAATAAAACAACATAAAATCAAACAAATAATAAAGGAATTAACATATGCAAGTTAAGGGGCTTGAATGTGCAACATTAGACCCTTATCATTTTGTATCAAACTTGGACGGATTTTTCTCTTGTTTGCAAGTTCACTTAAAATAACGCAATTTTATTTTAATGTCTTGCAAAACACTAAAACACCAAAACTAACAAAATAACAAAACTAAAAGCTTAACAAATGAAAATTAAGGGGTCCAATTATATAAAATTTGACACTCATCATCCACATACCTCCTTCAAACCATTATCTAATTAATAATATCATTCACAAACTTTCAATTAGAATAATGTCATTTTTTGGCAACATCCCTCTATCTATCAACACGTTTGTATCTCGTCTTGTAATGACTTATATGACTTGAGAATTAGATACGTTGTTGATTTATAGATGATAAACCAAAACAAGTTCTTCTGTGGGTGTCTCAAAATGGACAAAAACACATTACAAGGCCACTATCTATTTTTGTGTTTTTTTTTTTGGTTTTGTTTTGTTTTGTTTTGTTTTTAGTACAACAAGCTAAACAAAAGGAAGAGGTTGGAGAGAGAGAGAGAGACTACAAGAAAAATGGTCTTTACCGTCGACCCTAAGTCGTCGCTACATACCTTGAAGTGGTCACTATTGACTATTAGCAACGACTTTGGTTGTTGCAAAAGTGATCGCTAAAACATCGTCATTAAAGACTAAATAGCGACGACTTTCTATTTCGTCGCTGATAATGACTATTAGCGACGACAGTCGTTGTCGCTAATATCACAAACAATGGTTGACTGTCGTCACTAATATCACAAACAATGGTTGCTAAAAATGCCTCCCGAAAGACAATGTTGTCTCTAATGATGTACACATTAGCAACGATATTGTGTCGTCGCTAATGGTACACACAACAGCGACATCATTGTGTCGTCGCTAATGTGCACACAACAGTGACGACATTGTGTCGTCGCTAATGTGCACACAACATCGATTTATTCTGACCTCTTTTTTTCTTGCTGGACATAACAGTTGTGAGGCAAAATATGAAAACCTAGTTAGTAATTTTTGATGAAGTAGTTTGTTCAATAACATAGCTTATTGCATAAATATTATATGTGCACTTACAGGATGCATTGGAAGGTCCCTGAGTCATCATTTGACATGGTTGTACATCAGTTTCAATAGCCACTTGGGATCCTAAACTTGTGCCCCCATCTTTATCATTGAGCTGCAATGACATAGAATGAGTCGTGGGCATACATCGTTTTCGTCCTTAATTCATTGCATATAACTGATTCCACAATAGTAACAATGGGTAAGAATATGTGAAAATATAAACATACAATAATATACTCAAATGATTGCTAATGAGGCAAACAAATCATGAGCCTATATCATCTTACCATATATCACAATGTGTATGCCCATATTCCCCTGACGGATTAGATTATAAAAGTTGCAAGAATCTCCATGATGCATTTCATGTGTGTTTTGCACTAGAGGATAAAAGCAAAGGCCTTTCCATCCACAATATTCATGCTCCGAGTGAAAATTACAATATTGTTTGAAGGCAGAGCAAAGAAAATAATAAATTCAATTCATTTTAGTTACCAACTCGTGGGTTTTCATACATGCTATTAGCACGAAAAAACCTAATTAGCCAACATGCCAGAAAAATTGTGTTTTTTGGCCGTTCTTTACATCGATATTATAAATATGAAAGTATCAGAATTGTAAGACCAGTCAAAGGTGGTTCTTTTCTAAATAATAGTACAATTTAAAAAGAATATCATCATAAACTTTTTTATTAAATTCTCATAATAATTATGAAGATATATCAAATTAATTTTTATGTTTAACCGTACAAAAAAAAGTAGGCTAATTATGTTAACGGTTCTCGACGAAGTTAATATAGACACATAATTCCATTAGTATTTTGTCTAGGTTCTCCACAGATAACTTCTTTGAGGTTCTTTTTATATCACTTGCTCACTTTTGTAATTAGGTACCGGCATTGACTTTTTCACAGCAAAAAATATTGAGTTCTGCTTAAATATGTGAAGTATTAAATTAAAGATTGAACGGTTTGTGATTGTCTTACCTTAATTTAGGTAAAGGCTTTGTATTTATAGAATATTCAGTTACAAAGGATATTGATGTGCTTATCTTGTTCTGTATGATTTGGATTTGATTGAGCTGTTCCTCTGGGATGGGATGATACACACACACATATATATATCCTTGACAAAATAACATTATTCAAAAATAAGAGAAGTCTGCAACTTTGTTTTTCAATGACCAATACCAAATTAAGATGCATATTTTGCTTGCTAGCCGTATCTTCTGTGATGAGTGATAGATTTGTTGGTGGAAGAAGGATTAATGGTACCATGGAAAGCAAAAAGATAGTTAAGCATAAAGGAACTGTCAAGACTATTCAGGTCATAATTAATATTACATCTTTCTTAATTTATTTTGATCTTGATTCTAGATAATTAATCTCCTTCTCTCGATCTACTTTTTCTTTTCGGTGGCTATATATTTTTGGCAAAGCTTTTCCATGGTCTACTAAAATCTTTGCAGGGTAACAATGGTGACGTAATAGACTGTGTAGATATCTATCAACAACCTGCTTTCGACCATCCATTACTTAAGAATCATACCATACAGGTTTCTTTATTGTTTCCTAACTCCGTTTATGTTTTATACCATGTAGTTGCTTTATTATTGTCTTAGTCGATTGCATGTTTAAATGATTTGTATAATTGAAATTTGAAAACATAGTTAAAATGTATAGCAAAATAATTTATAATTTTTATAGTTTTTTTTTTTTTTTTTTGGGTGGCTGACATTTCATATATATGATGGTGTTATATCCATGCAAAAAAATAAAATAAAATACTATGCTTGAATCTTTGCTTTTACATACTCAAAGAAAAATTGACGGTTTAAGCTAAGCGAAAGAAGAAGGTTACATGCAACCAAATGGCTTCAAAGGTTACCAAGTTTAAACCCTTCGTCAATAGTCAGTCTCATCACGTGAAATATTTAATTGAAATCATAATAACAATTATTTAATTAATATGATTAACATGGAACTTGGGAAAGTTGTGACATGAATGAAGCTAATTAACTACTTAAAAACATAATAATTTTCGTATCCTTTCAAAGGCATGGATCGTTTTCGAGATCTAAATTGATCATTAATATGAATTGCGTTAGAAATTTTGGGTTCGCCTTTTATTCCGGCAATTGATCGAGGAATAAGACTGACTATATATAGTAATTTGTTTGTGGTTAATCAGATGGAACCCAGTTTCATTCCAAATGTAACAAACGAAGAATTCTATGATGCCGAGCTATTTCAAGATTTGCTTGAGAATGAGGAATGCCCTGAAGGAACAATCCCAATTAGACATGCACGAGAGTATGATTATTATCCACATCGTGCTATACCCCCAGCTGCACGTGCACGTCGGAAAAACCTTAATATCCGTGTTGATTATGATAATACTGGTCATGAGGTATATCATATATATTTTCAAACCACTGTTGTTTTAATTTTCACATATATACATGCATTATCTTGACAATTGAACTAAATAAAATTCATTAAACTAATTTCAAATTAGGTTTCTTTGATTTATTTATCAATTTCTTTTTATCTTTTTTAATTAACATATGAATTATATTTGAAATTAGTACGCTGACGTTCATCTGAGAGATGGAAACTTCCATGGAGCAAATGCATTTATTAACGTATGGAATCCTACGATTAATGATGGGGAAGTTAGCATTGCTCAAATATGGATTACCGCTGGTCCTTCAGACCTACTAAACACCATTGAAGCTGGATGGAGTGTAAGTTTGACCATATATATATATATATATATATATATATATATATAGTTATTCCTGGAAAGATACGTACGGATCAATCATTTGGAGGATATATATATAGTTTCTCACCAATAATTTCATGGTTCCAGGTTAGTTGGCCAGACAAGGATCCCAAGTTTTTCGTATTCTGGACTGTAAGTTGGCTTATTTCCTTCCATGATATAATTACTTAAATTGGCATTATGAATCCCCATCAAAGCACTGTTATATATATATATATATATATATGCTTGTCAAATGAAAATGATCATATCATCATCTAGCTAGGGTGGTAACTCAATGGCCTCAAGGTAATCCCTAAGTGGTTCGATTGACAACTACTAGAGTGTCAGTTCGACTCTCGAAATGAGAATTATCACTCTTAAATAGCTAGTATTAGTCACCTTGAGTCCCACTAATGTTTTTATGGGACTGAGTCAAGCTATGTCTCAATCTGATTTGAGAGAGCGGTTGCAGTTTCTAGTGTTCCACTAGATATGCACCTCTTGTGCGTTTTCCAACAAGCAGGTGCTACCATACCCCTCTTGCCTTTTATGCTTAGAAAAAAAAAAAAAGACGAAGAGATCATCTTGAGTTTCAAGCTAATCCTTAGCATGCACGTGTTAAATCGCTAATGAAGCTATATATATATGTGTGTGTGTGTGTGGTTGTAAGGGTGATGGATACAATAGAACTGGGTGCTCCGATCTCAATTGTCCTGGTTTCGTGCAAGTAAACCGTGGATTTGTACTTGGTGCTCCCTTAAAGCGTATTTCAAGCTACAATGCGGCGCAATTCTCGATAGGGATAAGCATATACGAGGTAAATGCACGTGCCTATTTTTTATTGTTAAATTACTATTTATAGTAAAAGTTTAAGATGGTAGGAAGTGTCAATACTTTAATACACTCTCTCACATGTGAGCTCAAGCTACTTTTTAATAGGTGACGCCCAATACATGAAATATTTAATTGAAATGGGGAGTAAAACATGGTTTAAACTTGAGACCTTTGGTTCTGGCCACTTATACTTAATCAATACTTTAATACTGTTGACATTTTTCCTCTAATTAAATTCATTTCCTAGCTCTGCAAGTTCTCTTTACATATTGCTTACTAAATTCTCAAACTATGTGCTTTAATTAGAATAATGGAAATTGGTGGCTACAAGTGAAAGGTAAGGTGCTTGGATACTGGCCTAGCTCCATCTTCACATATTTGAAAACCAGTGCTACAGCAGTCGTCTGGGGTGGAGAGATTTATGACTCAGGAAAACAGCCTCATCACACAACAACTCAAATGGGGAGTGGACATTTTCCGAGTGAAGGCTTTAGAAAAGCTAGTTATTTTCGCAATATTCAATACATGGATAACATGGGAAAATTCAATGACCCTGATAAGGGACAGCTGAGACCATCTGCAACAAAATCTGGGTGCTATGATATACTTATAGCACCCCATGATGGAAACTTTGGAACCCATTTCTATTTTGGAGGTCCTGGGTATTCAACAAAATGCCCTTAGAAAGGGAACGGACAAAAAGAAGAATTAGTATTAGTACTAATAAATCACATATTGTTGGGATCAAAATGTCCTGAAAATGATATGATCACCACAACCTGTGTCGTTCAATATTTTTATTTTCAATAATATCCTCAGTAAATTGAAATTTGGTCATTCCATAAGTTTTTGTGCTTATACCTAAATGTCAAATGAAGTTGATCAAAGGTCAGAAGCACATAAAAAGGACAAAAACAAAAGCAAAAACAAAATATCCATGGTTTATAGAGTGACACCAAAGTTTTCCAGATCAACTAGCTAAAGATTATGCAAACGTTGGACGAAAAATAATGTGGCCATTATTTATTTTTTATTTTTTTTCAAATTGTGATTAATTTCCCTTTTGTTACAAGTGATTTTATTTTTCACAATCTAACAAGGGAAGATTCTCGTACAAACATTAATTACTTTAAATGTGGCACATTAGAAGTTCAAATGCCCATCAAATGAAACTTAAGCTGAAATTGAAGACTCATTGTCTTCAAAGCTGAGATCAACCATATATAGCACAAAAGTACTAATCTCAATAAAATACCCATTAGCTTTTAAGCCTCCAGCACCAGATACAACAACTTGATCGAAGTTAACCAGATTAAAACATTTTTTTTTTCCTCACAAGGCAACTCACTGGCGGATAGATTTATCTCAACCTGGAAAAATTCTTGGAACTTGAAGAAACCATTGCGTCATTTCTGAATCATAAAAGTTACTTAGCTAAAAATCATTCTTTCGCAAGTGGTTGACATTTTTCTGAAACGTAAATTCTTTTGACTAACATTTCTTTGTAAAGCTCTTTCGTAAACCATTTTTGAAACATTTTGCTTGGAGAGAACTATCAAATATATTCAGAGTACTCGAGAGAGAAAACTGAGATAACAGAGAAATGGAAAGGGAAAATTTTGTAACTTGTATTCAATAATCAAGTATCTTTCTTTTATACAACTGTAAAGAAAAACAACTTTGCAACTAACTAGTAAGGTTAACTCTAGGTTAACTCTACTACATTGATTAACTCTGACTAACTTCTAACTATCTAGAGTTAACTTAACATGCGAAGACGTGTTGTAGTTTAATGAAGCATGTGCTGTTATTCAATCACAGGTTGGATACAATCTTCTTGTTGATCTGGATGTTGCGTGCTGTACGTTGAAATCATGTGGCTGCTTGATATGCTAATACTCCCCCTCAAGATGAAAGATATCTAAGATATTCATCTTGGACAACATATTATGAAACAAAACATAACCAAGGGGCTTAGTGAAGATGTCAGCCAACTGTAAATGAGATTTAACATGAAGAGTTTGAATAAGGCCAAACTGAATCTTTTCTTGGATGAAATGGCAGTCAGGATCGATATGCTTTGTCCTCTCATGAGCAGCAATGTGTAAGGCTGCTTTACTGTCACAGAAAAGAAGAGCAGATTGTGGATGTGGAATGTGAAAACCTGGAGAAGAGAGAACAACCAGATTAGCTCACAACATGTAGAAGCGATGGACCTATATTTGGATTCAGCAGAGGATCGGGAAACTGTCTGCAGCTTTTTGAATTTCTAAGAGATGAGAGAATCTCCTAGAAATACACAATAACCAGTTATGGATTGACGAGTATCTAAACAGCCTGCCCAATCAGCATCACAAAAAGGCTTTGAGACAAAGATCAGAAGTAGAAGGAAAGAAAATTCCTTGGCCAGGAGATTGCTTGATATACCTCAATAAATTGTTAGCAGCATCTAAATGGGGCTGCCGAGGATCTTGCATAAATTGATTGAGATGTTGAACAGCAAAAGCCAAGTCAGGGCGAGTTATGGTGAGATAGATCAGTCTGCCTACAAGACGTTTATAGCTGGAGGGATCATCCAAAATAGCACCATCACGGCTTAAAAGTTTAAGATTCTGTTCCATAGGAAATTCAGCAGGTTTGCAAGCTAACAATCCATCATCTTCAAGTATCTTTAGAGCATATTTTCATTGGCAAACATAAATGCCTTTATCAGACCTGGCCACTTCCAACCCTAGAAAATATTTAAGAGAACCCAAGTCTTTGAGTTTGAATTTCTAATTAAGGAACACTGTCAAATCAGAAATGGCGGCAGGATCATTGCTTGCTAGGATTATGTCATCAACATAAACTAAAAGAGCAATGAAAGAGGCTCCTTGAGTGTGAGTAAAGAGAGAATAGTCAACTTTAGATTGAATGAAGCCATGATTAAGCAAAGTATTAGAAAATTTGGAAAACCATTGTCTAGAAGCCTGCTTCATCCATAAAGAGATTTCACTAGCTTGCATACTTGAGACTCCCCCTTGGCAGCAAAACCCGGAGGTGGAGTCACGTAAACTTCTTCATCCAACTCCTCGTGCAAAAAAGCATTATTAACATCTAATTGGTGAGGGGACCAATTCTTAGCTGCAACAAGTGCTAGTAAACATCTAATAGTAGTGAGATTAACTTCCATCAGCTTTGAGCTTCACCTTATAGACCCATTTACAACCAATAGCTCTCTTGCCAGGTGGAAGAGAAGTTAAAATCCATGTGTTGTTCTGCTGTAAAGGAGAAATTTCTGCATTCATTGCCTCACACTAATGTGGGATTTGATAGTTTGATGGAAAAACTTTGGTTCAAAATTAGAGGGAATGGACAAACTAAAATGTTTATGAGAAAAAGACAAACGATCATAAGAAAGGACATAAGATAAGCTAAAGGGAATACATGTTTCATCACTAGCTTGAATCATAGGAGAAGATTGAAGTGAGTTTGGAAGAGAAGCTAAATGGTAGTGATAATGCTGCAAGTACCTGGGGGCAGTTTTGGAACGATTAGAATGCTAAAGACGGAAGGAAGGAGGCTGAGATTGAGAGATGAGGAGAAAAACATGAAAAGAAATTGGAACATCAGAAGAAGAATTAGAAACATCGGTTGCTGAAGAGGGAAGATCATCAGAAGAAGATATAGAAGTATTATTAAGGGGATGTAAAGAAACAGGAACAACATCACATTCAAGAATGAAAGAGGGAATGGAAGTAGGTTGATTAACATGTGATGAAGGTGAAGAAGGAAGAATGATCCCCTAAGAATTAGTATGTAACAAATTGGAAGCATATGGAAAGATATGTTCATGAAAAACAACATTGTGGGAAATGAAAACAAATTTGGTGGTTAAGCTGAAAAGTTTGTAACCTTTAGTGCCATGAGGATAACCAATGAAAATCGAGGGGATGAACCAAGAATCAAATTTGTTTCGATCACGATTAAGAGTAGAAGCAAAGGCTAAGCAACCGAAAACTCTAAGGTGTGAATAGATTGGAGGAGTGGAATATAAGAGTTCAAAAGGAGATTTGTTGGACAAAATGGGAGAAGGGATTCGGTTGATGAGGTGAGTGGCAGTCAAAACACAATCAGCCCAAAAACTTAAAGGTAGATGAGCTTGGAATCTTAAAGCCCGGGCAACATTCAAGAGATGTTGATGCTTTCTTTCTACAATAGAATTTTGTTGGAGAGTCTCTACACAATTGAGTTGATATAGAGTACCTTGATGGGAAAAGAAATCATTCATTTTTAATTCAACCCCATTATCAAATCGTAATGATTTAATTCTGAGATTAAAATGAGTATTAACCATTGTAAAAAAAGATTGAACAATGAATCGGGTTTGAAATTTACTGTGCATAAGATATATCCAAGTATATCTACTAAAATCATCAACAATGGTAAAAAAGAAACGTGAGCCATTTATTGATTGAACAGAAAAAGGACCCCAAATGTCAACATGTACAAGATCAAAAGGACATTGAGATGCATTAGTACTAACAGGAAAAGGTAAATGCCTTTGTTTGGCCATAGGACAAACATTACAGACTTTTTTTAGAATCACTAGAAATGGAAGGAACTAAAGTGTGTAATAGGCTCAATCTAGAGGTAGACAAGTGACCTAATTTATAATGCCATAGATCAGAAGAAGGATCCTTAAGAGATGCAATAAGAACCTGAGAATGATTGACATTTGCTCTTGGTGCTTGCAACAAGTAAAATAATCCTCCTCTTTCTTCACCCACTCCAATTGTTTTCCATGTGACCAAATTCTATATGAAACAATGATTAGCAATAAAGATAAGGCAGCAAGCAAGAATTGCTTGCAGAGATGAGATTAAAAGAAAATGAGTAAACACTAAGCACATTAATTAAAATCAGGTGTTCAGAAATTTTGATGGTGCCAATATGAGTGACACTAACAAGCTCACCATGTGACAGGGTGACAAAAGTAGAAACAATGGCTGTGATGGTAGTAAAGAAAGAGGTGCTATTGACCATATGGTCAGTAGCTCCAGTGTCAATATATAATCCAAGGAGAATCCTTTGGATCATGAGGGTAGTTGGGCTTTATAAACTGAAAAATGAAAAACAAAGAATTTTGCATGATGAATAGAACTGAAAGCAAAAGTACCTGTCAATTTGGAAAAGAGGTGGTCTTGGTTCGTAGGTAGCATACCTACTTGATTGGCGGAAGCATGGGAGGATTCAGCTTGAGGCTTGATTAAAGCCAAAAGCTGATGACGCTATTCTGCAGTGAATGGCAATTGAGGCAATGATTGTGTGCGAGTATAAGAAATTTCTTCTTGAGGATGAACAACCGAATGAGCACTTGGTTTAGCAGCAAAACCAGTAGGAGGCGGCCTCTTTGTGAACTGGAATATAGGAGGATATCTGTGCAATTTATAGCACTTATCAACAGTATGGCTAGGAATACCACAATGAGAACAAATCAGTTTTTCCTTCCGATTGTAAGATTTTGTAAACCTATTCTGCTGCATCAGCATAGACATAGACCTATTTTGCTGCACAGGCATGGTCCTATTCTGCTGCATAGGCATGGCCTAACTCATCAAGGCTGCCGTATCATGAGTTAAGGAAAATACCTTGTTGATTGAAGGCATAGGATCAATTAAGAGGATTTGACCTCTGATATTGGAAAAAGAGTCATTGAGACCCATCAAGAACTAAAATATGTATTCTTGATTGTAATTAGCAACTACGGAACTTAATGCTCCACAAGAACAAGATGGAGAACAGGTACAGGTTGAAATCGGTCTGTAGTTGCTTAATTCATCCCAAAGCGACTTCAGACGAGTAAAATAAGCACTTACTAAGAGATTATCCTAAACAAGGGTAGAGATTGATTTATGCAATTGAAATCTAGGTCCGTTCTTCTTGGAAAAACACTCCTTCAAATCCATCCACATTTCAGAACAAGTGTTGATGTAAATAACACTTGCAGCAATCTCCTTTGAGAGAGAATTCAGGATCCATGACAGGATCATATCATTACATCGAGTCCAAGCCTCTGCTCCATCTGGATCAGTCGGCTTGACAAGAGTTCCATCGACAAATTTGAGCTTGATTTTGGCTTGCAACGCCATGGTCATAGACCTACTGCAAGTGTTGTAGTTCTCACCGATCAATGGTTGAGAGACTAGAACAGTTCCAGGGCTATCTCCATTATGAAGAAAGAAAGGATTTGAGAAATTGTCAAGATGAGAAGAAGAAGAAGAAGAGGAATCGTGTCGAACAGTCGCCATGAAAGATATTTTATAATTGCTCTGATACCATATCAAATTCAGAATAGTCGAGAGAGAAAACTGGATAACAGAGAATTGTAAAGGGAAAATTATGTAACTTGTATTGAATAATCAAGTATCTTTCTTTTATACAATTGTAAAGAAAAACTACTCTGCAACTAACTAGTATGCTTAACTCTACTACATTGATTAACTCTAACTAACTTCTGACTATCTAGAGTTAACTTAACATGCGAAGACAAGTGATGTAGTTCAATGAAGCATGTGCTGTTATTCAATGATAGCTTGGATAAAATCTTCTTGTTGATCTGGATGTTGCGTGCTGTTGAAGTCATGTGACTGCTTGATATGCTGATAAGAACTACATGGCCGGTTGTGTACTGTGTTTTAGGGTTTTTGAGTAATTTTTTCAATTTAACAAAAAAAAAAAAACCATCTAAATTAAAAGCTTATTTTGGATCAATGAAAATTCAAAATCATTAACTTTTTCATTAAAGCATACTATACTAATTACCATTAAACTATATAACTTCTTGGAAGTAATTTAGAAAAATTAATTTGTGGCTCATGCTTAGTGGGCTTATAATCCACTTAATCTAATTTGCGTAGGCTATACTAAACGGTCTATACACTCTAAGCCCATCTACCTGGGCTTTGCTAAAGGATTAAGTACTTAAGCTAGGATAGTGGTCATCACATCATTTTCTCGTGGCATGTCTAACGTACAATTGTAAGAACAATGTGTTTTAAGGGTATGGTACTATTTCCCCTAGCTAAGTGATTGAATGCATGGTGATAATATGATTTAATGGCTGGGCTAATTCTATTTATATTGGGTGGGAATACGATCGAGCTTTTTCACGTGTTCGAAAATTGGTCCAACCCATTATGGGTCGAAAAGAAAAAAAATAAACAAAAAGTGTAATCACACCCATTTTATACTGACTCACTTGACGTATTTTAAGTGACTTTCTTTTTGTTTTTTTAAATAATCGACATGAGAAAACACTTAAAATACCGTGTCAAATAACGTGAAATGGATATGAAGAGTAGTATTATTCAAGAGAAGGGGAAAAAAATCACAAAGAGCATGGAAGAAGAAAAAAAAAGAAAAAGAAAAAAAGAAGTCATCAAATAAAATTGATGTGATAAATGGTATGAAGAGTAACACTACTAATATGATACCTAGTAAGGCAAATGGCCCTAATATTAATACATGCATATCATGCGCTACAAAAATGTCGTTCAGGAAGGAAAGCTCTCAGCTTTTTTTATGAATGAATAGATCTTTTCATATATCGATCAATGAAGTACAATCAAACTAACATTAATTAATTAGCTAGAAGCATAAGGAAACAATCAGTATCCTAAACACCAAACTAATAGTGAGGCTAATCAAGCTAACCAACACTATAACAAAAAAAATCTGAAACAAATAGACTTTTCAATCCCTCAAAGGAATACTAAAGTTCCAAAAAAAATAACTCCAAAACTTGCTGGGCCTTTGGAGCCAAATCTGGACCTCTTTTCCAAAATCGAATCATTCCCTCTACAGGAGCTTCAAGCTCAGCAAACACTGCAAATGATCCAGCAAAACACAATCAACAGCAATTGTCAATCCCATCTGTGACATCCCAATACAATGCTTTTTAAAGCTGTGATGGCCATGTACCTATTAGAACTTCGTAGTTAATTAAGCGTGCTTCTACGGGAGTAGTACTAGGATTGGTGACCTTCTGAGAAGTCTGGTTTGGAAGAATCAAAAGTAGACAATATTATGTCGTTGGGGTGGGTCGTTACACCATCAACATTTAACAGAGACTACAACCCCACACCCTAACTCAGTAATCGAAAATACTTTTTGCCAAGCCCCACTTATTATGTAAGTCATTCTCATTGCTTATCTTGAACTTTCCTTAAGACATTACTCTCAAATTCAAGTTCCCTTCTAATTTTCAGAGCAACTGATTACCATGCTTTATATTGTTTCTCTCCCTCCAAATATTGTAGATAGAGGCACTCAATACCAATTTACAGAGAATAGCCTCTCACCTTTATGGGTCATATGTTCAGGGATGGAGCTGGGGTGTGGCCGGTAGGGGTCATGGCTCCCTAGTTTATTTGGAAAAAAAAAAAAATTAACAAGTATAGTTTGATTTTTAGTTTATTTGGCCCCTATCTATTAAATTTTTTTGCCCTACTCGTTAAAAAATTTGGCCCATTTTTGTTATTAATGTGGAGGAATAAACCTTTTAGAGCTTATTTGTAACGCCTCATTTTATAGTTTGATTTTTAGTTTATTTGGCCCATACTTATTAAAAATTTTGGCCCTACCCGTTACAAATTTTGGCCCATTTTTGTTGTTAATGTGTGGAGGAATAAACCTTTTAGAGCTTATTTGTAACGCCTCGTTTTTTTACAAAAAAACGTAAGTGAAAATTTCAATTTCTACGTGACATTACGACATCATTAGAGTTAAATATTGACAGCGAAATATAATTTTTCTTTAACAATGACACGTCAGAGCTGATTGAATAACCTTAATATAAAAATAATAACATTTTGTTTTGATATAATAATTACATTCCAAAATAATGCAATATGTGCCACATGCGGCACTTAGTAAATACATAACTACCGATTTCTCCAAATAATGATTATATGCTAAAAGTCTCATCCTTAAGCTGCTTCCTTTATTCTTGCAAAAACTCGCATGTGATTGTGGTTAACACCACAATCTCATGCTGTGGTCGAGTGAGTCAATGATCCTCAACCACAGTGATACACTGATTTATTTAACCATATGCAATCAAATGATGACAGTTATATCCACATACATTTAATCACATTCATTTATCTACTTTAGCTCTTTATTTACTTAAGTCATATACTTGCATTCATTCTTGCTAAAGCCTTGTGCTTAGTTAAGGGGTTCTCTATGAGCCTTGTGCTCCTTAAATTATAAAGCTTGTTGGTTCTTAGGGCCTTGTGTCTCGCCTGTGACCCTTGTGCTCGTCAGTTTACCACAGGACCTTGTGCTCCCACTGTGGGCCTTGTGCCCGCCAGCTTATTATCATTATTCTTTCAACCTTTGGTTTATCCATTGGTCTTATCAGTGTATTAATGCCTTGGTACCTAAACTTTCGGTTTACCTGTTGGTCTAGTCAATTGCTTGACGCCTTGGTACGTAAACCTCACGTTCATCCGTTGGTCTACTCAATTCACTGAGTCACTGACGCCTTGGTACCTAAACCTCCAGTCTTTTTATTAACCCATTCATAACTCATAATATGATCATGCAAACAACATCATATACATAATTCCAAGTAGAACATGTTCAACATATCAAATGCTAAACCATATGCATACAATTAAATAAAACAGCAATCATTAGTCATTAAAGACTAGACCACACGTATCATCCTCAGTGAGTAAGAAATACTCACAGTAATTCTTCTGGCTTTAGGAAAGCGTTCACAGATATAATCACTGCAATATATACATATGTAATAAAAGTAAATAGTGAATTAGTATAATTCACTAAAAAATGCATTTTAATCATATTATAATTTCTGACCTTTAATCCTTAATATAATTTTCTATTTAAATATTATCTCCTATTTTGGCTTGAACATTACCACGGCATATAAAATTGGTCCAATTACATTTTATTACTAATATTTTATGTGGACTTTATCTCGTCATTTATTGAAGCTTGTAAACATATTTTATTATTAAAACGATTCTCATAATAACATAATACTCTTTTTATCGCTTTTGATTTTTAAATAACATAATGTCGTTTGGACATTATAACGGCATATAAAATGGATTATAATGCCACATATTTCATATAGGCATTATAACAACATTTATAAATAATGACCAAAATAACCCTTTTATTTAAAATGACATTATAAAAGCTTTAACATTAAAAATCATATATATTTATTTTTATATCAAATAAACATAATAACTTACCAAGTATAAATAATGAGCTTTATGTTTTAAAACAAGTTATTAGAATAATAACCTTATTTTATTCTTATAAAATCCATGCAGAATAATGGCATTAGTGTAAAATTCGGAACATTATATAATAATTAGAGTATAAAATTTGAGTAAATAATTAATTAAAATTATTTTAGTGTCATTAAAAATGCAAAGGAATATTTTTAAAGTCCAAAGAAAATAGAAAATAGAAATAATAGAAAAGAAATTAGAAATGAAAAATAAAATATAAAAGAAATTAATGAATAAAATTAAATAAAGAAAAGAAAAGAATTAAAGAATTTAAAATAGAAAAGAAATAAGAAAAAGAAATAAAATAGAAAAGAAAAGGAAAAAAAATTAATAAAAGAGAAAAGAAATAAAAAAAAATTAAAAGAAGAAAAGAAAAGTCAAAAGTAAAATGAAAAAAATAAAAATAAAATAAAATAAAAGAAGTGTGGGCTCACACCTGCCAGGGACGGAGGGAAGGAGGGGCTAGTAGGGGCCTTGCCCCCCCCCCACCCCCATTTCCTAAAAAAAACAATTATAAGGTGAGGAAATTTTTTTCTAAAAATAAGGTAAAAAATAAAAATTTAGCCTACTGGCCCCAACTAATTTTTTTTTTTAGTCACTGAATGGGCTCATAAGAACTTCTGGCTCTGTCCCTGACACCTGCGCCCCACGTTCACTAAAAGGAAGGGCCACTTGGCCCTTCCCTGCTAAAAAACAAGGCGCATTGCGCCTTTTTTAAGAGAAAAGGTCAAATGGCCTTTTTCTTTTCTATTTTCAGAAGAGGCAGTGCCTCTTCTTCTTATTTTTCTCATAAGAATTTTTATAGAAAATCTTTGATCTACGAAGATCCAACGGTTTGATCTTCAATCCGACTTCGGTAACGTGATCTACGAAGCCCGATCTACGTTTCTACCGATTGGTTTGACGTGTTTTGGCAAACTCTTGGTCTTTGAGATTTTAGATTAAATCTAAAGATATATGTGTTTGATTTTATGTGTCCTTAGGATTTGTTGTATGGAGCTTGCTAAACACTCTCCAAGTGTTGGATTTATATTTGGTGAAATTTTTGGTGAGTTTTTTCAAACCCCAACTTTTGGGTTATGTATTTTTATTGCGATTTTTTGTGCCTAATCCTAAGTAAACCTTATGGGTTACTATTGTTAGTGTTTAAATATCAATATTATGTATGGGTTAGTAAAATAATTATGAGTTTTAGTTTGAAAACTCTAATTTGATGGGTTAAATTAATTTATGGTTTTTAAGTGATTAAAACCTAGATTGTTAATTTGTGGAATAATTGTAGTTATAGTGATGATTAATCCCAAATTAGCTATGGGGTTTTGTAAAAGTAAGTATTTATGGGTTATGTCTAATGTTAGTAAAAATAAATAATTATGGGTATTTAGTTTAAATAATATTTGTGAGGTTAACCTTAAGATTTTCTTATGGGTTAATGTTATTTTAAATGTGTTAATGAATTATGTTAATAAGTTAATAATTATTGTAAAAGATTAATGAAAATAATTTTAGGGTTAATGATATTGAGAAAATGTTAATGAAAATGATTTGTAGGTTAATGATATTGAGAAAATGATTTATAGGTTAGTGGAAATAATTGTGAGTTAGTAATTAATATTATGAGTAAATAGTTAAATAGTAATTTTAATATCTAACCCTTAATAAATATTTTAGGTTAGTATTGTTTGAGTTTTAATAAGTGTCTAGGATTTATGGGTAGACGTTTGGAACCCTTAAAATATTATGGGGTTTCCAACGGTTTAGTCTTGAGCGATTCAAGTGCTAATTATGGTATTAATTATTTAATGTGCTAAATAGTGCAATGTGTTATTCCACAGTGATACATTGCAAGGTGATGTCTAGGAGACCTAGTTCTTAATATCCGCACAACAATGTGATATTTTACTCACTGAGAAACTATTGTTTTCATGTATATTAGAATTGCAAAATATATGTGTTTTATAAATCTGAACCAACTGTATATTGAATATATCTGTTTTGGTTGATTTGAGTAGTTTCAATTATGTTCAAATAATATCAATGATGTTATGAAATGATGTATGAATCAAACGTGTTGAATTGATTTAAAGGGTTTGAATGTGAGTTGCAGTTGGGATCTAAATTATGCAAAGTAGAATGATAAAATTACATGTTGATTGGTTTATCGTATTTGAAGAAAGCATGATTTGCAAAGAATAGGAGTATAGAGTTTGAATTGTAAAGCATAAAGCATGAACATAAGAATGAAATTGAGGGTAAGCCTCATAAGAATGAAAGGGAGGGTAAGCCTCACAATGAAGGAAAAGACAATCATGAGCATGCATATCATTGTTTAAATTGTGTGATGTTTTCATGATATAGAATATTGTAGTTTTTATGCTAGACGTATTTGTATGCCTAAGAGTTTTACTGGCAAAGAACTTATGTATACTTCTATCGTCTAGTTCTATGATTTAAGAACATTGAGCTTGGACGTACAAGGGTATTTTCATTGTTCCGGTATGAGTAATACAATGTACTAGGAGTAAGTAAATGGATTGTCATGGTACATCAGTAAGAAGTGCTTGAATATCAGAGTTTTACTCTAGTAACCACATGGACAACTATGTGCCTTAGACATGAAGTTGTAATGCCCTACGATTCGGTGTTACCTGTATTCGGGGGATGATAGTATGCTCGTACTAAAAAGCAAAATGGCATGTTTTAAGCTTGGTGTACTTGGATGTGACGCTATTGGTTGGGATATCAATGTGACTTGGGAGTAGGTAGATGGATTGTCGTGGTACATCAGTAAGAAGTGCTTGGATATTAGAGTTTTACTCTAGTAACTGTATGGACAACTATGTGCCATAGACATGAAGTTGTAATGCCCTGAGACATGGTGATATCACAGTTAATAACGTTAGATCTCTGTGCATTTAAGCTACCAACATAAAAGTATTATTGTAGGTGGGTGTATACATAGTTACTTCCAAGCCATTGGAACTTCTACGTATGAGTCCAACTACATAATATGTTTTAAATATTTTCTGATAGTCAGTGTTTGCTATATCAGCTATGGGGGTTTTCAAACAAAATTTTATAAATTGGTAGCTGTTATTGTGTACGCGAGACTAAAAAGAAAAGTTGGTTCTTTGTGAAAACTCAGTTAGTTTAATATCACTGAGGTCTCGGTATGTTTTATATGGAGATGGTGGGCTCATAATTTCACTTGTGCGGATGTGGCAACCCTCGCAACCGTGTAGACATTGATGCTTTGATTGTAGGTTTTGTGGATATAGATATTGACTTGTCCACCTAGCGTATGGGATGCTATGATTGGATCACATCGCGATAGTCATAAGTCACGGACTTATGGGTAGTCCGCATTGTGGGTATTATATTTATGGCTTATGGGTATGGGATGCTATGATTGGAGCACATCGCGATAGTCATAAGTCACGGACTTATGGGTAGTCCGCATTGTGGGTATTATATTTATGGCTTGTGTCCTACGTGGCATATGTATTTGTTGAGCTTGTAATTTTAGTATGTAGTTAGTGTAATATGTTTTATAAGCTTTAATCAGTTAGACATGTAAATGGCTCTTGTTGTTGATAATAATTATGTATTAGATGTATTTCCACTTTTGATATGTGTTTCGCTACACATTGATATTTATATTTCGCTGTGTTAGATGTAACTCTGAATATCATGTACATGTTATAGAACGTGTACATTATGTTGGCTGAGCGACACGTAGTCGTGCCACTATGAAGATCCGTTTATATGATTTCAAAAAAAAAAAAAAAGGGGTCATCACAATTAGTATCAATAACGCCTAAAATATTTTAAAATATTTGGGCGGCGTAACGACACTTTTGTAAAATAATGACTTTTTACTCTGGCATTATAACGGTGTATTTTTATATTTAATCACCCTGCTTTGAAAAAAAAACCCAAAATATCTTTGGAATATTTTGTAAGACACACACATAGAGAGTAAGTGGTCCTTGAGTCCTATTTCTTTTTCTTTCTTTTCTTTGTTCTTTGTCTCTTCCCTTACATATATTCTTATATGTATATATATATATAAAAACCATCAGCCTTATCTTTTAGAAAAGAAGAACTAAACCAAAAAGGGGAGCATAAATAACTAACAAGAGAGAGAGAGAGAGAGAGAGAGAGAGAGGAGTGGGTCCTGGCCGAGTGACAAAATCAGAGGAAAAAGAGAGTTCTTCCTTTGTTATTCCTGTGTTACTGGCCGCGGTTACAAAAAGAGGAGAAGAGGATTTCCTTTTCTTATTTTTATGTAAACAAAGAGAGGGAAAGAGAATGAGAGGGCTGTGTTTAGAGAACTTCTTCTTTATTTTCTGTTGTTGAAAAATTGAGAGAAGAAGAGAGTTGCTGCTGTGAAACTCAAAGGGAGAGTTTCTGCAGAACTTGCTGGCCGTGAGTGATTTGAGAGTCTTGGGTTGCTGTTTTGCTGCAGATCGAGAGGCAAAAGACAGAGAGGATCTTGCTATAAAACCAGGAAAATAGAGCGAGAGAAACATTGCAGAATTTTAGAGAAGAAGGGAGGAAGAGTTGCTGCAAACCGAAAAAGAAAGAAGAAGGAGGTGCATGGAAGAAGGGAGCTGCACCACCCTTTTTAAAGGAACTTGGACAGCTGAGATGGCTTGAGAGAGATCTGATCCAAGGGTCAAAAATGCTACTTGGGCAGCAAGTTTGATCCATGGAAGCTTCTCTAGAAAAAATCTGCATCTTATCTCTAACTAACTACTTAGTTGATTTCTAACTAAATTGAACTAAGTTTTGTTTCCATTTTAAAACATATGGGCTGGGCTAAGTTCAAACATATACCCACTAATTATTAATGCTAATTTTCGTCCAAATCAAGGTGTTATTTTCCACAGGTGTTTTCATACCTTAAATGGAGTTCAAAAATTATGAAATTTGGAGAGTAGCTAGAGGACTTCGAGACGAGCGTTTTGGATTTTAAATCAACCAAAACAGAGTTCGTTTGACCATATTTTTGTTATTCCAAAGTTTAAGGTTCCCTTGAACTTTTATTAAACTGAAACTATAAATGCTTCTTAATAAATGAATATTTATTTTCATAAATATTCATATTTATTCTTTTGCCTTATTATTAGGTCATAAATCAAATTTTAAAATATTTTATTTAATATCTTAAAATACGGGATATTACATTATCTGTGGACAAATATAATTGAATTAAAGTATGGGTGCAAGCCAAAAACATATTAGCAAATTTCTCAGCATATTTTTTTGGAGGTTCGTTCTTGAGTGTTGAAAACTTGGGAAGAGAAAGATTAATTTTTATTTTTTATTTTTTTTTAAAAAAACTTGAGAATATTGATCTTTAATTTGCAGCAGTTGGAATTTTAATAAAGAAATTTTGGGTTAATAAGCAGTTCAGCCACACCATGAAAAGCACCACTCCACCATATTGTGACTGATATTACCTGTTGAATAAAAGGAAATATTGGTTTGTGTTGTAGATGATGTAGTGTAGAGTTGAGAAGAAAGAAAAAAGAAAGAAGAACGGTATTGCATGAAGAAAAAGATGCGATAATGGTGTTTTCAGTATCATTTGTCCAATCTTCTCGTGTCTGTGAGTTTAATCTTCTCTCTCTCTCTCTCTCTCTCTCTCTCTCTCTAACTTGTTGTTTTCTTCATGTGTTCTATAACATTCGACGTGGAGGTCTCCATGGCGGGACAACAATGGCAGAGAGAAAGCACAGGTACGAGAGCGCCGCCAGTCATGTGTATGCCCATATTCCCCTGACGAATTAGATTATAAAAGTTGCAAGAATCTCCATGATGCATCTCATGTGTGTTTTGCATGAGAGGATAAAAGCAAAGGCCTTCCCATCCACAATATTCATGCTCTGAGTGAAAATTAAAATATTGTCTAAAGGTAGAGCAAAGAAAATATTAAATTCAATTCATTTTAGTTACCAACTCGTGGGTTTTCATACAGGCTATTAGCACGAAAAAACCTAATTAGCCAACATGCCAGAAAAATTGTGTTTTTTGGCCGTTCTTTACATCTATATTATAAATATGAAAGTACCAGAGTTGTAAGACCAGTCAAAGGTGGTTCTTTTCTAAATAACAGTACAATTTAAAAAGAATTTTATCATTAACTTTTTTATTAAATTCTCATAATAATTAAGAAGATATCAAATTAGTTTTTATGTTTGACCGTACAAAAAAAAAAAGTAAGCTAATTATGTCAACGGTTCTTAACAAAGTTAATATAGACACATAATTCCATTAGTATTTTGTCTAGGTTCTTCACAAACAACTTCTTTGAGGTTCTTTTTATATCACTTCTTCACTTTTGTATTTACGTACCAGCATTGACCTTTTCACAGCAAAAAATATTGAATTCTGCTTAAATTTGTGAAGTTTTGAATTAAAGATTGAATGGTTTGTGATTGTCTTACCTTAACTTAGGTAAAGGCTTTGTATTTATTGAATATTCAATTACAAAGGATAGTGTCGTGCTGAGTATTTATATATCTTCATGAAAGCTTAACAAACTTGTATTTGACTTGTTGAGCATTGTGCTTATCTTGTTCTGTATGATTTGGATTTGATTGAGCTGTTTTGCTGGGATGTGATGATATATATATATATCCCTCTAATACAGTTGGAACATTGAATATGTTTCTATGGGTAACCTTTTGTACTACTTGCCAACTACTATCCAATTTGGCATCTTTCAAGTAAAATGCTTGTGAAGCTTGGCATGCTAGGATAAATGGGTCAGATGCATACCATGTACCGATGTATTCACACTCGTAAAATGCTCATTTGTTTGCATTCTTGTTCTATGCCCAATGTCCCACCAATCACACTTAAATAGATACACACGATTTCGACTGTAACGTAACACTAGAATGTTCTTCAACTCACCATAGAAGTCAATATTTTTCATGCGATGCTCACCTGGAACAATTATCCACTATTTTGGGTACGTAGAGTCCGTTCATAGTCTTTTATGTGAAGCCTAACCCTATTCACAATACAGCCTTTAAACATTGCAACTTGATGATTCAGTCCGCATGCAAGATCATATATTTGTTTGGACACGGTTTCTACATTATGCCCACATATGTGAAGTCGGAACCAGCTTTTGAATTCGGCTTCATAACTTACTCTGGATGTGTACAGTTCATTCTCCTTCAATCTTGTCATAGTGTTCACTACATAAAGAATACATAAGTATCCTACTTTATTATCAAGTAAATCATGCATAAGATAAAAGAACAATAAATCATACACTTACCGAATGTATGAAGCAATTTCGTCACAATTGTTAAGCACATACCATCCAGCCCTTGAGAGAACCTTATCTTCAGGTTTTATAAATTTTGCTGCTCCTAAAGGATGAACTCGTTGAGAGAACACAGACAAGCCTTTACTCTTTCCCACCTGCCACTCGTCACTATTCCGTTCTTCACGAGTCCATTTTGTCTCAATCCCACGGAGATACATGGAGTAGAATGTCAAACATTCAACTGATAAATATCCCTCGGCAATTGACCCTTTCGGACGTGCTCTATTCCACATAAATTGCTTACATTTACTAAGACATCTTTCAATTGGATACATCAAACGGAATTGTACTGGTCCCGTAAGCTTGGCCTCTCGAGGTAAATGAATAGCTACATGTATCATTATATCAAAAAAAGCCAGTGGAAATATCTTTTTCAACTTGTATAAAATCATAGGGATGTCATCCTTCATTCGCTTCAAGACATCTAATCTCAATGTTCGTGAACATAATTCCTTAAAAAAGAAACTCAACACGATCAATTTTGTACGTATTTCATTAGATAAATATGGATGAATTGCAACAGGAAGTAATCATTGAAAGAAGATGTGACAATCATAGCTTTTCATTCTCGAAATCTTACCTTCTTTGACGTTGACACACCGACTAATGTTAGATGCATACCCATCAGGGAACTTCACACCTTTCAACCAATCTAAGAAACTTATCTTCTCAGTTTTTGAAAAGGTAAAATTTGCATGTGGCATTGATGTAGATGTACCATTTGGTTGTAAGTGCAAATCTTTATGTATGCCCATCACACACAAATCCTGCCGTGTCTTGAAAGTGTCATTTGTTTTTTCATCAATATTCAGTAGTGTACCTAAGACACTATCACATATGTTCTTTTCAATATGCATGACATCTAAATTGTGTCTCAGTTTCAATGTTGACCAATAAGACATTAAAAAAAACAAAAATACCCTTCTTCGTCCAATTCAACTCATTTTCTTTGCGCTTTCACTTTCTCGATTTTCCATTCTCATCTTTTCTAAATTGCACATTTTTTAAGTTCTTTAGTTGGTGTAACAATTGATCTCCAGATAATTCATTAGGCTTCATTCTATGCTCCTCAGTACCGTCAAAGAGATTTTTTCTTTTCACCATATATGCCCCTAAGGTAAGAACCGACGATGACCCATGTAGCACGTCTTAAATCCAAACTTTGACTTTTTAAACGTTGTATCCTTGTTACATACTGGACACGCAAGATTTCCCTTAGTAGACCACCCATACAAGTTTCCATATGCAGGAAAATCGTTTATAGTCCATAATAATGTTGATGCAACTTAAAATTCTCATGCGTCGACGCATCATACGTAGGAACACCTTCAATCCATAATTCTTGCAAATCATCCACTAACGATTGCAGATACACATCAATATCATTTCCAGGTGCCTTAGGTCCAGAGATAAGTAAGGACATTATCATATACGGATCTTTCATACACCTCCATGGAGGTAAATTATACGGCACAAGTACTACTGGCCATATGCTATATAATGTACTCATATTACCAAATGGGTTAAAACCATCACTTGCTAAACTAAGTCGCACGTTGCAGGAATCCTGAGCAAACTGAACATGTTTTTTTTGTCAAACTCTTTCCACAATATTGAATCAGTTGGATGTCTTAGATTTCCATCATCTTGATGCCCATCTTTGTGCCACCTCATATCTTTGGCAATATCTTTCGACATAAACAATTGTTGCAACCTCAGTGTAATTGGGAAATACCGTAAGACCTTATGTGGAATTTTCTTACATTTACCTTTGACCGTTGCCCATATTGAAGTTTTGCAAGTTGGGCATTCTTCTTTATCAGCGTGATTCTTCCAAAAAAGCACGCAATCATTCTTACATGCATGTATCCTTTCATAACTAAAACCCAAGTCTCGCATCAACTGGTTTGCTTCATAATATGATCTTGGAAATGTCTTTCCATTTGGGAGAGCTCTCTTTATCAAGTCAATCACCATATCAAATGCCTTGTTACTCATATTACAAAGTGTCTTTATATGAAGTAGATTCACAATGAAAGAGAGCTTTGAAAACTTCTTATAGCTTGGATAAAGTTCACGTTGGGCATCTTCCAACACTTGGTTAAAAGTTCTTGGTTCGTAATCATTGGTTGTTGGACTTGGAGTAGTAGAGGATTCACCTGCATTAGCACCTGGAAATGTGTCCCCATACCGATGTCATTTAACATTTGTTCAACCTCATCAATATCCTCCGAACTTGCATTATCATCATTATGATTGGCATGCTCATTTATACGAAACGGGTCTTCTTTCCCATACCCACTGGGTGTAGTTCATATCAATTCCGTTAAGAAACAAATTATCTTCCACCTCGTCTATAGGCTTATAATAACAATTTTCACACTTGCGACCTGGACACTTGATCCTAATAAGCCCATCCACGTGACCACGTGCCACTCTAATGAATTGTTCACACCTTTGGAATATTTCTCACCAAATCTATGAGTTTCCTGCATCCAACTCTTATCCATCTCAATGCATGTTTAACTAAAGTCTTTGTACCAGTTTATAAAACAAGCTACAACGGGACCGGGCCAAGAAATGTAAAATTAGTATTAGTTTTAAATAAAGCTATGAATATATACAATGCTTTTTTTACGGAAAGGATAAAAAGATAAATTGCACAAAATCAACAATGACAATATGAAAGAATCAAACATTTTTCTTCTTCAATAACAGTCTAAGGCAACTTCAAAACTATAATTAAGTAAGCGCAATCTAGCACATTAGATTCACATAGCCTACTATAGATCTGAATTTATTGTTTTATAAGTAATATAGATTAATGTTAACTCTAATAGATGAAAGATCAAGTAAATTGTATAGCAAAACATAATAATATGAATTATTAAAATCTTAAGAAGTCATTTTTCCAAATTTGAAGAGATTCAATATATTGATAAGAAACCAGAAAGCAAAATTTTGAAAATAAAAAAAGATTAAATTTTTGCAGGGGTAACCCGATTAAAACCAAAAAAACTATATATATATATATATACTTTGTGAGTAATCGCACAATTTCAATTCCCTTAGTTTTTTTAGTTTTAATCTATATATATAAAGAATGGTGGTTGCATATAATACACATTTATTAAACAATACAAGAATATATAACTCTCGCTTTCTAAAACACTTTTTGATTGATTAACATGTTTTATCAAAATTTTAAAGCTTTTTAATTAAAAAATGGCATGACTTAGCTTTGCGAGTTAATCTAGTTGGTGCAGGCAATTTAATAATTACATTGCCTCAGAAAAAATAAATTAAAAAAAAACCAAATCAATCTTGACTACAAGCCTGAAACAATCACCAACCCCATATAGGATAAAACTACAATTAATCCAAGTTGCTCAGAAACCATTTTGTGGAAAAGGGGAAAGTTTTAGGTCACATATTGCTATCAATCTACAGGTTTTAGGTGTCACCATTTTCAAAACACAGCATACTTAGCATAAAACCTCTAAATAATAAAAGATTCAAATCCCAATTCAAAAGCATAGTATTTCAAAATTATTTTGGGAGTAGAACGTACAGAGCAAAACGAGATAGAGAGTGAGAGAGAGAAATAGTATTGGTGATAAGAGAACGTCCCTTCTCTTTGCTAGTAAAATAAGAAACCAACAACCTAATTTTGGTTTGTGCAGGAAAGACTCCCCCCCTCGTGCGCCTAGTGGAAGTTTTTTTATTTTTTATTTTTTTTTATTATTATTTTTTAAATAGCCTAGTTGGTATTTTCGTGAGTGGAGTGCTAGAGTCAATTAAGCATTGATGAGTTTATTGTAATGGGTTGGGCGGTTGGCTAATACTTTGGCCAATTTTTCTTTTAAGAAAAACAAATAATTCTTTATTATTATTATTTTTTTTAAAAAGGACTAAAGTATTCTTATAAATTCCAAAAAAAAAAAAGAAAATTAATTGTTTACAAAAATTTAAAAAATTACAATGAACCCCTTGGTTTTTTAACTTTTTTTTAAAAAAAAAAAAAAAATTGTTATAAGTATAATATTTTTTAATTTTATGAAGCATATTTTTGTCATTGAGGGGGCGACATTGACAATGGGTCAATTTGAGGGGGTATGTGTATTTTTTCTTGAAAAATATGTAAGTTTGTGATCAATTAATTATTTGATCGTATCGCGATAAATCGGACTAATGCACAAGGATAAGACAAAATCCATATATTATTATTATTATTATTATTGATCGAACTAATGCACTAGGATAATATAGGATTCATATACTCATGATCGATTGGAGTAATGCACTAGAATCAATCGGATGTTCGATCAATCAGAGTAATGCACTAGGATCGTCAGATTTTCTATCGATCCTATCATTATTGATTAGACTAGTACATTAGCATTAATCAGACGCTAGATCGAACCTTCACTTTATCAAGTTTGATTGATCGAACTCTATCACGATCAATCGAACTAATGCACTGGATCAATCAGATGTTCGATTGATCAGAGTAATGCATTAGGATCGATCGTATCTTCTATCGATCTTATCATCATATCATGATCGATCGGGCTAGTACATTGGGATCAATCGGGCGTTAGATAAAACCTTCACCGTGTGAAGTTTTATTGTTTGAACTCTATCACTATCAATCAGACTAACGCATTAGAATCGATTAGATATTCGATCGAACCTTGAATCGTGTCAAGTTCTATCAATAATTTGATCGTATCATGGTCGATCAGACTAATACACTAGGAAAATATAAAATCCTTAGAGTTCGATCGATCAGACTAATGCACTATGATTGATAAGACGTTTGATCAAACCTTTAATCGTATCAAGTTTGATTGATCATTTGATCGTATCAAGTTTGATTGATCATTTGATCGTATCACGGTCAATTAGACTATTGCACAAGAATAAAATAATTCAAAATCCAGAGTTTGATTGATCATTAGATCGTATCAAAATCGATTTAACTCATGCACTAAGATCGATTGGACTAATGATCAGCCATTCGATCTTACTACGATTGATCAGACTAATGCATAAGAATAATACAAAATCCAAACAGTTTGATTGATCATTTGATATTATCACGATCGTCTCACTAATGCACTAAGATCGATCAAACTAATGTATAAACAAAGGAAAATTTTTGGTATACTAGGGAGAAAGTTTGGTGAGTGTGGCAAAGACTCCTATGATGAATATTTTTCATTAATTTTTTTTTATTTTTATTTTTAAAAAAAAGGTAAATGTATCATGAATCCCTGAGTCAAAGCGCAATTTGAAATTACTCATTCACTTTTTAAAAATAAAGATTTGCTGCTTAAGTTTTTCGCGAATTTGAAAATGGTCCTTCAGTGTTTTTTCCGTCCAGTTTTGCAACGTCCGTTAGGGTGAGTCATCGTTTATGCTCATAGGCATTGACACATCAGCTAAAACGACATCGTTTAGGATTTTTTTTTTGCCAAATCACCTAAAATTAATATATATATATTTTTTTTTATTATAATCTAAAAAAAAAAAAAACCCATTGCCAATGTAACATAGAAGGTGAAGGTGAAACAAAGTTGGACGAGGGACTAGTTTGATTTGAAGAAGTTGTTTGATTTTTTGATTCCATTTGATATGGAGAATATTTGATCTATACAAAGGAATATGAAAAATAATTGATTTGTAAAAATAACAATTTGTTGGAAAGAGCAAATGGTAGACATGGTGTTTGAGAAAATGACTAAGAGGAAACATGGACCACTTCCTTGTTTATATATACATATATTCATAAATCAAATCTCTGATGAGATAGCATTAAAGAGACTTTCAAGAACTTCAAACCAAGGCCTTCAAGAGTTCAAAAATGAGGTCACACTTACGGCAAGACTACAACATGTAAATCTAGTCAGAGTTTTGGGGTATTGCATCGAGAGGGACGAAAAGATGTTGATTTATGAATACATGGCAAACAAATCAACCTTTTATGCTTCCCATCAAAGCTTTATGCATACATGCTGAGTCGTAACATAATTTTGTACTAAAAAGCTTAAATGGGTCTAACCATTTCCATAACGAGGTTCAAAGAGGATGACACACTCGTTTAAGCTTCAAATAATTAAGCAAAGGTAGACCCATTTAAGCTCAATGAGGTTTCTTGATTTGTGATTTTCTTGCCCCACACTTTTTAATACGTAATAAAGTATAAATTTAAATTGATGCAGATCTAACTATAAAGTTTCTTTTAGATTGGAAGAAACGTGTTCACATCATTGAAGGCGTGGTTTCGGTTTTCTTTCTGCATCATTTTCTGATACACCATTCCTACCATCTGCTCTTTCCAGAAACTTGTTCATTGTTCCCTTTTATTTCATTTTCCTTTTTACAGATCAATTATTCTTCATATCAAATGGAATAAAAAACTCAAACAACTTTTTCAACTCAAACCATTCCCTCGTCCAACTCTGTTTCACCTTCACCTTCAGCTTTGTTGCATTGGCAATGAGTTTTTTTTTTTAGATTTTAATAAATTAAAAAAAAATTAATTTAAGGTGATTTGGCAAAAAAAAATCCTAAACAGTGTCCTTTTAACTGATGTGTCAATGCCTATGTGGATAAACGGTGACTCACCCTAACGGACGTTGCAAAACTGGATGGAAAAAAATGGAAGGACCATTTTCAAATTTGCGAAATTAAAAACTTAAGGAGAATGAGTGATTTCAAATGTCGCGTTATTTCAAGGATTTATGATACATTTACCAAAAAGAAAAAGAAAAAGGAAAAACTACACTTAACCCTCCCAAAGTTTCACCCAAATTGCAATTTTGTCTCAAAAGTCCCCAACCAAGTTTCATAATTTTGCAATGTAGCAAAATCTTCCAAAAATACCCCTAAAAAAATCAATTTTTTTTTTCTTTAAAAAAAGACTAAAACATATCCTCAAATGCTCCGAAGCCACCCCTAATTTTGTTTTTTAAAAAAAGAAATCGATTTTTTTAGGGGCATTTTCGGAAGAATATGCTACATTGCAAAGTTATGAAACTTGGTTGGGGTTCATTGCAACTTTTTTCACTTTGAAGGCAAAATTGCAAATTAGATTAAACTTTGGGGTGGGTAAAGTTTAGTTTTTCCAAAAAAAAAATGTAAGTTAGATACATGAGACATTAGTAATGATGTGTCGTCACTAAATTGAGTCAAATATATTATTTATGGATGATTTTAGCGACGACATGAATCGTCGTTAGTCATGTACTAGCGACGACTATTGTGGTCATCGCTAATAAGCTAAATGTTGTCATTAATACTTTTTATGTAGGAAAAAAATTCCCACCACAATATTAATGACGACATATCAGTGACGACAAAATTGTCTTCGCTAATGTTGAAACTTTTATGACATTAGCGACGACCCCAAAATGTTGTCGCTGATAAGAGATTATTAGTGACGACTTATGGGTCGTCGCTAAAAAGTTGGTCGCTGAAGACCATTTTTCTTGTAGTGAGAGAGAGAGAGAGAGAGAGAGAGAGAGAGAGGAATGCAGCCAAAGCTTTTTCTGATTACAACCCAATTTGTCGCATTATGGGCGCAAAAGTTTACTCTTTTATTAACTTTGCAAGCTTTTCCAGATGAGGAAGTTGACATGGATGCGAGGATTTCTAAAATGGTGGAGGAGATCTTCCAATTTGGGGTGATGCTGAGATGTTGTAAGGCTATAGTAACAATCAGAGAATCCATTTCCAGAATAAAGTTCTTGAGCTCAAGGGAGACTGCCAGCAGCGCAACCAGAGCCTCACTAGAATTTGGATCACATGAGGGCTTATAAGGGAGACAACTTTAAAAATGTGTCATTCGGAGTTTCGACAAACCATAGCTGGAGTTGATAAGGAATCTTTGATTTTAGTGTCATAGTTGAGCTTGAGGACCTTTCCAGGTGGACCATTTCTCCAACTGGGTAGAAAACTTTTATTTTCAGGGTTAAATGCTTCACAGGTGATGTGGTCTTTTGTTTACCAAAATATATCAATAATAAAATTAACCACTCGCAATAGAACGAATCCTTGTAGGATAAGGCTATAGAGAGGGTGTCGAACCTCAAGGACTGCGTATGTATTATTATCAAGCTTTTCGAGATTAAATATAACTTAATTAAAAATATGTTTAATTTGGTTTTTGTTTTCTAAAAATAAATGCATAAAAGTAAAATACATAAATTTAAAGATAGTAGGGATGAGATAAAGAATAGGGGATTGATTTCACCACTCACCGCACAACAATGGTCAATAATAAATTAATAAGGAAAATTCATACTATGCATGATAAAGGGCTCGTCTCACTCGAGTAATCAAGAAATTACCTCTAAAGAATAAGTATAATCCATCTTCGATTGGCATGGACCGTCCACCTAACCACTAAGATGCGGTACGACCCGTCTTCCCTAGGCATGGACTAGCTACGTCTTTAATAGGATATACAAACAATCAATGGAATAGTATAACCCATATTCGGTTAGCACGGACTGTCTACCTAAATTACACTAAACTAAGGTGTAGTACAATCCGTCTTTCCTAGTCATGGTCTATCTAATCCTCTTGATTATATATCAATTAAAACCGTTGTATAACAATCATTCACATAATCACAGAAAATATGAAGGATTGAGTTCAATCAATATAAAAGACTTTATAAGACAAGATAAGAAATTCATAATGATTGAATATAAAATTAAGATCAATTCTCACAGTTATACAACCATCATGCATAGAGAAAATCTCAAACTAAAATACAATTAAACCATTGTTACTTGGAAAGGGCTACATCAACACCCTATTAGGAATTTAACCTCTCATCGTGGTGCTGGGATGGCCTCCTGCCATGTTCTTCTCCTCTTCAACTTGTCAGGACTCCGAGAAGAATTTTCTGTCTAAATCTAAGTACAAGCCCAAGCACCAAGCACCAAGCACCAAGCACCCCTTCTCTTGAAGCTTAAGGGTCTATTTATAGGGAGCACACAATTCCTAGAAGCCCTTGGAATTCCATAAAAATTGTTCTTGAGTCTTCTTGTTCAAGTAGGAGATTGAAACTTTAGTCCAAGTAGGAAAAGGATTCCAAATTCGGCCAGAATTGCGGTCTTTTATTGCGATGCGATTTTGATATAGTAAACGTCCGAATTTAGGAAAATCTATTTCTGACATATTTGTTTCATTTTTTATTATCTTTCTAACGCCACCAATTTTATTGCAATCCAATATTTGACGCAAAAGATATGATCCAAATACTGAGACATATGCAGAATCCAAATTTGAATCAAATTCGATTTTGACTCTTAATGGAGAAATTCCGATTTAATCCTTCACTTGATTTGATTAAACTTAACCACATCATATAGGTCTTTTATTATGATTGGTTAAGTTTAAACATATCTTCTAGGTCTTCTCAAAGTGTGCTTTAAGCCCAAAATCAATGAAATTAATTGCATATTTATTTAAAACCTGAAAACAATAAAACAACACAAAATCAAACAAATAACAATGCTAAGGAATTAACATATATAAGTTAAGGGGCTTGAATGTGCAACATTCGACGCTTATCAACAGGTACCTGTGGTTTCGCTCGGAATCAAATAGCCGCATCGGTTTCAAAAAAAATGTCTCGGATGGTACCTATCTTTAATGGAAAAACCCAGTTGATACTTCCGTCTGGATTCCATCTATTTTTTTTTTAATGGCAGCCCACGTCACTCCGCTTAAAATGTTGACACCTGTCTCGAATCCAATGTGACTATATCACTGGTGATACCCATGCTCTAACTGCCACGTAGACTCAAAATTATTAAAAAATTACATTTTTTATTAAAAAAAATTAAAAAAAAAATTAAGAGGAAAATATTGGAGGTGGCTGGCTACTCCCATTTTGGCCAAAGGGTGGCTCGAGCCACCCCTTATGGCTAACCAAGGGGTGGCTGAACCACTCCCAAGGCCAAAATAGGGGTGGCTCGGCAACCCCCAAGGGCCAATCCTCAAACAAAAAAAATAAAATCCGTCTAGCCTTTTGAGGGTGGTTCGGCCACCCCCAAAGGCCATGAGTATAACGTTTCATCCCCAATAACACAATATTGTCCGCTTTTAACTCCCCCGAATAAGACTTCCAGGAGGTCATATGTCTCAGCACTATTCTTGCAGAAGCACGCTTAACTGTGGAGTTCTAATAAGTTCATGACCATTATGACTTTAAAATACGTTGTGTTAAGAAGGGTACGAATATACATATAAGCACATCTCCATTCCTATACTCAAGCGATGTGGGATGTCACAATCACCCTTTCTTGGGCTAGCGTCCCCGCTGACGACCCTTATGGGATTACCTCATTCTTGGCTTCCCAATGAATGCTGATTGGCGACCCTCATTGGCTTGTGTACGCACCCTTCATCTTAGGCTGGGCAATGACTCTGATACCTTGTAACGACCCACCCTCAATGACACAATATTGTTTGTTTTTTGCTCCTCCGAACCAAACTTTCCAGGAGGTCACTTATCCTGATATTACTCTCGCAGAAGCACGCTTAACTGCGAAGTTGATAGGTTCATGGTCATCATGACTTTAAAACGTATTGTGTCAAGAAGGGTGCAAATATACATATAAACACATCATTATTCTCATACCCAGGCGACATGGGACATCACAATTGGGTTGGGTTCGGCCACCCCAGATCGGGCCCAAGGGCCAACCATAAAAAATAAAAATAAAATAAAATAAAAAAAATCCTTTGGCCTTTTGGGGTGGCCGAACCACCCCCAAGGGCCATGAGGATGGGTTCGGCCACCCCATATCGACCCCCAAAAGGGCAGATGAATTTTTTTTGTTTGTTTGAGGGTTTGCTCTTGGGGGCCATGGGGGTGGTTAAGCCACCCTAGACCAGCTGGTCTGGGGTGGTCGAACCCACCCCCAGGCCCTTGGGGGTGGTTTCGGCCACTCCCATTTTGGCCTTAGGGGTGGTTCGACCACCCCTTGGCTGGCGATATGGGGTGGCTCGACCACCCACAATATTTTTCTCTTAATTTATTTTTGAATAAAATGGTAGTTTTTTTAATAATTTTTTCGTCAAAGTGGCAGTAAAAAGCCTGGTATCACCTGTGATACACTGTCATATAGGATTCGAGATAGGTGTCAGCATTTTAAGTGGGGTAACGTGGACTGCCATTCAAAAAATAGACGGAATCCAGATGAAAGTATCAACTGAGTTTTTTCATTAAAGACAGGTATCATCCGTGACACTTTTTGAAACCGAGGCAACTATTTGATTCCGGGCATAACCACAGGTACATGTGGAGCATTTAACCCTTTTTTTTAAGTAGCATGGTGTTCCAAAGAGACTTTCTTGATGGTTTTAGAGATAGAAAGAGCATGAGGGACAAGACATTCATTGTGGGCTTCGTTCTTGTTGATTTAAATGATATACATATATCTTTTATACACTCGTGTGTATTTTTCTTTCTTTTTAAATCAACTATTTGATCTATGAGACTTACATGTAAGTCTTATAAATTCAATGGTTGATTTAAAAAAGAGATGTATAAAAAATGTATAAGAGATATAAAAAAATCATTTATGTACATCTTTTTTTTAAATCAACTATTTGATTCATGTGCTTGCGTATGGGCTTGCGTCTGTACCAAGCTTGTTCAAAATGGGCTCATATTGGTCTTACAAATTCGGGCCGTGATTGGTTTACGTGAGGCTGTGATGATCCTTTTGAAAAAAACACAACTTTCACATCTGAAAACCTTTAAGGCCTCGTGTTTTCGCTCTTGTATTTTCTGAATAAAACATTGTGTATTTCGGCGTTTTTGTACCACACCAAATGGAGCAAAAAAATTATATATTTTTAAATAAAAAATGAAAACCAAGGTTTTCATTATTTTGATTTTGTTTTTAATTTAATTTTTAGTTTGGGCCACCCCTTGGATTTTCATTTTTTTCTCTTTTTTTTTTTGGTATTTTTTTTAAAAATTTTTTTTTTTTTATCTTGCAAAAAAAAATGTTCTTATTTTTTTTCCCCCTAATTTATAAAGATATATATATTGAAACAATTTTTAAGCAATTTTTGTCTTTTTGTTGGCTATTAGGGATATTGACATTTTTTTTTTTTTTTTTGGGTAGTTTAAGAAAATATTGACAAATGGTAATTTAGGGTACATCACCAATAGAGTGGAAACTGGTAGTTTTTGGAGAATGTATAGTATTATTATTATTATTATTATTATTATTTTCCTTTTATTTTTTATTTTTCGCATTAATCTTTGAAAAAGAGTTACTTTATAAGCCCATTAGGTTAGGGTTTTTCGGCTTTCGTTGTGGCGGCCTAAACTCTACAGCTTCTCTCTGCGACTGCGAAGCCCCGAAACCCTTTGTCACAGTCGAAGCGCCTCTTCGCTCGGTCAACATGGGGTGAGTTTCGCTTCCGAGTTCTATTCAATTCGTCCTCTCTGTTTGTTTCCTCTGAAAATGTTTAACTTTCCCAGGAAAAAAAAATCTACCCTAGTTTAGGCTGCACTCAGTTTTGATAGATAATACTCAAGGAACATTTATCAGTTACTTGGAAAAGAATGTTTCTCAATACTCCTTCAAACTTAATTGTAACATTGTGCTCAATCTGATGCCTGATTGGAAATGTGATTGCATTTACTCTGTCATAGAATCACTGAGTTTTTTTTTTTTTTTTTCCTTAATTGTTTTTACTAGGAAGCTGAAGAAGTGGTTAATTCGTCGTTTTTAGGACCTACTTTAGATTGTGAATCTAGAGAGAGCAAATTTTCCGAGTACCGTTAGCATTTCTATAGTCTAAAACAATAGAGTGCAGTGAAATCGATGTTTTGGGGACAGTTTGAGATGCTAAAGGGCCCCTCTTTCGTGTGGGAAATAGGAGGCCATTTCACATCTATCGGAGAATTGTTGAAGAACCCATGTCTATCTTTTTCCCTTTTTTTTGATAGGTAATAAACAAGATATTATTAAAAAAGCGTAAAAGGCGCCCGTAAGCATACAGGAAGTATACAAAAAGGACACAAAAAAAAAAAAAAAAAAATCCAATAGAAGAAAATTACATCAAACCCCCATCTTCTTGCCCCTATCCCGACTAGAACCCATTCCCCTAGCATCGAAATTAATAGAACATTCTAGATTCTTGACCTCTCTTTTCCCCTTTTTCCTTTTATCTCCTTATCCTTCTTAGGAGGGGATTCAAAGTCAAAGCGCTCATCCTCGATCAAAGCCAAAAAATCTAAAAATCCCTTCTGATTAGATCCCACGAACGAAACCCCCATCGTGCGAAAACACGACTTACTATCTTCCACTACCCTGGGGTAAACAACAACACTATCCTTTGGATCAACCCCCTTAGAAGATTCCCCCACCTCAACGATCCCAGACGGCAAACCAGGAACCGGGGGGCACCCAACAACACTTCCCTTTGGCTCAACCCCCTTTGAAGATTCCCCCACCTCAACGACCCTAGACGACAAACCAGTTAACTGGGGGTACCCAAACACAAAGGAGACCGGCCTTGGCCATTGAGGAAACAAGACCCACTGACAAGAGGGAATGGAAACCGAAACCCTGGGAAGAAAAAAAATAGAAGAAAACGTAACAAAAGAAGGGCTAAAGATGAGTTTTACTATGTATGTTGGTGAATTATGATTATCACTTTAAAAGACAAATAAGTAAATCCAAATCAATCTTATTCTGTAAATTCTTAAATGTGATCAAACAGATTTTCATGCATGTAGACTGAAATTGGCATTGGGACTCTGTCAAATGTGCATTTTTTGACTTCTGTGTAGGGCTGTAATAGAGCTGAGCCGAGCCGAGCCGAGTATTGAATGTTCAAGCTCAGTTCGTATAATTTTTTTTCGAATACAAGTCGAGCTTGAGCTTATCACCAAACTAGATTATCTGTTCAAGCTATTTTCATTTATTTTTCAAACGAACTCGAGCTTGTTCACAAGCTTTTCAATTAATTTAGTCATTCTATATATAAAGTAAATTTCGTGATTGTTTAATATTTTTTTAAAATTAAAGACTAATTAGTAGTTATTTAATTATGGTTAAGATTTATTATTTGAATAATTAGAAAAATCAATTCAATTCTTAAATAATTTAATCTCAATTTTATATGTTTCTCTTATAGTATATATATACGTTCATACACACACACACACACACACACACACACTTACATACACAAGCTCACTCATATACATACAAAGGCACTTGTATCTATATCCAGACTCACAATTACAATAATTTAACTTATATTACATTATGAAGAACATTTTTTTTTTTCTAAGTACTTAACATTTTCTCATTACAAAGTTAAAAATAATAAAAATGAAGTTATATGAGCCTATTCAAGTCGAGTTGAGTTTATACGAGCCGTGCCTAAATTATACGAACCTGAATTTTTTGTTCAAGATTTGTTTGTTTAATAAACGAACCGGATTCCGAGCCGAGCCCGAGCATGTTCACGAGTAGCTCTACTCACTTAAAACCTTACTTTTGTGTCCTGTTATGCAAGACCGTGGAGGATAAGGAAGATGATTTTTCAATTGTCTGTGTATGTGAGGGTTTCTAACTAAAAACGCTGATTGTAAAGGTGGGGTAATTTACTTCAAAGAAGCATAATTATCTACAACTCTAAGTTATACTCCTGTCAATAAATCCCATAAGCTATTTTGAGCAAGTTTTACATAACCAGTTGTATTGCTTTTGGTTGAAAGCTATCTGATTAAATATTTGGTTCTGAATGTGATGCTCTTCGACATTGCAATGGTTGTTAGAAACTTGACACTATTGTGTGTTTGGTTGTCAATCAGTGTTCATTATTATGATGTGAAGAAGTCAACAAAACTGGCACTAGGAACTTTTAGATGCTCTCATTGTGTCTTGTGGTCTGGTCTCCTTAAGATATGTTTGTTGCCCATGGGGAATGGATGAGGAGTTTAGTTTTATCTACTTTTCTGCCACTAGGGACCTGATTTGATCACTTAAAAGTTTTAAACTGCATCCGGAATATGGTAATGACATATTTCTACCATGGCTTGTAATGTCATTGCTTGCCAGTCACTCAATTTAAAAATGCTTATCTCTGAGTTAATTTTTTTACTTCTTTAATGCATATCTATTATTGTGTTTCCTTTCGTAACTATAAGTGAGTGAATTTTCTCAAAAAAAAGAAGAAATGTATGTGAGTGCATTAGTAATATGCAAGTGATCTAAATACAGGAAGACACGTGGAATGGGAGCTGGTCGCAAGCTTAAGTCCCACCGTAGAAGGCAAAGGTGGGCTGACAAGTCATACAAGAAGTCCCACCTTGGCAATGAATGGAAAAAACCCTTTGCTGGATCGTCTCATGCAAAAGGCATTGTTCTCGAAAAAATGTAGGGTGAAATCTGTAGATGCTTTTTCTTTTGAAAAAGTTAACATTCCTCCCATGCATAATATCTCAGATAGCTTCTAACTTATTGGTCTGGATGCATTGTACAGTGGTATTGAGGCTAAACAGCCAAACTCTGCTATTAGAAAATGTGCTCGAGTTCAGCTGATTAAGAATGGGAAGAAGATTGCAGCTTTTGTTCCAAACGATGGTTGCTTGAACTATATTGAAGAGAATGTAAGATCAGTTTCCACGTCTAGGTTTTAATGCAATAAATTAATTGTTCAATTGTTTTTTTTTTTGGTATACATATTGATAGATATAATTGTTATTTATTTGTTGAATAGACAGATTGGATGGAAAAAAATCATAATGATACTTTACAATAAAACACTAGGAAATGGCCCCATGTGGTTTGTTGTTGCTGTGAAAATCCACAGAAAAATTACTGCTAATTTCCCTAAATGAGAAGCAAAAATATTCTGATAATGACATTCTTCAGTAATATCATTATGACTTTTGAAGTCATGTGCGGTAGTTTACCTACTTCAAACATGTATACATGTCAATGACCTTTGGCAATGTTGTTAATCAATTCGATAATTGTTTTATCCACTCCATCTCCCCCCTATGGTCCTAGTTTTCCTCCACTCCGCTGCAATAAGGAGCTAAAAGATCTACTATTTTAATTTCTGTCTCAAAAAACATCAATTCAACTCTGCATTTTATCTGTATAGAGAATAATTGCAGAATTTCATTCCCAAGGGTACCTTCGTTATTTATTAGTTTCACATTTCTCATAAAATCATTTTGACAATTGATACATTTCTTGTATAGAATATCCACCTAATTTAATTGATAAAAGCTTCTTGTCCTGTTTAGGTGGATACTTTATATGAAGAATATAAGGGATGTATAAGGATAAGGAATATGTTGATAACGATCTTTTAAAATATTGTTCAGAAAATTACAAAACAAGTTCTATCAGTAATTCTTCTGCTCTATGCAGGATGAGGTGCTGATTGCAGGATTTGGCAGAAAGGGGCATGCAGTCGGAGATATTCCCGGAGTCAGATTTAAGGTTGTGAAGGTATCGGGGGTGTCTCTTTTGGCCCTCTTCAAGGAGAAGAAGGAGAAGCCTAGGTCTTGAACTACCTCCTCTAAAACTCCAGTCTGTTGTTGGGTTTTCCAACTCTTTAGTTAAGAGAGCATTTTGTGAGCAGTCCTACCCCCTTTCTTCTCCCTCTTCTTTCTCTCCATTTATTACCTACTATTTTTCTCATGGAACCCACTGTCTAGCTTCCGTTTCATTGGGACAAACTAGAAATCCGCTTTTTGTCATTGTAAAACTGAAGGATATGGTAACTATTGCTCATCTTGTTTTCTTGAATTTATTTGCTATGCATAGGATTTTGATTTTCTATGTTCTGCTATATGATGCTTCTAGATAATAATTTTTTTGGTTTTTTTTTTTCTTTCCTTTTGGGGGGTATTGGGGTTTGGTGGTGATGGAATAGGGTGGGTGTGGGGTGGGGCTCACTAACTTTGTAAATATTATGCAAAATAGGTCAAATACCCATGGTCAAGATCTTTGGACTGCAGAAAACACATATAACAAACAATCTTAGGGGGATTATCTTCCAGATATCTTTATAAATGCTTAATAAGACTTGTGCATGTTTGGTGTCTAATCACTCATTTGGTTGCACTTAATCAAATGATATCATCTATTTGGGTACTGGGCAGCAGCCAGTGGAACAGTTTATGTTTCAAAAGATAGGAAGAAGCATTACTCCTGCAATTTGGACAATCTGGTAAAGGTATGTTTATTTATATTTTTCTCCAGTGTCAGTTTGAAAAATTATTAGATTATGGACTGTGTCAAAAATATGCTGCAATCTGGTATGGGATTTTTCTTTTTTGTCCATCCATATCTGGATGTTTCTTGAAAACGTCTTTATTTGTTTGGAAGTTATTTTGATGAAAGGAGAACGTGAGTGCTCAGAAAAATAAATGAAAAAAGAAAAAGGCGAGTTCTTAGTAAAATGAATACCAAGCTCTACTCATTTTATCATCCTTTGGGCCGGACAAATTTTTTCTACAAACTAGGTTGTAGAAACTCTTACAATCAGCCTTGTAACATGTCTCTTAGCATGTAAAAAACTCTTTTTTATTAACATGTGCTTGTCAACTTTTTTTTTTTTTTTTTTTTTAATCATTAATAAGAAATATGTGATTCTCACATGTTCAAACGATAGTCATTTTTTAGAAATTTCTGTTCGGAGGTAAACAAAAGCTCAATTTTAGCCTTATTTTTTGTCACTATTCTTGCAGAATCAATTTACTTGAGGTGAACTTTATGATGTGCAAGTAGGTGAGTTTGGGTCAATTAACCCAACGTTTTTTGACCGAGTATTTTAAACAGAATGATTTGGGATTATAAACTCTAGATGGAGATCTATTTGAACTCAGCACTAGACCTGAAATAGTGAGGGCTCAGGAGAGGAGACTACTCAGATTTCAAGGTGACCCAAAAAAAAAAAAAAAAAAAAAAAACCATGGAATTCATTAAGATCAGTTTATTTGTAGCTTTTTATTTATTTATTTTTAATGTTAGTTTTGCTGCGTAGTAATGGCGCTAGAAAGAAAGTGGAAATAGACTTACTCCGTGGACTGACAAATCATTTGCAGATGACTCAAACTATCATTTATGATGCTTCACTCTTTTGAAATCTCATTTCCTTTCAATTGGCAACCCTCATTAACGTTTGGTGTTAAAATTGATGGAAAGTGGTACACGTGATTTGGACACGCAAATTCTTTACTTGAAACGTGTAAATTATCATTCAACCAAAGCATACAAATAAAAATAAATAAATAAATAAATAAAAAAGAAAAAGAAAAGAAAAGAGGAGTTGAAGGGGTGGTTTAGCCACTCCGAAAATTCTTGAGGGATGGGCTGAATTAGCTTTAGAGCTGCAGGGGTGGTTCATTAACCCTCAAAGCCATCTTTCAAGATGGTTGAACCACCCTCTCAATTTGAGGGAGTGTTCCGACCACCCCTCAATCTTTCTCTTATGTTTTATTTCTTTTTTTTTTAAGTTTTTTTGTTCTTTTTTGGTGGGGGAGGGGGGTGTTATGTGGAAGTCAAACAAAACATTCTAATTCCAAAAATCAAGGTCTTTTGGACATTTTAAATAAGAAATAAGAAATAAAAAGTTTCAGTAGATATTTTTCATCCATTTTAATGCCCACCGGTAAAGGAGGATATATATATGTCACCTACAAGAAAATGGTAGAGCAATATATGGAGGGTTAAAAGTATAACAACTGATATTTTAAAAGGCTAGCTATCAAAAAATAATCTGTCAATTCATAGGGTAAAGTACTATAATATCCCTAGAAAGAAATAATATTATCATTTACTCTATGACCAGCTAGTTTATTTCTTTCAACATATATAGCAGCTGGAGTTGCTAATATATCTCAGTAGACAGTAGCCATACCATGCCAGCTTAACATGCAAGTTTTCCAAAATGGTTGGAATTCCATCAGTTCTTACTTAACGTTGTAGCCAATCACATGCTCCTGTGAAAACTGATTTTTCGTGTTGGTAAGATGTCTCTACAAAAAGTCAATTACGTGGTCCGGTGAAGGAAAAAAATACACCTTCACGTCCATCACTCATTAAATAGAAAATAGTTATTTATTAATTAATTAATTATGGTGTTTTGTCTTTTTTCATAATGCATGACAAGAGTCTTATTCTAATTCTAAAACTATCCGCATCATCAAATCATTGTTTTATTCAAATCTTATCTCTCTCAATTCTGGATCCTAATCCTTTGTAAGAGATGATTACTTTTGTTTATAAATAAAGACCTGGTTAATAAACTCATTTACACGTACACATTGTATTTTAGAGGTAATTCGAGATGGATTAAGAAATGTTCGTTGTATTTTTCTTTGATACTAGTAAAAAAGAAACATCGTCGTTCTTGCATGTGAATGTACAGAGTTTTGCCAAACCGCATTTAATTTATGTCTTGATTCTTACTTCTTCTACTTTGTAGATGTTTTTATTGTGTGTGTAGTACTGCGAATTCTAACAGAAAATATTACAAATTTCTTGATTTTGTGATAGGTTATGATTAGGACTGTATAGACTATAGATAGACGGTTATTAACCATTAATAATTGTTAACTTCCACTAACCACTAATCGCTAGCCGTTTAAGATAGTGGGGTAGGGTAGGCAGACGCGGTTAATGACCGCTTACCCTATATATAGTAAGCATATCAAAACCATGTCGTTTTGGTATAAGATTTCATACCAAAACATTTAAATATGCTTAAAATTGTCTAAAACATGCCTTAAAAAGAGGCCCAAAACACTAAAATGGGTTCAAAAGGCCCGTACCTGACAAATAGTTACTGTGATGCGTTTTCCAGTTAGATGCAATAATCGCTAACAGTCATCTCCTGTACAACCCTAATTATGATTATATAGAAATTAATATGTGAGTTTGAATCTTACTGCTTACAAAAAAGAAGAAAAAAAAAGGAGGTGGAAGTTTCAAGCTCCAATCGATGGGCATATATGTAGCTTCAATGTGAAGATTACATGAAACTACGTACTAACAACCCTTAATAGAAAACAAGGTGAAATGTCACCATAAACAACTAGTCAGTAGTCAAGTGGAAGACACCGTGTTTTTAGCCAAATAGAATCCAAAGATAGCAATGGAAGGGTCGTCGCATTTTCAGGGCTTTCATTCCTTAACCGAAAAATTTGACAAAATTTCTTTGTTCCTATTATCCATTCTTTTTCTTTTTTTTTTCTTTTTTTTTTTTAAAAAAATTAATGATATTTAGCAAATTATTATACAATTTTCATTTAACTGAGATAATGTGATTGAGAAAATCAGCACTTAATTATTATTATTCTTTTTTTCAAAAACTTCACTTAACCCATTTGAATTGTCATAGCTTTTAGAATTACACTCTAAACTTCAAAAACTCTCAATTTAGTGTATTAATCTTTAAATATATTTGACTTTTACCCTTCCGTTATAATTTTTCGTTTAATGCTGTCAAAATTTTCAAAATATCTCTATTTTTTTTTTCAAAGATTAAGGCATGAGTATTTTTGCAAATTCCGTTAAATCCTGACCAAAGCCTAAATCCTTGCAATTTTATTTTTTTTCGGGTCTTAAAAATAAGGGGTATTTTGAAAATTTTAACACCCCTCCGTATTGGATTTAACGGAAAATCCTAATGGAGGAGTGGAATTGAAAACAATTGAAAGATAGATACACTAAATCAAAAGTTTTTAAAGTTTAGGAGAGTAATTGCAAATATGATAGAAGTTTAGAGGGTTAAGTGAAAATTTCATTTTTATAAGTACTGATCAAAGAGTTGATTTTTACTGTCATATCATTAAAATCTTGAATATTTTAATAAGAAAAATTTGACTAACAAGATTCCATAAAAAGTGCCTTGTTGGACATGCGTTATATATATATATATATATATATATATATAAAAAAAATGAGAAATGTATAATGACTTGAGGTTTCTGGGATATGCGTAACATGTCATCCAAACAGATCATACTTAAAAAGTTCTCAGATGACTTAAGAGAAGGCTTAAACTTAAACTAATGTTGCTGCATTGACAAATTGGATTCGGGCAGTTGGGCAACAAGCCAATCCACAGCTGCCATCTGGATCACGGCCTACCAAAAATTCAAACTATCTTCACTAGCTATTGACCATTGTCGCTCTTAAATCAATTCCTATAAAATATTCAAAGACAACGATAAAGCAAAAGAAATACATATTATTTATTTATTTATTTATTTATGCATTCCAATAATTTTCAAACTGATTGCTGAACCATACTCTCACGCCCAAATCCTAAGTTGGATATTGTCTGCCAGATAAAAGAAAATCCATCCCGAAGTTGCTGCACATGCTTCACTGAAATTCATATTATTTTTCCAATTTAATATTCTGTTATTATATTGCAAGAATCTACTTGAAAATAAGAAGCAATCATGGCAGAATATCTTGAAAAAACCATAGTCCTGCAACATGAACCTTTTAAGACTTCAGACAGAGTTCAGAGATCAGACTGCACAAAACATGAAACATCACTCTCACTCTCTCTCTCTCTCTCTCTCTTCTTTCACCAATATAGAAACTGTATTTTATCATATTTCAACCTACGCAAGATTCTTGACTTGGTTAGCAAACAAATCTGAAATTTTCATTAGCTTATCGACCAATAAAAAGGAAACCCAAAAAAGAAAAAGAGAAAGAAAAAAGAAAAAAGAAAAAAGAACTTAAAACGAAAAATAGAGATGATTCAGGTGAATCAAATCTCTCCTAACAAAACCCAAAAACACTAAAACTGATATTTGAGTCTAATAAGAGAGGAAATTCTATGCCTCTTAAGAACTTCCATGTCTACATCAGAGGGCTATTAAGAAGCCCATGCCAAGAGGGAGCAAGTCCATTCCAGCTTTCTCTTCCTGAATCAATCTCACCCATATTGTTTCCATCCCCATTGAACGACTGCCAGGGGAATCCCCACAAGACCCTGTTCTGATCATTTTCTCTGCCATTACACAATTCTTGCTTCATAGTTGTCACTGTCACAGCTGTTGTTGTTGCTGCATTACTCATTTGATCTTCATATGGCATCACCATTTCTCCACTAACCCCAACACCTCCACCACCATTATTATCCACCTCTCCCATGTTCCCATTACCATGATACCCATAATACCAATTCTGAAAATTACTCTGCCCATCATGAAATCCACTCCTAAGAGCATCAAGAAAGCCAGGAGTTGCTGCTGCAGAAGTGTTCATTCCGTGATTTCCCACAATATCACAATGGCTGTTTGAAAAATCATGGTGATCATCAAAACCCATCTGCCCACATGACTGTTTTTGGAGCCTGGCAAATGCAAGACTGAGGTCATTAGGAGAGTCATAAGCCATAGATGGGATACCAGTGATGAGTGGGTTGGTGTTGGGTGTGAGTGGTTGATCTTGAGTCCTCTTTGATGAGGATGATGATGATGATCTCTTGTTCTTCCTGCAGCCTCCACCCACTGGAACATTCCTCAGTGTCCCTCCTTTGGTCCAATACCTCCTACATGACTTGCAGAAGTACCTTGGCTGAGTAAGGCTGTAGTTGTTGTAGTAGCAGAATTTGGTGTTTGTGGAGTCACATCTTGGGCATTTTAGAGCTTGCTCTGGTTGAGGCCTTGGTTTCTTCTCAGGCTGCCCTTTTGAGCATACCAACATGTTTTCCAGTGAATGGGCAGACATTTCCTGAAGAGACCCAGAAACAAAAAAGAAGAATTATAAACAAAGACATCATTAACTTGAAACCAGATTACTCCAAAAATACATAGAAAGTATACATTGTCGAAAGATGGGATGGTAGTCGTGTGTAATAATCATCAGACATCATTATAAATAAAATGTGAAGATGCAGTCCCCGATTAGGTCATCAAGGAGAGATCATACTTCTTTTTCTCTTGCACATGTTCTTTGGATCATCTAATTGACGATCCTAACCCTTCCTGCTCATATCAGTTCACTTCCTTAACAACATAATTTTGTTTGCCACACTAATTGCCATAAAAAATCTGGGTGAATTGCCTAGCTAGAAAACTAAGCAAATTAGGTGAACTAAGCAAATTGGGTTAAGGAATGCTTTCTGCTTCTTGACAGCAAAATGATCATATACCTTTCTCTTGATTATTAGGGTACAATTTTCATGGAAAATCAAAACCCCAAAAAACCATCCTTGTTTTCCTTCTTAGCGAGCAAAAAAAGAAGAAAAAAAGCGAAACCAAAGCTCTTTCTACTGTTGAAACTATGAAGCGAAACATTTGATTAACCCAACACAAGGAACAGATAATAAAGATTAAAGATAAACTAATTTTATCTTTTTCTACTAACGCTTTAGTGACACCGAAGCAACTTATAGCAACTCATCATCTTTTGGAATTAAACCCAGAACGCCAAATCGCTTACCAAGAAAGAAAGAACCATAAAAAGGAAAAGAGAGAGAGAAAGAGAGCTAGCAAAAGCAAAGTAACACAAAGAAAAACAAAAACAAAAAGAAGAGCTGTTTTTATCATTACAAACTGGTTCCCATCCTACCTGGTGTTGTCCACTTGAAGGATCCATCCCATGCAATCAAACAAACACCACTGAATACGAGAGAGAGAGAGAGAGAGAGATGGACGCGGAGAAAGAATGTTAAAGAGAGAGAGAGAGAGCAAAGGATTTAGGCAGACATGCAAAGTGAGGAAATAGAGGCAACCCCTGTATATATAAAGCGATCCACAAGAGAGAGAGAGAGAGAGAGAGAGATTTAAGAGAGAGAAAGTATTAGAGAGAGAGAGAGTATAATGATGGGGGTTGCCGTACGGGATGATCGATGAGGTTGGCTTAGCCTTGCACGCAGAGAAAGCATTTAAGAAAATTCGAGTCTTCTCTCTCTCTCTCTCTCTCTTTCTCTCTTGTTTCTGCAACGGTTTCATATGAGAGACCAGAAACTCCCCACAGTCTTTGTCTTCGTGGGTCCCGCACACTCGCGTGGATACAACTATTCTTCATGGACCCCACACGCACCTCCCTTATTGAGGTCCCCACACCCCCACCACCCCCCACCCTCAATTCCTCGCCAAAACCTCTCCGCGACCCACAAGCCCTCGTGTTCCACAAAAACACATTATTAATAAAATAATTTAAAAAAAGAAAATTAGACAACAACATATGATTATTAGATTTGGTCTAAAGAAAAAAAAAAATTCTTTTCTCATTCATCTGCTACTGTAGATCGTTTTTGGAGCGTTGCGGGGGGCCCACAGAACAAGTAAATGTTGATTGATGATAATGATTTGAATCGGTGTCGTTTGGCGCTGGGGTGTTTGTTGAAGGTTCTGACGATGTATACTTGAAATGATGGGTGGGACCGGGCAGGGGGGACAGCGGTGACAGCGACACAGAGGATCTTTGATCGTCCTCGATCATCACTCAGTGTCTCTCTTCCTTCATTATCTTACATGTGCTTTACACCCATGTGCTTCGTAGCCTAACGTCGCCAATTTGCTTTATTACGTTGCTTTGGTTGGTTTTACAATGGTCCCTCCGCGACCTGTCTACCCTTCTGGTTTTCCTGTCTATTCTTCCCCACCTTCACTCTTAATTCCATCTACACATCATCGTCATAAAAAAAAAACTCCATCCAAGGTTCGGGATTAAACAATAATATATACTAAATAAATATACCAAGATAGGCCTATATGAACAGACTTCCTTTTAATAGGTAAGGCCCAACAGATAAAATATTTAATTAAAATGAAAAGTAAATGACGGAATCAAAGTTCGAATTCAGAATATTTGGCTCTGATACCAAATTAAATCACTATTTATTCCAAAAGCTTAAGCTTATAGGAAGAGATAAATTTAATCACTTAATCAATACTTTAACAGAAAGAATTTTATAGTAACAAGACTTGTTAATTTTGAATAAGAGATGCATTATCTCTCTCTATAAAGCCTTCACGCTAATTACGGGTTTATAGGCTTACGGCAGAAGAAGTTTAGCAATAGGAAGACTTGTTAATTCAGAATATGAGATTCATTATTTCTCTCTATAAAGCTTTCAAGCTAATTACGGGTCTACATGCCTACGATAGAAAGAGTTTTGCAGTAGCTAGACTTGTTAATTCAGAATAAGAGATGCAATATTTTTCTCTATAAGGCCTTCGGGCTAATTACGGGTCTACAAGCCTACGGCAGAAGAAGTTTTGCAGTAGCAAGACTTGTTAAATAAGAAATGCATTATTTCTCTCTATAAATCCTTGCTGATTAATAAAGAATATGATAAAATTATTGATTATTTATCTCTTGTAGTTGATTTGAGAGGTGTCACAGTTCCTTAAACTACCTAAATTTATCTGTTATGTGCTCAAAAAAATTAAGCAAGTAACAAAAACCTTCTTGTAGACATTAAATGTACAACCAAGCGCAATCGGATTGTAGTATATGCCAAACTCATTTTGATGTCCTATTTGGTTAATTACAAGCTCATGATACTATTAACTTTAGGATTCATATTTTCTCCTCTCATATTGGAATGGGATTTTTCTTCTATGATGTAGCATCAAATCCCACGGATGAAATTTGTGAGAGTTCATCATTTATGTGAGAATAAGAAAATTATTCCCGAGTATTAAATCATTTTTCATATATTTATGTGGGTACAAGGGGTGGGGAGTAGCAAAAAGAATCACAAAGAGCATGGTAGATATTCTCCCACAAATTACAGTACTATTTGATATTATTGTAAATATGATTATTGTATAATTATGTAATTATGGTATTTTCTTTATTCTCTAGCCTAATTCAACTATAAATAGTCAACTTTATTTTACAAGAAAATTAGATTAGAAATACAAGTTTCTTTCACTATTATTTTCATTTCTCTTTTTCTTCATAGCATAAGGGGAAAAAAAAAATTATATGTTTACTTACAAAATTATCTAATAATTAAGCAACCAAAACAAAGCTCAAATAGACAAAACACCATGACCGTCGTTACTACACCGGAATAATTAATCCCCTTTTTTGCTAGAAAAAGAAAATGATCGATCCTTTAACCATTGTTACTTGAGAGTATATGTTTTTTGCAAAACAGTCACCCAAAAGCTTATAGCAAAAGGGTGATTGTTATGAAACTCAATATTTCTTATTTATTTTATGATTGTATTTTTATTTATTTATTTTTATTATGGTTGTTATTTCTTTGATTTTCTTTTATGTTGTCAAATCTATTTTTAATTTTTTATTTAAGATTGTAGATGCGGTATGGCCAATTCGTAGAAGAGAATTACAACTTTGCCTAAAGTATTTGGACGTTGATCCCCTCAAAGTGATCATTTAGAGACCCGATCCCCTCTCTGAGAGTTATTTATCCCCCTTTAAACAAAAAATACTAAGCAGCTACCAAATGGGGGAGTATTTCCTGCTTACAATTTGAATATATAAAGGAAAAAAGGAGGAGAAAAGATACAAGAATGCATTCAGAAAAATTTCTAACTGTGGCCCATTGATTAAAAAAAATGGCACCTTAACTAGCTAACATATACAAGACATATAGAAAAGAATTCATCATTCAAAGCTAAAACAAAGTTTGTGACCACGTGTCTTTGCCTCAAGGATTGGGCATCATATCAAGTATCTTTAGATTTATTTTGTTATTGAAGGTAAATGTGTTTTAAGGATATATAACAAGCTCCTTGTCAAATCTCAAATCTCCAATCTCCATCCCCCATTTGTGAGAATCAATCCCAAATCACTAGTACGGTAGTACTATCGATCGAGACACTTCACATACATCATAATTTAGAATTCAATAGCCAAAGAATTATACTTTCAATTTTAAACAAATAATTTGCTTATTTTTTTCTTTTTTAAATTACAATTGTTAAAATCCAAGTTATATTCTTTCCTTATTAGACCATATATATTCAGATATATCATGTCATAATATCAAATTTTTATTATTATCCCGAGATTTACATTCTTTATATTGTAAATTCATATAGCCTATAAATAAACAATATTAATGTACTATCAAATATGTCAATATAATCAAAATATAACGTTATTAGGCATTACCAACCTTAGACATAAATTTCCAAGGACGAACTACCTCAAATCTTGTCTTTAATTCTCTCACAATTGTTTTTCATATCAATTTTACTTTTTTAGTATTTTTCATATTAAAACATGGAATCAAAGACAGTTTTTTTGTAGACTCAATTTCTCTAACACGGCCACCGTATCGCCATCCTCAACAACCGTGTTGATGTGACTAACCACTACGTCACCGTCCTTAGCTACCTTGTTGTTATTGTAGGCCATCGTGCCCGCTGCCTTGGCCACTACGCCATTGTGTTACCGTCCGAACATTTAATTTTCTTTCCAAATTCAAACTTACTTACTCATTAAGTTTGAGGGGATGTTAAATTCTGGGGATATTCTTTCCTTATCAGATGATGTAATCAGATATCAATCCTGATCGTGTCATAATGGCAGAATCTAATTATTATCCTGTGATTTACATTCCTTATATTATACATTCGTATCCCTTAGGATTAGGTGCTGTAATTTTTTCAATGATTAAGATCTAGTTTTAAATGTTTTATAAAAAAAAAAAAAATGAAGTTAGATCTTAACCATTGATGCTCACTATACTATCAAATGAGTAATGCTATAAATTACATTTTTATCCCACAACTATCATACAATTTAACATGGCCGTTCGAACAATCTTTGGATCAATCATTGTTTAAAAAAAAAATTGAAGGGCTGATCGAGACTGCTACCACGTTAGCAATGCGGAGTAGTTATGAGATAAAAATATGGTATATATAACATTTATTAATTACTATCAAATAGGTCTATATAAACAAAAGAAAATGTTGGAAATCATATTTTTATCTAATAATGCTGATGTGGCAATTCCAATATGTGCTTTGATATTTTCTTTACCATTTACTACTCACTATCAAATAGGTCAATATAAACAAAAGAGTAATGTTAAAAATCACAATTTTTTTATCTCACAATAATGCTGACGTGACAGTTACAACCAATGCTTGAATTTTTTTTTTTTACTAGGACTAGTCCAAAGATTTGTTAAAACTGTCACGTCAATATTGTAGGATAATTATGAAATAAAAATATAGTTTATAACATCACTTTAAACAAAATGTAACCTTATTAAGCAATGTCAACGGTGGACTCAAATCCATTGTCTCTCTCTTGCTTTCGCTTCTTCTATATTTTTGTATTTTCATATTTTAACGAAAATCAAAATTAAGGGATTCTGATTAATTGAAAGGCATGTAGATGATGAAATCATCTTTATCTTAGTCTTTTTTTTTTCTTTTTTTATTTTATCTCCATTTCTGAGCTCGATGATTAATCTATACTGCCTGATCACTTGGCAGTTGGATACAGCTTTCCCCATCCATCATTTGAAGTCTATCTATTTTAATTATGATTAGAATGGTAGCTAATAACCTTAGTAACATTAAAAAAAAAAAAGGAACATGTAATCCACATGCAACGCACTCATACGATGATCAGCCAATGAATCCAATAGGTATATATATGAAGTTATGAACCTTTACTTTTTCCAAAAATATACGTACCATTTACGGGCCAAGATTCTTGGAGTAGGTGGCGGGAAATTCAACAAAAATTCCAAGATAAGTATTGAGTATATATATATATAATAAACAGACAATGATTGATTCCACTCTGATATCCTTTGGATCCCATCGATCAGCTCTAATTCGTATTTGAAAAGAAAACAAACATATATTTATTTTTCCAACGAAATAAATAATTTAATATAAAGAAAAAAAGAAAAAAAGCAAGAAAACTCGATAATAACAACAACAGGCAGCAGCACCGCACTTTGGGTGCAAACATTGTGGTGGACCTGACACGAACAGTGGGGCCATGGACATGAACATATACATCATAGGGATTAGTCAAGTTAGTTGACTGGTCAAAGTTTATCAGTCAAAGGAAACACTGAATGGCAAAGAAAAGTGAAAGTAGGTTAGGAAGCTGTGCCCAAGACATATATACTGTAGTAGTAGTAGTAGCATCGGAAATCTCTGTGAAGTAAAGAATCTGTGGCATTCTCACTCTGGACTACCGAGGTTAATTTCTATCGCATCTACATATGCATGTGTCGGCTGAGGAGGCTCAGACATGACTTCCTCTCCCCATGTTTTTTCTGCAGAACAATCCGGTCTGCATCATTCTGGAAGTACTACATTAATTTAGGCTATTTGATCTTTTATTTAATACCATAATTTAGTTACAAGAAAAGCTATATATGTACGTACGTAGCAAACTCTTCCGTTTTTGCTGGGGCTTTCCAAGATTTGGCTTTTCTTTCTTTTGGCCAAGTGAATGATATATAGATAGTTTTGTTGTTTTCATTCATAGATAACACAAAGTTGGCCAAAAATATAATATGGACCAACTCATGACAAGTACTATAACATGCAATACGTGTATGTTGTTATTTAGTAGACTGTTATATAATTTAATGATGTAGTATATATTAAAAATCAGTAATTGAATTAGCACTCATAACAAGAAAAGAATTAAGAGTTGATTTTCAGTATCACATCATCCAATTTGTATGACAGTAGTATAACAGTCTACTAAATAGGGTTATTCTGTCATATACGATATAAGATATACACTACTCATAACATGCAACACAAGTCACCTTTGTGATGTACTTAGTATGTCACGTGGAGTAATGCTATTTAATAAACTGTTATATGACTGTCTTATAACTTGATGGTGTGACATTAAAAATGAGTCATTAGATTAGCACTTAAAAAAAAAAAAATATTAATTTTCAGTATCATGCCATCTCAATTGTATGACAGTCTTATAACAATCTCCTAAATAACTTTACTTTGTCATATATGATGTGTAACATATATATATACACATTACATGCAACATGAAGTCACCTTTGTGTTATTCTTAGGATATCATGTAGAGTAATGATATTTATCATACTGTTATGTAATTGATGATGTAACATAAAAAAATTAGTCATTTAATTAATACTTTAAAAATTAATTTTTAATGTCAGTCATCCTAATTATTTGACAGTCATATAACAATTTACTAACTAATATTACTATGTCATAAATGATGTGATGTATACGTTAATTTAGCATGTACATACATAGCCCATAAGAAATGCATGCGAATCATTTCTTCTTCGAATTTCATGTTAAAATAAGATTACGAAGAAAAAAAAAATAAGATTAATTTGTACCGAAACTGGTACCAAAATAAACACAAAGACGAAGGGGAGAGAGCTGAGAGTGTGAACCAAAGCGGGAGGAATGGCGAGGACGCCGAGGAGCAAGCAAACAAGGTGGGACCCGCGCCAAGTGATTTGGTCGGTGTGCAGTGGGCCCAGCGATTGAAGCTCCAGATGTCTGACCGAACACGTGGCGGAGAAAATGCGGCTACGAGACGAATATTACAGATTACGAGGAAAGAACAACTAGCAATAGCGGGCAGTGGGCCCCACCTAGCCAGCACTGCTAATTCCTCGAGGGTGGCTTAGTGGTCTTCAGGTGGGCTCCAACTACTTCTCCTCCCTCGCCAAGCAAAGGATCATTCAATTTCAATCTCCACGAACCTAAATATTAATAAAAATAAAATAACTTAGCCGGTGAGACATTGAGAGAGAGAAAAATATTATATTTTTTAAAGATAAATATTATTTATTAGGTCGCTATACAATTTTTAAATAATTTAAAAGATATAATAATATTTTTTAATTTAAATATTAATTTTTATTGTCATGTTATTCAAATATATGTCAATAATATTATTATTATATTTTTTTTTAAAAAAAAAAAAAAATTGTTTTGAATATAATGTGATGATGTGTTCAATCTTTTTCTTGGAATGGAAGAGTTGCATCTTAATTCTTAAGAGGGTGGTTATTTGGCACGTGTGGAAAAGGACAGGTGGTCACGCGAGGCACGAGAGTGGTAGACACGTCATAGTGAGGGTGGGGGTTTGGTAACGGATTGGTTTTTGTCCGGATTGAAGATGAGGAGAGAAAGACAGAAGAAAACGGTGCTGTGAAGAAGTGTAAAACAATATCCGTTTCTTAATGCAACACTCCAAGCTTTGCGTTTTTGTAACGGCCGGATCGATGTACATGAGATAATATCGAACGTGATGAATGCATGTTGTGAGAGAGAATGGACAGATTCGATCTACTCTTCTCTTGGTGTCCCTATTCTAACTACTAGTGTTTGTTTCAAAACGTTTTCTTTTGGTCGGTAATGATAGAGATATTTTTGTTCTTTTCTTTTCTTTTCTTTTTTAATTTCTATACATATTTCAACAATATATATATATATATATAATATATATATATATATATTATTTTGATGCAAGTATCCCATACACTATCACCTTATAATCTATATTTTGGTGTCTGATGTAATAAGTGTCACGTGGACTGTCACGTTAATTTTTAAATGTAATAAGTACCAAGTGGACAACCACATCACATGACATTTCATACTTTAGTTACTAACGTGTTAAATGTCATGTGAACTAACACAACAATTTTGTTAAAAAAAAATTGTAGTAAAAACTATAACATTCTTAACAACACTCTATTATAAATTGTGCTCTTGGTTCCTCAAAAGAATGAAATTTCGGATAACACTCTTAATTCACTTATAAGAAGTTTAACTTATAAGTAACCTGTTTTGTTATTTTAAATTCTTTTGGCATCTTTATTATTGTTCAAATTTGTTCTGACAAATAGTGTTATAAAATTGCTAACATGTAATTTTTATTGCATGTTATAAGTGGATTAGTCTCTATATAGCTAGTAAGATAAAGCTTGGAAAGTTTTCTCCAAATAGCATTAATATTTAAAATATTTGTCCTAACACCAGGGGCGGAACCAGAATTTTTGGTAAGGGAGGACGAATTTATATAAACACATAACTATATAAGTACATAGATAGATATAGTTTTCTCTATGTGTGTGTTTGTACGTGTTTATATAAAATAAAAATATAAAAGCCTTAAATTTAATTCTATATTAAATTGTAAGTCATTATTGTATATAAAAGGTATATGTCTATAAAACCATCTTAGAAGAAATCAAGAGAGCTTCTCTTTGGAATACACAAGTTTCCTATTTTTCTATAGACATGTACAAAAAAAAAAAAAAAAAGAAAGAAGAAGAAGAAGAAGAAGAAGAACATAGATTTTCCTTCAAATTATGTTTGACGACGATTGCTAATGAAATAAAATTCATCTATTATTATCTCTTAAGTGAAATTCTTAGCAATTTATTTCTCAATATAAACTACCATATGGTCTGCAAGAAACTCATCTTCCAGTTTACTACGCAATCTAGTTTTTATAAGTTTCATGGTAGAAAAAGCTCATTCTGTAGTCACAGTAGAAACATGGAGAGTCAACACTAGGCGAATCAACATGTCAATCAAATGATAGATCTTTGACTTTCCCGAATCTGCCAATCCTTTGCATAACTCAAATAATGTAGACATATTTTGAAAATCTGAATGCTTTGGCACATCAAGCTTATAATGCTCCAACTGAATTTTCAAACAGAATTTTTCTTGCTCGTTGAAATCTCTAGGATAAAACTTCTCAACTAATTTGCATATATCATCAATCTTAAATGATTTGTATACCTCTTTAGGGCTTAAAGCAACGCTAAGAATGAGGAGTTCTACAAGCTGCTCACCAAATATATTTTTCAATTCTTATAATTGAAAGTTTATTGAAGCAGTAAATATATAAACTCTAAAATGATGCTTAATTAACTATTGTCGAAAACCCTTCATCTTGACGACGAGATCGACCTCAAGCTCTATTATAATGAGCATTCATATCAGGAATATCAATATCATTATCTTCATAAAATAATTTAACAGTAGCAAGCAAAGGCTTCCACCCAGCTTCTCTCCTCTTTTGAATGAGTAATTGTGTAGTTAAAACTTGACTCGTAGCATTTAAAATGTCTAGAGATTTTTGTTGCAAAGTTTGACACAACATATTAGTGAGTCCCATAATATCTTTCGTCAAATGCAATATCAAAATAAATTCAAATGATGTTGAAAATTAAATTGATTTCTAATTTAACCGTGTGTGTGTGCAACGTATAACAAAATATCAAAAATGCGGAAATAAAAGAGACAGATATTTTGTTAACGAAGTGGAAACTCAATTAAGAGAAAAACCACTTTGGAGCAGCCAAATCCAGGAAATCTATTATTAGAAGACAAAACTAGTACAAAGACAGTAACACTCACGTACTCGATGCAGTGATTATATCTTGCACTCTGACACGTAACCCAACGTGAACGCTTCCCAACCAAGTCACATACTTGAAGGGGTCTTCTATGGATTCATTTACCTTAGGGCTCCTCCCTAAGATAGACTTCAAACACGAGCACAGTAGCAACACAACGACAACGGGTTGAGAGATAGCGGATCTTCACAATATCTCCTTAAACACCCTCTCTAAGCTCTAAAAAATTCAATACCGAATTTTGTAAATAATGCATGCCTAGAGGTCTCTATTTATAGCTATAGAAGATCTAAATCAACTTTGAATCGTATTTCTCTAGGCCGTGTCCAAACGCAAGCTGAGGTCGTCCGGACGGACAACTGTGCAACCGTCTTTCCATAACGCCCTTCACGCTCTCCATATTAAGGCCGCGTCCGAACTGTGTTGCCTTAACGTCTGGATGGTAGCAACTCTGCTGCACGTAATTTTTATAATAAGGATTGCTTCCGAATGGTGTTGCCCTGACATCCAAACAATTGCAATTCTTCTCCACGTATTGCCTTATTAAGACCTCGTTCGAATGGTGTTGCAGTGTCGTCCGGACGGATGCAGCTGTCTTCCTATATATGTGTCTGTTAAAGAAAACCTAATTTTTCTCGAACCCTGAAGTGTGTCCGGACGTGTTGCCATGACGTCCGAATGGATGCAACCTTGAACAGTTCGGCTTCTTGACGCTGATGGGCGTCCGGACGCATGATTGGACCTTTTAGACTGAAACTCGAGATCCGACTTCTCTGAGTTGGAATTTGCACAGAATCTTCCTTGAACATCTTAAAAAACTTTTTTGAAATGAAAACTATGAAAAATACGGCATCCCTAATTAAGACAACAACATTACATAATAGTGATTTTGTCAACAGAATGCAGCCAACACAAACTAATAGATGTTAATACCATGTAAGCGGCTTTAGCATCACCACATTGAGAATAATTAGCTTCCTCGTTGAAGATATTGTTGATAACTGAACAAGTTGCACCAAACATTCTTCTCAAGCTACAAATAGATTGATAATGATAAGATGACCATTGAGTATCTCCAGGTCGTTGCAAAGTACCAATTTGATTTGCCCCCTTTCCAGTCTCAATTTTATTAGAAACAATCAAACTTTCAATTTCAGCAGCTTGAGTATATTGTAATTCATCATGACGTTTAGAAGAATCACCAACAATATTGATAATAGAAGCCAAATAAAGAACTAATGAACATGCTTGGCTTCACTACATGCTGCAACTAAAGCTAATTGTAGTTTATAGGCCATGTAATGCACATAATATGCATATGGACAATCCCTTAGAAATAAAACTTGTAACTCATTCCATTTACCACACATATTACTACATCCATCATATCCCTAACATTGAGTATTCTCAATTCGAAGGTTGTAACGAGAAAGAATAGTACATATCCTCTTTTTTAAAGTTGATGTAGTAGTATCATTGACATGCACAACATGAAAGAATCGTTCTTTAATAAAATCATCTTTATCAACAAACTTCAAAATAATAGTTATTTGCTCCATTTTTTACTCATCCCGAGCTTCTTCAATGAGAATGCAAAATTTGGCATCCCCAATTTCTTTTTGAATCACATCCCGCACTCTATTTGCAATGATATGCAGAATTACCTTTTGAATTTTGGGTGATGTATATTTGGCCTTCTTTGGTGCATTTTCCAAGACAAGTCTGGAAACATCATCATTATAAGTTGCTAGGAGCTTTATCAATTCAATGAAGTTACCTTAATTTTTTTGAGTCAGACCTTTCATCATGACCTATAAAGGTATATGCTTGGAATGCAAGCCATTGAACTCTATCTACTGAGATTTTGAGTCACAACCGATTATTCTCTATTTCTTGTGATGTTTGTTTTTCAACTAACTTGTCAATATGCCGTGACTTATTCATTAGATCCTCACAACATTTCACAGCATTTTTGTGTGGTGAATTTGGATCTTTCCACACGTATCCTATTAAAGAACTATTCATTTTGTCGCTCGCCTTTTTCCCATTGTCAAAACCTTTCACAATAAATGCATCTAATCTTGGACGACCAGTTGATTTCTTAGCAAAAACATAGCATTGAAGACAAAATATGGCATCATTTGATTTTGAGTACTCTAACCAAGTTGAGTATGTGTTGAACCAAGAAGCTTGAAATCGGCAACGATTATTACCCTTTTCTGAAGATGGATATTCCCAAAGCTTGGGTTGACAAGGATCGGCTTTAATATAAGCACGTCGCATTGCATCTTGTAAGTTTATTGGAAATTTCCATATTTGCGGACGTAATCTTGGATCACGTTGCAAAGTGGTAGCATCCATTTCTTCAAGTTGAATTCTTGGACATTTGGAGGGACTTTCATCAGTCATTAAAGCGTCAATTTCCGTTGCTAAAGGTGTATCAGTATTGACTTCTGAGTAACTCTCATTTTTTTTTTCTTAAAGAACAAATCAAGTGTTTTTGGCTTGCCCATAATTATCTTAACTTTAAGAAAAATTTATGGATCAAGAATTAACCTGAAAAAATTTCTAGACGTATAAGATTTTTGTTAGAATTTCATTATAGTTCTTATTACTACTAACAAGTGATATTTATTATAGTTTTTATTACCACTAACAATAAAAAAAAACTTATATAATTTTTTAAAATCAAAGTACCCATTTGATTCGAAATTATAATTTCAAATTTTCATGATATCACAACACACAATAGTACAAACAACTAGTAAAATAACTAAGCACAATTTATAAGGTCCAAGAAAAAGGGTACCTTTTGAGCGTAGACTCTTTCTCTTAACAAGATCCCCCAAAACCCTCAACAACAATTATGAGAGTAAAGTCATAACAATGTTGTAACGTGCAAAGCTTAAATGATAAACCCATTTAAAATTCATAACATATTTGACCAAATATATAAAAGAGAAACTGAGAGAGCACATGGTCCATAGAAAATGATTACTCTTAGAAAGCACATGGTCCATAATTCGTACAACAACTAGTAAAAGAAAGAATGAACTATAGAAGTTCAGAATGTATTGCTTGCTTCCTTACTCAATTGAGTAGAGGTTGGTTGTATATATAATTAACTTGAACGTGCATACAGTTTAAGTGATATACAATCACTTCTAGAGATAATGAATGTAAATATAGTTTGAGTGATATACAATCACTTCTAGAGCTGATCTTATACAGCTAGTTATCACTTATCTATATCAACAAGTGTTTGAGTTTGAATGTTCTGCTTATCACTTGAGTTCAATTCGGTTGATGGATTTGGATAGTTCTTATTCTTTACACGCCCCCTCAAGCTTAGTGTGGGTGCAACAACGTTGGGCTTGTCTCATAGAGTTGAGAACGGAATGAGTGATAACGGCTTTGTGAAAATGTCAATGACTTGATATTTTTCAGAAATAAAACAAACAACAAGAGTCTTGGATGCCACCATGTCACAGACAAAATGGAAATCTATTTCCACATGTTTGGTACGTGCATGGAAGATTGGATTTTCTAATAGGTAAGTAGCATTTATGTTATCACACCACAGGACAGGCGGTTGACGAATAGGAATGCTAAATTCCACCAGTAAAGATTGTATCCAAGACAATTCAACTGCAACATTTGCCAAAGCTTTGTATTCAGCTTCAATGCTTGACCGTATGACTGTAGCTTGTTTCTTACAACTCCACGAGATAAGATTTTTTTTCCAAGAAAAATACAATAGCTACATGTAGATGGTCGATCATCACGGCATCCAGCACATTTGCATCGACGAAGGCTTGTAAATTGTTGGAGGTGGTTGTTGAATTTTTAAACCAAAATGAATTGTTTGTTTGAGGTACCGCAATAGACGTTTGGTAGATTGCTAGTGTGGGAGCAAAGGATTGTGCATGAATTGTTAAAGTTGATTTAGAGTAAAGGCAATATTTGAACGAGTAATTGATAAATATTGAAGTGCACTAACTGTACTACGATAGAGAGTAGGATCACTAATTGTGTCACCATCACATGCAGATAAGTGAGTGGATGTGGCAATGGGAGTGCAAATTGGTTTTGCATCAGACATTTTTGTGCGCTGTAGAATATCAAGAATGTATCGACATTGAGACAATAGGATGCCATCTGTGGTTTTAGAAACTTTTATGCCCAAAAAGAAATTCAAATCACCTAAATTCTTGACCGCAAATTCTGTCTCCATGTGAATCAACAGATTATCAATGGCAGTTGAGTCTGAGCTAGTGGTTGAGTCTGAGCTAGTGATGATGACATCATTAACATAGATTAACACATACATGATGAATGATGCAGAGTTATACACAAACAGAGTCGTATCATACCTAGATGCTAGAAAGCCAAGATCAAGTAGTTTACTGCTTATCTACAAAACCAAGCTCGTGGAGCTTGTTTTAAGCCATAGAGAGCCTTTTGAAGCCGACACACATGATTCGGATATAGGGGATGAGAGAATTCGGGTGGTTGAGACATGTAAACTTCTTCAGGTAAGTGACCATGGAGGAAGACATTTTGTATATCAATTTTCCTTTTTGACCAACAAGATGAAATTGCAATAGAAATAACCAAATGTACCGTAGTTGGTTTCACCACTGGACTGTGTGTTTATGAATAATGAACACTAGCTTGTTGATGAAAACCCTTGGCTGCCAATCAGGCCTTATAGCGATCAATGGAGCCATCCGCCTTTCGCTTAATGTAGAATACCCATTTGCACCCTACTAAGTTCTTAGCTTTAGAAGAGGGAACCAGTAGCTAGGTATTGTTATCCAGCAAGGTATCGAACTCGGTCACAGTATGACGCCAGTTTGCATATGTAGCATCTTGTGTATAACAAGTGAGTTATGTGATAGTGAGATCAACTGCAGCCAACAAGGCACTAGGAAGTGGATATTTTGTTGATCCATCAGTGAACACTCATGGTTTAGTGATATTATTTTTGGCTCTTGTAACCATTGAATGTATGTTTGAGGGAGTTGCAGATGCATGGGAGGAAGAAGACTAGGTGAAAATTGAGGGAGATTTGGTGTATGGAAGGGAGATGATTTCGGTGAGTGGGGAAGGAGAAGTGTCAGGAAGTGTTTGATGAGGGGATGACGCAGGGCGTGACGTAGAGGGTGATGTAGGGCTTGAAGAGGAGTGTGAGACTGTAGGAGAGATGGCTGATGGTGATGTATCAGAATAAGGAAGGACATGGGATTGGATTGGGACTTGTCGATGAGAAGGTGGGGAGTGAGATATGTGGGGGTGGGTATGAGTTGGAGGCTTTGACGTGTTGATTAATGGGGAAATGAGTTATGATTGTGGCTCATGAGGTTGACTGTTTGGAATAAAAGATTTGGTAGTGTTTGAGGATACGAAAGAAAAGGGGAAAATGTTTTCTTCAAATACAACATCTCTTGATATGTAGAGAAGTCCAGTGGTTGTATTGAGACACCAATACTGCTTGTGACGCATACTGTAAGCTAAGAACACACATTGAACAAAATAAGGTTGAAGCTTGTGAGAGTTGTAAGGACGTAAATGGGCCAACAGGCACACCCAAACACACCTAACATTGAATAATCTGGAGAGGTACAAAAAAGAATTTCGTACGGGAAAGAATTTTTAAGAGTGGGTGTAGGCATGCGATTTATAAGAAAACAAGCCGTTTGGAAGGCCTCGTCCCAATATTGAGTGGGAACATGTGCATGAGAGAGTAGAGCTAAGCTGGTTTCAACGATGTGACGATGTTTGCGCTCCACAACACCATTTTGTTAGTGTGTGTGTGTGAGGACAGGAAAGTCGATGAGAGATGCCCATATGTTGAGTATTTTGCTAAGGGAGTGATATTCGCCACCCTAGCCAGATTAAACTATTTTAATTTTAGAATTAAATTATCTTTCAACATATTTTAAGAATTGCAGGAATGTTGTGCATACATCACTTTGAAGAGATATGGAAAATAACCACGTGTATTGACTATGGGCATCTAAAAAATGAAACATAATATTTATTCCCAGCAGTAGAAGACAAAGGAGAGGCTCCCCATACATCTGTGTAAATCAACTCAAGAGGATGACGAACACGATTAGAGGATTGAGAAAAAGGAAGTTGGTGGCTCTTTGACATATGACACTCATGACAAGTCAAAGGCTCTTTATTGTTAAAAACAGGTAAATGAAATTTGGAGAGGACACTGGAGTAGAGACGGAAGGCTGGATGGCCAAGTCTGAAGTGCCAATTTTGAAGAGAAGTGCGCTCTCCAACTAAGGCTGAAGCATTACGAGAAGAGACATGCGAAAAGGTGGACTTGCTGTTGGTCTGAAATGGCTGAGAGTTGGATGAAGAGGAGAGAGAACGACAAGGAAAGACTGTGTGATGTAGCTTGTAGAGCCCGTTCTCATTCAGGCCACGAAGAAGAATTTTCCTTGACCCTTTTCCTTTACAAAGAAGTGCCATAAATGAAACTCAATATAAGTTTTCGTCTTTAAAGAGTAAATTTGTGAACATAGAGAAGATTTTTAGTTATGGAAGGAACATGAAGAACATTATGTAAAAGAAAAGATGCAGTAGGGGCGGAGAAGAGTGTATCACCAATATGGCCAATAGATGAACTAGTGTCATTACCCATGTGAACCTTGTTAGGACCATTGTAATCCTCTGAACGAAAGTTGGGGTTGCCAAAATCAGATGTTAAGTGATGGGTTGCACCTGAATCTGGGTACCAATATGAATTTGAAGTGCTAGATGGAGCAGAGAAGTAAGCTTGCATGGTAAGGTCCTTAGATTCAACAACATCATATCAATGGTAGTAATTAGGGGCGCGGTGACCCAACCTGTTGCAGATCTGGCATAGTGGGCGTTAGGAAGAATCACGACCAGAAGACCCACTGATGAGTGCCAAATATTGCATATGTAGACCCCTTAATTTGCATTTACTAAACCTTTAGTTTTGTTATTTTCTAATGTTTTTGGTTAGTTTTAGTATTTTAGTATTTTGCAGGTCATTGAGAGAAAACAATAGCTTTATGGTGAAAGAAAGCACACTTTGAGAAGACATAGATGATGTGGTTATGTTCAACCAAATCAAGGAGATGACTAAATTGGGATTTCTCTAATTGGAGTCAAAATCGGATTAGATTTCAGATTCTGCACATATCACAGTATTTTGCCCATAACTTTCAGTTCAAGTATCCGATTAAGGTGAATCAAGTGGTGTTGAAAAGCTAACTCAATTTTCTACAAATCCTTATGAATTTTCCTAATTTGGACGTCTGCTATGCCAAAAGTGCCTCGCAATAAAAGGCCACAAATCTGGACGAATTTGGAGTCCTTTTCCTTATTGGATTGTGTTTTGAGTTTCCTACTCAAACTAGGAGACTAACCTCCGATTTTTCTAGAAATTCTAGGGCTTCTAGAATTTGTTTTCTCCCTATAAATAGACCTCTAAGCCTCAAGATAAAAAGGGGAAGAAGCTAAAGACCAAATACATTCTTTTCTTTTTAGTTTAGTTTTTCTTTAGTTTAGAATTTATTTTTCATAGTCATGTGTAGCTAGTTTTTCAACTAAGGTTGAGGATGAAGCCTCACCATTGAAGAGCAACAATATTTTCATGTAAGTTTATACTATCCGATTTTATTTGGTTTAATTTTTTCAATGTTTTACTTCTTTTCAATTTGTGGGATGATTCTTGGATAGCTTTTGTGATTCAAGGATACATTTGATGATTTGAGATAATTTTACATAATTGATTGCTTCGGTTTTTATTTATCAAAACGTTAGATATTCATTGTGTTTCGTTCTACGGATACATTTGATGATTTGGTTTAAACCGGATATCTTTTGTGATTTGTGCAAAGAACGGATTCATTGAATGATTTAATGATTTTTTTTAAGCATAGTAGAACATACATAAGAGTTGTATGGTGAGAACTTCGGATGTGTATTGATGAACATGAGAATATGTTGCTATGATTTGGTGGGTGTGGATTCCAAAACCTTAGTACGTTTTCTTTTGTTTTATTTTACTTTATTTAGTTTGTTTTCTTTTTATCAAAAATCAAACATTTTTTGGAACTAGGTTAAGATTCAATTAGTTTAGAAACAAAATTGTTCTTCAAAAACAAAATTCCCTGTGGGATCGACCTCGCACTTGCAAAACCCTTTATTGCAAACGATTCATGCACTTGCGAGTACATTTAAAATTCACATCACCCACGATGTGCAAAGGAAGGGCCATGCCCCTTGCCACGGTGGAGTCTGGAGGAGGAGCTGTGGAAGTAGGTACGACCAGAAAAATTGTTGGGGAAGGAGCCACAAGCGCCTCTGCCTCCATGATGACCAGATTTTCGAGATGCAAGATGAGCACCTGGAATAGGGAGATCAAGAACATGTTGATTGTGTTCAAGGCGTGACTCATGAGTGAGAATGGTTCACCTTTTGTGGTGACAAAAGTCACAAAAGGATCATAATCAGATTCAAGTCCAGCAAGCAAGAAAGCTTGGTTCTCAAATTCATTGATAGGTTGATCAATAACAGCCAATGAATCAGTGAGGGTTTGAATTTAAGATAATAATCGGCAATTGAAGAGTTGCCTTTCTCCAACGTAGTAAGAAGTGAACCTTCATGGTGCGTGCCTTGGAGTGGGACACAAACAGAGTCTCTAAGGTTGTTCAGGCCTATCTAGACGTAGTGCATCTGGTGACATGCGAGAGCATTTTCTCTAAGAGGGCTAAGTTGATTGTCACAAGGAGGATTTGATCGTGCATAGTCTACTGCAAGAATGCTAGGTTAGCTTGTGTGAAATAGGCACCATCTTTGGATGTAGTGATAACCAGAGATGGGCAAGGAAAGGGGCCATCAACATAGCCAAAGAGATTGCCACCTTTAAGGTGAGGAACAATCTGAGGAAGCCAAGTGGGGTAATTATCCCGAGTGTGTTTGACATGATTAAAGTTTGTGAAGGTGACAAGGGATGGGGTTGTAGAAGGGGTAGCGGTTGGAGTGACCATACAAAGAGAGTGCGGAAGAGAGGAGAAAGAAAAGAAAAATTGACGTTAGTCACTATCACTCTGATACCATATAGAAGTTTAGAATGTATTGCTTGCTTCCTTACTCAACTGAGTAGATGTTGGTTGTATATATAATTAACTTGAACGTGTATACAGTTTAAGTGATATACAATCACTTCTAGAGATAATTACTGTAAATACATTTTAAGTGATATACAATCCCTTCTGGAGCTGATCTCAAACAGTTGGTTATCACTTATCTATATCTACAAGTATTTGAGTTTGAATGTTCTGCTTATCACTTGACTTCAATTTGGTTGATGGATTTGGATAGTAATTATCCTTTACAGTAACAATTATGATTTATGGAGAAGTTTAAACATCTAATATTCTAAATTTCTAATTACTATAATGTTGGCACAGTTCTAGTTGGCCTTGCAAGAACAAGATGATGCCATACTGCCATAGAATAAAAAAAAAAAAAGTTGTTCTTGTCAAAATGCCAAATTAAGAGTACCATTAAAAAAAAAAATGGAAGAGCTATAAGAGATTTCTCTATCACTTCACTTGGAATTTTAAAATAAAAAATGAAAGATTGAATCCTAGACATCAAGACTACTAATAAGAGATTTCTATTCAATATAAAAAGCTATTATCAAACTACCAAAAATGAAGACGATGCTAAGAATTTATAAATAGAAAGCAATATATACATTAGTAACATTACAAAATCACCAAAAAACTAAAATTAAAAAAAGGGATTACTTTAAAAAAAAATAATTGGCATGAAAAAATATTATTGCTTACATGATGAGAGAAAGAGAGATTGAGAGTCTAAGAGAGCGCGTACTTGCCAGTCACCACGGCACAACCTAGTCGCCACCTAGAGGGGAAGCCAATGTCCAATACAGAAGGAAAAGGCCTAAACGAAAGCTGAAAATTGAGAAAGTAGGGGAGAAAAGAATGAGAGAAATGATTGCTTGCACAATTGACATCATGACATGATAGAGCCATACCTGGCTGGTACTTGCAGACGTGTAGTCACTGCAATGGTAGTTGTTTTTAACTTGTGACTTGTGAGCTCAAGTCTCAAAACGAAAAAAAAAAAGAAACCAAGTTTGGATATTTGGTTAGAAGTGAACAGTTAAAACAAAGGGTATTTTTGGTCTTTCAAGATGAAAGAGGGGTCAAAATGTAAAGAAATATTTTTAGGGGGGGACCAAAAACTTATTTTGGGGGGACAAATTTATAAATTTACATATTTTAAGATGAATTTCAAAACTTTTGGAGGGACATTCGTTTCCCCACCCATGCATGTGGGTCCGCCCCTGCCTAATACCATGTTCACTCTAGTCTTTGTTTTGTCATGGGGAAGAGAAAAGAAATTAATGCTCCGTTTGTTTCGGCGTAAAATGTTTTCCGTTGAACAATGTTTCACAGATATCATTTTTTAGGAAAATGTTTTATGTTAAAAACATTTTCAGGTATTTGGCGCATACGAAAAATCACAAATATGTTTTATATTTTCATTCAATCATATTAACCTATAAAACTCAATTTTTATTAAAAACATAAAAATATTAATATAAAATAATTTAAAAATTAACCTAATAATTTGAGTTCCAGGAATGGTGTGGTGGAGGCTCGTCGGTCGTCCGGGTGGGGGCCAACGATGGCTTGATGGTGCTCCGGGGATGGCTCGATGGTGGTTTAGCTGTGGTTCGGTAGTGGTCTGGTGATGGTTCAGTGGTGGCCAATGGTAACTCGAAGGTGGCTTGGTGGTGGTCCGAGGGTGGCTCAATAGTGGTTTGGGTATGGCTCGGTGGTGGTCTGGGGTTGGCTCTGTGCTGGTCCCGCGATGGTTGATCGTGGCTCGAAGGTAGTTCGAGGTGTCTCGGTGGTGGTTTGGTGATGGTCTGAAGGTGGCCAATGGTGGCCGAAGGTGGCTTAGTGTTGGTTCGAGTGTGGTACGCGTGGGGGGCGGGGGGGGGGGGGGGGGCTAGGTGCTGTTCGACGGTGGATCGATGGTGGTTAATCGGTGGTCCAGTGATGGTCTGGGGTAGCTTGGTGGTGGTTGGATAGTGGCCCGGTGCTAGCTTGGTGGTGGTTCGGTGGTTTGAGAAGGCGAAACTGAAACTCAGAAAATGAATTTAGAAATTTAAAAATGTAAATATTTTTTCGAAACTAAAGAAGATTTTTTTGGTCGAACTGAAAATATTTTCGATTTGACTATTATTTTTAGTCGTACCAAACATTGGTAATTACGGAAAACATTTTCAAGAAAATATTTTACGCCGAACAAACAGAGCCTAAGTAAAATTTGATGTTGGACCCATCAATTCTTTTTAATAAGAATTAAATTTAAAACTTACCTTTCACTACTTTTCATTGAGAAATGCTAGTTTTTCCAAAAACTTGGTTCCAAATGTCACGTTCTCATATGATCTATTGTTTTAGTATATAAAGACATAAGGTGATGAGAACGTGATACATCATTTTGTAATCAAATTTTTGAAAAAAGTCTTGAGAAACCTAGAAACCTTCAAAAAGTCTCGAAAAAGTCTAAGTTATCGGCCTAGCCAATTAGGTGCACAAGTTGAACGGTAAAATAATTTGTAGAACTACCTGTCAAACTATACCCATTTGACATAAAAGGAATATATACAGGTGAACATGTTAATTTGGCTAAAGTTTCAATCAACTATCAATCTTGTGTTGACGTTTTGCAATATATCCTCTTTTTAATTTATAGCATGTGTAAATCGAAATTGAGAAGACATACCTTCACTATTGTAAGATGAAATATTTGTTGCTTGATGCGTCTATGTAACAATGATAGTAAATGAAAAACAAGTGTAGAGGAGTATTGTACCTTTTGTTATAACTGAACCCGCGGTGGTAATAATAGAATCCAATAGGCTAATCCTATTTATTTAGGGTGAGACTATGGGCTTCCTCTTGTGTCTAAAAAATAGTCTATCCCATTATGGTTAGGGGTAACAATTCGTGTTCGCATGTCGGGTTGGGGTCGTGTTAAAGTATGGGTATAAGACTATATACATAATTATCACAAAATATCTTCAGCAACTTTGCAGTCGTATCAAGTATCAGCAATACCTAATCTTGAGATAAAATTCTGCAACCATATAATCCGGCATGTAGCCTTATAACAAGCTAGTACTATGCCTCCATATTTGAGGAAGTTGTAAGGTGTTAGCTTGACACATTTTCTAGAAAACATCTCCTCCTATATAACTAGAAATAGATTTCTTGTCATATGACTCATATGGACAACTTGCAAAATCGACATCAAAATATCCAACTATATCAAGAATGTCAAATCACGAATATGTCATCAGCACAATATCTTTAATACATTGCAAGTAGCTTTATTCTTTGCAGCTTTCTAGTGACTCAAACCGGGATCACTAAAGTTTCTTCCAAGAACACTAACAAACATAAGCAATACATGTAGTGTACATACTCGAACATACATCAAACTACTCACAACTAATGCATATAGTTATGCTTGGATTTGAGTTTTTTCACTGTCATTCTAAGGGCATTGAAACTTAGACAGTCTATCACCTTTTACAATAAGTGTTTTTCCAAGAGAACATGATTGCATATTAAACATACTCAAAACACATTCAATCTAGGTTTTTTGAGAAGATTCAAGAACACCATTAGATCTGTCACAAATAATTCGTATGCCCAGTATGTAGGAGACCTTGCCAAGATCCTTCATGCTAAAATGAGAAGACAACATGTGCTTTGTCTCAAGGAAGAGCTTAGTGTCATTTGCTGTGAGCAATATATCATCCATATAAAATACAAGAATTATATGTTTGATCCCACTGACCTCAAAGCTAAATCCAAAATCATAAATCGCCAAGTTGATAGTGAGAGACACATACCAATGCTCATGATTAGTCTCCGTTAGTGTTTTATGGCCAAAAACTGAGGACATCATGATAAGATTTATTATTGAAACATTCCCGACAATTAATTAACAAGAAATTAACTCCGAGTTTCTCCTGTAGTGACCCCAAATTAATTAATTGATAATTAACTTGAAGTGCAACCTCTACTACCATAATATCATAATAAACACTACTAGCCTTAATCGAAAAAAAAAAGATTAATCTTTTGATCCACCTTGTAACCAAAAAGGAAAAAGAAAAAGAAAATCCAACTTGTAAGCAAAAACTTAAAAGGACAACACTTCACAAAAATTGTTGTTGAGGGATATTCTTAAGGGATAATTGGACCGTTGGTCCCTAGGGTTGACCATAATTATTTTTCATTCCTTGTGGTTCAAAAAGTTTATAGGAGGTCCTCGTAGTAAACAATAATTACGAATCACTCCCTGGACCAATTTTTCATCTACTAGGTTAACATATTCCGTTAGTCAGTCACGCCACACTCAATGGGAAGCTGACACGTGTCTATTACAATAAAAAAAATATAAATATAATTAAATAAAATATAAATATTTGTTTTTTTTTAAAAAAAAATAAAAATAAAAAGGGGTGGCTGCCCACCGGCAACCACCCCTTTGTATTATTTTTTTTTTCAAAACTAATACTTTTATTTTATTTATTTATATTTTTATTAGATTATATATATATATATATATATATATATATATATATATATATATATATATATATATATATATATATATATTTATTTATTTATTGTAATGGACACGTGTCAGCTTCCTATTGGGTGTAATATGGCTGACTAACGGAATCTATTAACTTTTGGATGGAAAATGTGTTGAGAGATTAATTTGTAATTGTTGTTTACCACGAGGACCTCCCATGAATTTTTTAAATCACAAGGAGTGAAAAATAATTATGGCTAACCTCAATGACCAACGGTGCAATTATTCATATTCATAAATGTTAAAACTTAATTGTCTCAATTGCATTTAAGAAGCATCGATATATAGATTGTTTTTTAGAAGCAGTTAAAATTCATAAAAAACCCAAAGCAAAATGTTTTTGAAATGCATCATATGGGGTATTTTTGCATAAAAATCAAAACTCCACTAAAAGGTTTTCTTATACAAATCGGCACTGATATAGCGATTTATATGATCAGTAATTCACCTATATGCATCCATACTGAACAATTATTATTTTTTTAAAAAAAAAAATAAAAGAAAAGAAAAGGCAAGATATAAAATTATAACTTATCTTAGTTTCAGTTTCATTTCATTCTTTTTACTCCTGTCACCTAAGCTACTATGGCATTGGCCTAGCAAATTGGGTCGAGGATCCTCTATCATTGGTTGTTTGAATTATTGTCAATTAAGAGAATGTCCTGATGTGATCGATATGTTTGAATAGTTAGGCCTCACACTTTAGGCTGGCGAGACACTTGGCCATACATGTGTGCTCCATCGCAGCCCTTTCTCATTTATAAGTTGGTCAGGAAATTGCATTCAATCCCGATCTATTTAGGTGCAAAGGCTAAAACAAAACAGTACACTAATCATAAGATATTATCCCCATTCCCATATTTAGCCTACCCTAGCTGCTATCACTAAAGGGCCTCTAAAATTGCTCTCTAACAAAATGGCCTCCTTGACTAAAAGTACTATAAGATAGCTAGTGGCACCATGGCAATTTCAAATAATATAGTATGGTATATGTGAATGAGCAAAGTTCCTAAGAAGTGCCATTCTTCCTCGCAAAGTATTCCTGTTTTAATGGTTTTTATTGTTCCCTAAACTGCTTTATGACAATAATAGTGTAATCGGAACTAAAGAAAATGACAAATAGTTAGAATATGGATATATAAGTAAGCATAGGCCTACCAAGTCTTTCCACGAATATTTGTTGTGAAGTGGTTGTTAAAGACTTGGAGTTTAAATTTGGTGGAATAATGCTTGAGGTACTTACAAACTTCTACAAAGAGAAGTTTACAAATGGACATGGAATATGAGGTGGCATTTTATTAATTAAAAAACTCATTATATCTTCCTCAACTGCACTGCTCCAGCCACGTCACAGAGATCCGGCAACCATTGGAAACCGGTGAGAAAAAGATCTGGTGACAGAGATCCGGCAACAAAGAAAGAGAGATCCGGCGACAGAGAAAGAGAGAGAGGAAGAGAGATCTGGACTGAAACTCACGCACATCGGCCGGATCTCTCTCTGTCGCCGGTGGTGTCTGGGTTGGGGTCGGGAGCGCCAGATCTCTCTTTCCCTCGCCTGATCTCTCTCGGTCGCCAGTGGTCGGGGTCTGAGTAGACGGCTGGATCTCTCTGTTGCTGGTGTTAGGGGTTTGGGTCGGGGTCGGGAGTGCTAGATCACCACGTCGCCGACCACCCCATGAACCTGCCGGATCTCTCTTTCCTTTACCAATAAATTCTGACGTCAAGTTTATAAATGAGGCTTATGAAGTTTTTCAATTAAAAATACACCACTTCATATACAACGTCAGTTTGTAAGCCTTTTTTGTAAGTTTTCATTTGTACCTGTAGCAGCTCTCAATTTGGTGAGCTAAGCACATTTGCATTGTCCATTATGGAAACTTAATTGGCTGGTAAGTTTAATAATCTTATAAGCAATTTGAGAAGGTGAGGAATGTCAAACAGAATATTTAATTATTTTTTAATATTAAAGTGGAGGGAAAGTCTTGTTCCCTGAACACATTAAAGTTTAATTAATTTTTAAATCTTAACCCATGATTTCAATTTTTTATATCAATTATAATAATGACCCACTTCCTTGTATTATTAATATTAATTATTGGATTATCCCAAGATTTGTCCTATATGGTATTATGAAACATCACATGATCAATTACAAATTTACAATGAGAGAGAGAGGAAAAAAAGAAAAAGAAAGAAAGAAAAAGACATGGGCTGTCCCAGTCCTTAGAAGTTGCCAATCAATTGGGCTGGACCAGCATGGGCTCAGTAATTGCTTTAGCGTCCCTATAGTGGCGAGACAGGGAATCCTAGGAGATCCAATTCATCATGTCAATCAAACACCCAAATGATGCGACCCTACCCTCTTCCTTGAATCCGTAAGACCAATTAAAAGTTGACAACTGGCTAAACGAAAATTCAACCACGTCACCAACAGACCCAAATATCGGGTTGTCCTTTTACCATTCAAAACTCGCCTGCCTCTGTCTGAGTCTCCCCGTGTGATGCACCGGAGTTTCGAGTCCCATGGCGGCAATCGTACGGTCCCCGACAAACCCTCTATCGCGCCACGTCTCATCCAAACCCTCGCCGTCCGAACACAGATCGAAAGCGAGCGTCACAATTCACGTTCCTTACCCGAAACGCCGTCGTTATTTCCCCGTTCTGGCTTCTCTTCAAGGAGATCACGACAACAACGACAACAACGACAGGAACGCCCAGGCCCTCCAATTGCAGAGGATCCTGGATGACTCCCAATACGATGTCGTCTCCAAGGATCCCAATATGCTTCCACGTAACCATCATTTTCCTTCTTTGCCTTCAATTTCAATCGGGTTCGAAAGTATTAGGGTTAGCGTGCTTTTTTGATTGCAGGACCTTTATCTTCAAGCCAGTTTTCTGATACAATATCCCATGGGTCCCGCCTTCGCGTTGCGTACCAGGTGGCTATGATTTATGTTATTGTAGATGAGTTTGAATGCGTTTGATTGCGTAGATTTGATTGAATGTTGCGTTGGATTTAGGGAGTTGGTGGCGCGTACAGTGAGTCCGCTGCGGAAAAGGCGTACCCGAATTGCGAAGCGGTGCCTTGCGAGCAATTCGACACTGCTTTTGAAGTGAATTCTTGAACTCCCTTTGCCGTTGTTTACACAAATCTTCTTTCATTAATGCATTTCCTTTATATAGACATAGGTTTGCTTTATATATGCAAATGGATGTGGGATTCGATATGAATTCTGCGTGAAATGCTTGATTTTGAAGTGCAATTTTAAATTTTTTAAATTTCTTCCTGCGGATTCTTATGAACACTTCAGCTATTTCTTTTTAGCTTGAAATTGGCCATAACGTTGGAATTTTGTTGTTGTCCTATATACTTCAGTAGTCACTGCTATCATTTTCATGGACTTGACTTGGAGTCTGATTTTTTTTTTCTTTAAAAAGTATATTCGAAGTTTCATCAGCATCTTCCATTATCTCTCTAGTCAAGAATCTAGTATGTCATTAGAAGTTCCAACTATAAAGGGCCTAAAGAAAAAACCAGCGAATAGGACCATTCTATCCGGTCAATCAACTTGATACAAAAGTTGAAATAAGATATCAAAGAAAGATTCCGAGGAGCTGTTGAGGAAGCAATTAGAGCATCAAAACTGCTTTTTTTGGCGACGTATAACTGCAACTGTTGTATGGTTATTATGATTAATCCAAAGCCCACCATCATTGTTGTGGTCATGTTATAAGAGAAAGAGACAATAATTAACAGTTGTATCAGGAAAACATCACCTTCCAAATAATAAACATACCATGGTCTTAATTAGGGCTTCACTAAACATCTTTTTTTTCCCTTCTTTCCCACCGTAGGCCGTTGAAAGGTGGCTTGTGGACAGAGCAGTTTTACCGATTGAGAATTCTTTAGGTGGGAGCATCCACAGAAATTATGACCTTTTACTCCGCCACAGTTTGCATATAGTAGGTGAAGTTAAATTTGCAGTTCGGCATTGCTTGATGGCCAATCATGGTGTTAAACTTGAAGAGCTGAAAAGGGTTCTTAGCCATCCCCAGGTAAATGGTACATAGATTTTTTTGCTTTGCTTCTCTTTCTTTTGCTGAGATCTAATCAAATTTGGGTTATATTTCAGGCTCTTGCTCAGTGTGAGCACACATTAACGAGGTTGGGATTAGTCAGAGAAGCAGTTGACGACACTGCTGGAGCTGCAAAGGTATGCCTAGATTTAATAGTGGCACTCTTTCAATTTTATTTTATTTTATTTTTTTAAATGGTGCTGATGATGTTTTATGGTATATTTGAGATACTCTGGTTACTTTAGGAGGAAGCTACTCTTCTTGCCTCTCACTCAGGGGTCAGATGACCTCATGGGAAAATTTTGTTCTGTTTTCTTCTTTTTCATTTTGATACTTTAATATTTTGAACATTTGGATTAATTTTAGTTACTTGAAACTATTCACGGCTTTTTTACTATTGTTGCTGACTTGAACTTTTGGTAACTTCGTAGCATGTTGCATTCCACAAACTAGAAGATACAGGAGCAGTGGCTAGTTCTACCGCTGCAATGATCTATGGGTTGAATATACTTGCTCAAGATATTCAGGTTGTATCCAAGCCTTTTGGTGTGTTAACTTTTTGGCAGATCGCGATATTGGATTTCTCATAGTGCCTTTTTTTTTTTTTTTTTTTTCTTTTTTAATTTTTTTTTTTTCCCTTTTGATAGGATGATTGTGATAATGTTACTCGATTCCTAATTCTCGCCAGGGAACCCATTATTCCAGGCATAGATAGGCCATTCAAGGTCAGCCCTTTGAAGATTCGAGATACTGGCAGTTGAATTACTATTTTTTTTTTTCCTCTTATAGAACTGCTTTTAATTGGATGTCATGCCAACTAATTTGTTTTGGACTGAATTTTATTACTGAGTGTGGTATTGATTTCTCAGACAAGTATAGTTTTCTCACTGGAGGAGGGTCCTGGAGTACTTTTCAAGGCACTTGCTGTGTTTGCTCTGCGGCAAATCAACCTTACTAAGGTATGTTCTCTTGTCCCGTAATTGTATGGTGCCTTTTTTTATAGTTGCATTTGCAGTTATATGTTTAAGCAGAGCTGATTGCCTTCTTTGTTTCTCTCTACCAGATTGAAAGTCGCCCCTTGCGAAAGCAGCTCTTGGGAGCATCAGATGATAAAAACAATGGGGTTCCAAAGTAAATCCCTTTTTTTTTTTTTTTGCTTCTTTTACAAAGATCTTGGTATCTAATTAGTACTTCGGGAACAACCTTCGATGTATTTATGTATGAGATTCTTAGCTGGTAAACATTTTTTGAATGGATTGTCTTAATTTTCTTTGACAGATACTTTGACTATCTTTTCTATGTGGACTTCGAAGCATCAATGGCTGACCAGAATGCACAGAATGCCCTAAGGCATCTAAAAGTGTGTTTTTTTTTTTTTTTTTTTACTTTTCCCTCCTAATCTCCGGCATTGTTAGAGGAAGAAAATAATAAGTTAGATTAAATGAAATTATATACTTTCTTGGCAGGAGTTTGCTACATTCTTGCGAGTGCTAGGCAGCTATCCTGTGGATACGAGCATGATATGAATGAACTTAATGTGGTAAGAATTGAACTTATCAAAACAAAAGTGGTAATAGTCAATATCTGAAAAAACTTTTCATGCACTTGTCTTACTGGCTTCAGTTTGTATTAATAGATTATTTGACTGAATAATGCTTACTTATTTATATTGTCACACGAATCTCTCTAGAACCTCGTAAAATTGTCTGGCTTCACATTTGGGACCTTTTTCTTTTACACAGATTTGACAACATGTTCTGATTGTACTAGCATAGCAAAGTGCTCAATTCTTCCTCCTACAACCATAACAACTCATTTTAATCAATTTTCAGAAATTTATTCATAGAAACATAGTGAATAATTTGTAAACAATTGTTTTATAATACCTGTTGTATCTTAAGTTATAACTACAAAATTCTAAGAATATATGGACATGTGACTGGATCAGTTTTTATAGAGCAAATTGGATTTGTACATGGAGAGGTCTCATGGTGCATAGAGCATATTCATGAAGTAGTTTCAACTATGGTTCTAATCTAGGAATAGCATTGGAGTAAAGATGTTGAAGCATGAGTAGACATAAGAGAATCAAAGACTGGTGAAATAATTAGAGCAAGGAATATGTGGAGTGTAGATAAGTGAAAGCAGTTGAAACTGATCACTAGCTGAGATTGATGGCAGGAGATGGTTAGAAGGGATTCTTCCTTTTTTTTTTGAGAAGAGATTTTGTTTTTAGTTATTTTGATTGCACAACTTGAGAAGTCTACTTTCTCTCCAAGAAAAAACTTCTCTCTTCATGAACAAGGTGTTTGAACTAGAGGACATTAGAATACATATTTTAGGAGAGTATTAATAACCTTTTAATGGATAGTGATTGAATGATCTGATCCCACTGGACATGGGGAGCAAGATGCTGGTTGGTGGGTACTGGTTGTGCTCTGCCAAACTATATATTATACTCATGCCATATAGGTATGCCAATTTTGGTATGTTGTAATATGTTGAGCTCTTATTGAAATCGTCTGTTACATGGAAAATGATGGATGATTTTCCTTCAATCATATTTCATTTAATTGTTGAACTAACACTACTTATATTTTAAATACCAGCCGAACTAACATATGGATAATGGTAGCTTCTATAAAAAACAGTAAAAATAAAAAAGGCTAACTTGGACCTTTTAGAGTAAAATGACATTTTCACCATTCAGATTTATGTATTTTAGAGTTATGTGGCTATTCTTTTTCTTTGAGCAATTTTGTTACATAAAGTACAAATTTTTAGCTCACGGTAGTGTGAATATGTTTTGATGATAGGTTTACTTTATTTCAGTCAACTTTTTGGTAACTTCAATTCTAATTCTCCTTCCGCTCTTGCTAAGGCTGATGCAGGCTTCTGGAGAGATCAATAATGGTATATAATGGATGTTTCCCTTCACAACTTTTGTTTATCTCTTTCCAAATTTCTGGAAAAATGATTATCTAGGTTATCAAAAGAGCTCACGTGTTTTTTCGTCAATATAGTGGATATCATTGAATCTACAGAATTTGATTGTTACCTACTTCAATTCAATTTTATTGTTGCTTCTCTCAAAATTACCATGTAATTACTATACTTAGGTGAGGTTCGTTCTAGATTTCCCTTTTCTGAAGAAAAAAAAATTAAAAAAATTCATGTGCTTGCTGGAATTTGTTGAGATATTGTCAAAGTTTTATTGGTTTTCTCCTTTTTTTAATCAATGTATTTCGCTTGATTCATTTGACAAGTCTTTGGATACAGTTTGCAAAAGCATAAGTTGTTCAACATTTCAGGTATTCCTCTTAGTAACTAACAAACTAGAGGCTGCAAATTTAACCATAGATTTTCTTATGTACTTATTCAGAATGGGTCATGGACATCTCCTCCCCCAACAACCCTATAAGTGGGGAGAAATGCAATTTTAACACCACCAATTTAATAACCAAATAGACACTTACAGTCACAGATAGAGTAATGCTATATTTCATACCACCTAAGGCTAGTAGCTTTTGAATTTCTTTTGGGAAAACTTCACTTACATTTCTTTTATAGAATGTAAATTGAAGCCTTTTACTTTTGCTGGAAGAAAGCATACCTCAGCCTAAACATGATGACCTGCTCCTTCACAGCAGATAACCAAAACCCACTCCATCTTTGTCTTCACCACTTCAATGCTGGCTGCTTATAGCTCTTGCAATGGGCTATAACATATAAGCGCACAATCATTAACGGTTCGCTTGCTGTGATGAATCAGTACATTCAAGATAAGAAGCCTCTGGTGCTGAATTGGAGGCGCCCATAAATCCAACAACAGCGTTATATAGTCGTTTATGTAAAATAAAGAAAAGAAGATGGATGTTTGTAAAGGGAGAAGATATTCTATAAATCATGGATTGAGAAGCTTCCCAAAGAAGCTTCGTTTGGGAACGAAAGAGAATCATTAGTCTTCGGGTATTTTCCTTCCAACCGGGTGTTTGAATCCAATCCGAGGAAAAACCCGGAATTCAGACATTTTTCAAAGGAAAATGTCTGATTTACAACACTAACACAACAAGTGCACAACAACTCCTCACATGAGGGTGGACCCTAGTGTGTAAGACCCACCCTCATGTGAGGAATTGTTGTGCACTTGTTGTGATGGTGTAGTGTAGGAATCAAATCCCTTTTTCAAAATCTGCCGTAATTTTTCGTGGGTCCCACTTCAGGACAGTACACCCACTAAACACAAATAATAATTATTTAAATTAAATAATAGTTTCTAATTTTTTTTTATAATAAATAATTATTATTTCAATCATTATTCCACATTACTTTTCATAACATCAATAATTAGACATAACTTTTCATGCCTCCAATCATTTTCTACCATTAAAAAACACTATTTTCAATCTCAAAAAACCATTGTTCAAACACAATTTCAAAATGAATTTAAATTCTGCTCATCATTCCACTACAAAAAAATAAGACATTAGCCACGTATCATAATGACCACGTGGCGAGATGTAGCAGAAAAAATGAAAAAGCTAGTTGGAAACGTGTATTTAGTACAAGTGGTAATATTGCCGCGTGCAATAAATCCACGTGTCCATAGGGGTGTAAACTCGGAGCGGATTCCCGGGTATTAGGTAAAAACCGGGAACCGGCTCCGAGTCCCTGGGTTTTTTGTTTTCAACACCCGGCCCCGGACCCGGGTATCCGGGATACCCGGATAACCGATTTTACCCGTATAAAACCGGTTATCCGGTCCGGGTGTTATTTAAAAAAAAAAAAAAAAATTATTTTGGACTTATTTTATAGCATTGGACCTACTTTTTTTCAACTTCATTTAAACTTTTTTATACCAGTAATGCCCAGAAGCAACACTAGAAAGCTTATGTAGTGCTTCATTGGAGCTAGCTTCCATATCTTTCATTGCAGTGCCCGGGCTTTTATACTCAAATAGGAAGGAGAAAAAAAAAGTTAAATGTTTTTGGTTTTTGTTAATGAAATAACTATAAGTTACATGTTTTTGTTAGTGAAATAACTAGAATTATCAACATAAATGAGTGATATATGTGCCACTTAGGGCAGAGACAATTATCAACATAAATGAAATATCAACTAATCCACGCTAAAAAACAATATATCCACATTTGGCAACATCATACACCAACATAATTAAAAAAAAAAAAACAATAATGCAAATATAAACATATTACAAATTACATAATAAAAAAGTTTAAGCCCAAAAGTCCATAAACAATAAACATACTAAAAGAGTTCATAATCAAAAGTCCATAAACATATTATGCGTTTGGGTATTGAATATTTCGAATATGAATAGTATTTTGAATCTGTTTGTGAATTTCAAGGTAATGAAAATGTGTTTAGATGTTGAATAAAATTCAGATTCTTTTTGAATATGTGTTTGGGTGTTGAATTTTTGAGATTGAAAAAAAATGTTTTTTAATGATAAAAAGTAATTATAAATGATTGGATTGTATGAAAAGTTGTGTATAATGATTGGTGTTACGAAAATAAGTGTTAAATTTTTGAGATTGAAAAAAAAAATTGATAAAAAATAAAAAATAAAAATGATTTTCTTCTCAAGCACACAAGGAACATCGGTGCCCCGAACCGCCCACCCAAACCACCCGGCACCACCACCCCGAAACACAAACCGCCCACCCGAACCACCCTGCACCACCACCCCGGAGCACGAACTGCCCACCCAAACCACCCGGAACACGCCGACACCACCACCTCCAAGACAGTCACAGCTGAGCGTCCATTTCCCCAGGCCATGGACGGGTGGCGATTGAGCTCGGGAAAGATCTGGCAGGAACCCACGTTGACCGGTGTGGGTTTGAGAGATCCAGCCGGAAACCTAGATCCGAACGGAAAACCACGCCGTCCAGATCCGACCAAAAAACCGCCTAGATCCGGCTGAGCGTCCCGATCCGTTATCCCAATCCCGCCGGCCTTCCAAATCCCGTTGTCCCGATCTTCTTCGCCGGCCGGAGAGAACGAGAGAGAGAGAGAGAGAGAGAGGAGAGAGAGAGAGAGAGAGAGAGAGAGAGAGAGAGAGTTTTGTTTTTAAAAAGAAGAAAACAAAAGAAGAAGAAAAAAAACGGCAAATTTGAGAGTAGCAATCAATGCTACGAGTCTGAAAAGCAGGTCCCACCATGTCATCATTTCACCTCAAAATTCAAACTATATTCAAGCATCATTCGGGTTTTATTCGGGTTGGTTCCGGGTTTCAGGTTTTTTTTAAAAAACCCAACTCGAATGTTGAATAACATTCGAACCAAACACACCTTTAAAAAAGCTCATAACCAAAAGTCCATAAACATATTAAAAAGTTCATAACCAAAAGTTCATAAAATCATAAACATATATTAAACATATCCTAGCATGGTCGAAGGAAAAAAAAAAAAGAAAAGATAAAGAGAATTAGTTAAATGAATAAATAACTAAAATGAATTAATAATAATGAAAACTAAAATGAATTTATAAACATTTACCATGCTCATCAAATATTTCAATAAAATTCTCATACTCCAAGTCCTCATTGCTCTTTAACCAATCTTGTGTGCAAACCAAGGCCTCAACTGTTAATGGAGATAAAGAACTCCTAAAGGGATCCAATATGCATCCTTCGTTGCTGAATGCAGACTCAAATGCAACTGTAGAAATATGAATGGCCAATATATCACGGGCTATCTCTGCGAGGATAGGATATTTAGGTGCATTAACCTTCCACCAAAGTAAGATGTCAAATTCATTTGTTGATGCTTCACACCCATCCAAAAAATAACGATCCACCTCCGACATACACTCCGAGTTGTTCTCTTCCTCAAGGTGTTTGATGAAAAACTTCATATATTTCGTCTCTGTAAGTGCATCATCATCATCATCATCATCATCAACACTAACATCTATAGAAGCAACACTTGAACTTTCCACACCCGCATCAAGGTTAGACAAACGCCTCCCATATAACTTATCGTATTGCTCCCACAAACGGTTCAAGAGGTCTTTCATATTTTTCTCGATTTGTTTCGCCCAATCAGGGCCACTGCATTTTACCAAGTAATATTTTAACGCCTTCAACTTGGTACGCGAGTCAAGAACATGAGCAATATACAACAATAAGTTAATCCTTTCCATAGTCCCCCAATACTTTTCATATTTTTTTTTCCATATCCCAACTCACTGCACTAAGGATAGGATTACAACTCATACACCCATCGGACAATGTCTTTATAATAATATAAAGTTGAATGAAATATGAGTTGGAGGTGAAATGAGTTGAACTAGAAAACTTCAATGTGGCTTCATAAAAAGTTTCAAAAACTTCACAAATTCCCTAGCATTTTTCTACTCATCATAGCTAGGAACAACAAAAGGATTACCATCTTCCTCCCCAAGTCAAGTAAAAGCTTTTTCGTACTTCTCAGGCGCACTCAACATTAAGTACGTAGAATTCCATCTTGTTTGAACATCTAAACACACTGTCTTCGTACATTGAATTTTTTCACACTTTATGCATTCTTTAAACCTTGCCATTCTCTGCGGTGAAGACCTCAAATTTCACTGCGTTCCTAATATTAGAAACACAATCACCCAATCCTTTCAAGCCTTCATTTACAATAAGATTTAATATATGAGCGGCACATCTCATGTGAAGGAATTCACCTCCCAAAATAGAACCTCTCTTGTCCTTCAACTTCCTTTTCATATAATCAATCGCCACATCATTGACTGTCGCATTATCAGCTGTAATAGTGAACACGAATTCAATCTCCCATTCTATCAATGTATTTTTCAACATTCTTCCAATATTTTCACCCTTATGACTTGAAATCAAGTTAAACTTGATTATTTTTTTATGCATTCTCCAACTAGAATCTATGTAGCTAGCACTAACAACCATGTAGTTCAAATTTTGAAGAGATATCCATGTATCAGTAGTGATGCAAATTCTTTTACCCCTCAAAGAAGCCTTTAATTTAACTTTTTCTTCCTCATAAAGTTTCATGCAATCTTTTTGTAGAGTAATGCGACATGGTAAATTGAACCTTGGTTCAATTCCATTTATCAATTATCTAAACCCACAACTCTCCACATGCCTAAAAGGTAATTCCTCCATGATGAAATATTGAACAACCAAGTTCCTTATTTTAATCAGATCGTACTTCACAAATCCTAGTTGGGTGGTATGACAACTACCGCTCTCTGACATTTTTTTAAATGACTGTTGCAAGAGAGTTTGACCTTTGGGTACATTGGATTTTTCCAAATTTCTAAGTGGAGAGTAGTTGGACAGTTATAGGTAAGGTGGTTCTTCAAAGCAGAAGTGTCATGTCTCCAGTGACACCCTAACATCTTATTGCAATAATTGCATGCTGCCTTAGGTTTTTCCTTGTCAATTGGTGTCACTTTTGTAAAGTGCAACCATACTTTTGACCGATTCATAGCTTGTGATTTGTTTTTGGAGGGATCCAATTCGGTTTGCAAGGAAGGCGAGGAGGTTTCAACATTTGTAGTTGGAGACTTGTCATGTGACTCATTGACATTTTTCATAATAGGCCTAGTTGGAACATAAAAACAATATTACACTTAATAGTACTAACCATACAATTAAGAGCCATAATAATATAAAACAACATTAACAACATAATAATACAAAGTTTCTTGCGGTCATATTCATCAATAATATGAAGAACATGCATAAATTTAATTGTTTAAAAAAAAAAAAAAAACCTAAATTTCAAATTGAACTATCATTTTTTCAATACCGTTTACCCACAAAACCTAAACAATTTAATGTAGTGTATGAATCATAATCCATCACGCAATAGATCAGTTTATTTATTGTCGTAGAAGACCCATATCAAAAAATGATGCAATTTTTTTTTTTTTTTTTTAAAAAAAGTAGTCTATTAACAGATTATCAAGTACTCAAGTAGATGAAATATCATACTGAAAAAAAAAAAAAAAAATAGAGAAAAAAACCTGATCTGACTATCTGAGGATCTCCTTCAAATAGACAAATAGACAAATATCCTTCAAATATTTGCTTGTTCTGCTTCAAAAATACAAAATCTGAATAGAAACAGAGTGAACGTGAAGAGTGAGCGACGAGTTAGAAGAAGAACTAAGAAGAAGAGGAAGAACTGAAGAAGAAGGTTGGACCGGCTGGTTACTTGGTAGGCGGTGAGTCGGCGAGGAGTTGGCGACAGACGGCGAGGAGTGAAATGGAGAAAGAGATGAGATGATTCAGACTCTCAGAGAAGTTGAGTGGCGGCAGAGTTTTGAATCTTTTGATTTTTGAATAGATTTTTGTCTGAAGGTGAACTTGAGCGGCGGCAGTGAGCAAAATTGAAGGGTCTTTGACTCTTCAATTTTGATACTTGAAATGATAGGGCAACAAAGCTTTACGAAAATGACGAAATGCTCCTCCCCCTTCCTAAGCCGTGTAGTTTTAGGATAAAAGGGCAGGGGGTAATTTTTCTTTTTTTAATTAATTAACCTAACCGGAGCCAGGTACCTGGGTATAACCGGGATTTTTTGAAATAAATACCCGGCTCCGGCTCCAGGTACTCGGGTACCAACCGGGTTTCCCAGTTTCCCGGAGCCGATTAATGCCCGGATCCGGTTTCCCGACTGGTTATATCTGGTCCGAATTTACACCCCTACGTGTCCATGTAGCGACGTGTATTAATTACACGTCTCCAATTAGCCACGTGTCAAATAAGACACGTGGCTAAAATATTCAAAAAAAAATTAATTTATTAAAAAACTATTAATTTTTTAAAATTTTAGTCATGTAGTTTATTGGCCACGTGGCACATAAACCACATGGCTAATATATATATATATTTTTAAAAAAAAAAATTTGAAGAAATAATTTTTTTTTTAAAAAATAATTTTAAAATTTAACATTTTAGCAACGTGCTTTATGACCACGTTGCCATTTGCATGTTTTGGGGGAAATAGTCCCGCGCTTCTGTTTGTTTTAAATTTGTCTTCAATTGCAATTGTTTAATTTTTTTTTCATTTCTTTTTAAAAGCTAGATCTATCGCCTAAAAAAGGCAACATATCTGGCTTCCTATTTTATTTTTTTCCTTTTTTTTCAAGAAATCTCTCCATCTCTTGTCTCTGAATCTCTCCTCGTTTTCTTCTTTTTTTCTTATTTCTTTCAACTCTAGCAGACGACGTCTCCCCATTTTTCATCAAAAAAATTTCTCACTTTCTTTGTATTTTTTTCTCAGCAGACGACGACTCAGCCCCACCCGGACGCATGACTCGATCGCCAACACCCGGAGAAGATCGTTTTCGTCGTTGGTGATGGAGAAGAGGCCGGTGGTTTATGGGTCCTTTTAATGGTGATTTTTGGTCTTTTTGTTAATTTTTTTTGGTCCTTTTTGTTAGTCGCCGGAGTAGTTGGTTTCTTTTGGTGTTTTCTGCTCAATCTCGCCGATGGTTTCTTTTGGTATTTTTGGAGTGGGTATTTTCGTCGATCGGTGGCGTGGGTATTCTCACCAGCCCTCGTCGGATCTCGACGATGATTTGGACGAAGATACACCGGCCCTTTCTCCAGATCTCCCTGGAAAGAACAAAAACTGAAGAAGAAAAGAACAGATCGATATCTGTTCTTTTCTTGTATTTTTTTTTTAAAAAAAATTCCTGATTTTGGCGATGTGTGTAATGAATAGGTGGCTAAAAATATATAATTTTTCATTATTTTTTAAAAGAAATAATAATAAAAAAAAAAAAAAACATTTAGCCACTTGGAGATGACACGTGGCTAAAAGTCAAGTAGCTAAATAGTCACATATATAAAATTACACGCTGCTAAATGTACATTTTGCAACAACCGGATTCATTACGCGTAAACTACGTGGCTAACTGTTAGCCACGTGTATGGAATTTTTTGTAATTTTAAACACATTTTATTTGTCTCTAAATTCGCGCAACAAATAAGAATTGAATTCTAATTTCAAAAAATCGAACACCCAAATGGACCAATTGTTGGAGTGAAAGCAGGATCTCTTGTGGGCGTGAATCGGCATGAATTGAGGAAAAGAGCTGTTGTTGAGTGTCAACTTGAAGTCAGGGATTGAGCTGCTGTGAGTCGTGAAATCTGGAGCTATTGTGGGGAGACTTATCCTCTAATAACACTTTATTCATCCCTCTATTGCTATCGTGATGAACAAATATGTTAGCATTTCTCTCAAATGCAAGTAAGCTCCAATGAGACCCAAGCTTTGACACCCATCAATCCCCCTGCTCCACTTTATTTTCAATTGCAGTGAACGTTTTACAATCGGGCATGTGTTTGTCATTAAGAACATCCAACCATGGGAGGTCGAGGTGACTCGACAGGGAGAATCCGAGCCATAGCTCAAATTTGATAGACTTAATACATTAGTGACAGAAATTAGCTACAATCCTTTTTTTTTTTTTTCTTTTTTTTCTTTTATTTTTTTTTATTATTATTTTTTATTTGAAAAAAGAAAGGAAAGATAGAAATCTAGAACTTATCTTATCTTAGTTTCATTTCATTGTAATATTTTTTTACTCCTATCACCTAAGCCACTAAGGCATTCACTTAGTAAATTGGACCGGGATTTTATGTAATTGGCTATTTGAAAATGAAAAAAATGCTAGACTTCTTAAAAATTCTCTCAAATTTGCTCTTCAAATGATGTGTCACAATCTTATATAATTTTTTATTTTGAAAAATATGTTACCATCTCATTGGATTGTAACACATCATTTAGAGATAAAATTTGGTAGAAATTTTTTGAGATGTAGCTAATTTGAACAGCTAATTGAGAGAGAGCCCCAATAAAATTCACCTACCGGAGCAAGTAAGCCCCGTACTTGGGGCTGCCCCAACACCTACCCGATGATGGGTCCCATCAGAGTCATGCATGCATGTCTCATTCATGGATCATCGGCATTGTTAGAGGAAAAAAAATAATAGGTTCGATTAAATGAAATGCATACACTTTCGTAGCGGGAGTTTGCTACATTCTTGCGATAATGTGGATACCATCATATATAAAAAAAAAAAGTGGTAATATTCATTATTTGAAAAAATAAAAAAAAAAAAATCATGTACATGTTGATGCAGGGTATAGGACAAATAAAATAAGCCAAACGACTTATTATCGATCTATATCTCTTCATCTTTATATAGCATTGTAATTGGAATGGAAGAGAATGAATGAAGATATTTTATGATTATTTCCTGACTTCTCTACAAATGAGATTCTGTGTTTACCGTGTGTGCGTGCGGGGGATGTTTGGTCATTGAGTGAGTGGTGCCAATTTTCTTACAATTTCCTCGTCAAATTGAGTGAGACAAAGCTTCCAAACAAGAAGTCACGCTATACCACACAAAATATACTAAGCAACAACGGGATGATGTAAATCAATTGTGTTAAACTTCTTGTCTGTCATTGACATTAAAAAATAAAAAAATAAAGACGAGCTATATTTAATACACTTGAGTCCTCCTTTTATCATTCAATTTTAAAATTTAACTATTGGATCTGTAGGATCTACACAGGATTCACGTGTGGGTTCTACAGATCCAATAATTAATTTTCAAAATAAAAAAATATATATATGAGAGAAAGATGAGAGAATACAGTAAATCATTTCTCAAAAAGATATACCATCATACACATTTGTTTGTTTTTTTTTTATTATTATTTTTTTTTTTTAATTTTTTATTTAACATAGTATACATTGCGTCTTTTCATTGCAAATTTCATGCGAGCACTATGCACACTATTACTAGTATACTAATGTGTTTTAGTGTCAAACAATTAAGATAATTCTGCCCTCAATCTTCCACCTGTAGAGGACTATGGTAAGTGAGGAACAGAAAACATAGTGTGCATGGATGAGGTCAAGGTGACAAAGTCTGTGGAGGGTTTGTGGTTTTACCTATATATATATGAAGATAGCACCACGAAAAGGCGTGCGAAGGGACAATAATAATGATTTGTTTTTTTTTTTTTTTCATAGAACTATTAGGATAGTCTATTAGTCTATGCATAGCTACAGCCGGGTTGCTGATTTTTGGTCTGTTACTTGCTGAAGCACTAAAAACAAAGAGGCAATTGTTAACAATTAATTTCCCGCCCTCTTCATATCACACTCATGATTCTCTTAACATTTTCCTTTATGCTGGTTTTGCCCCATAGTATTGTAATTCGAATAATTTAATAGTTGGGCAATGTGAAGGTGGGCCAAATAAACCTCTACTACATGGATTTCGAACCCCTTTATTGAAGATGTTAGAATGCAGAAGGTCCTGAATGAGGGGAAGGAGGACTTCAGCTTGATTGAGACTCGATTTGATGTGCTACGCGGTTGATAATAACACAACCATGCTTCTTTTGTTAAGGATTGATATTCATAGTAGAAACATGTTGATGATCTCCTTCGATATTGTACAGAAGTTATAAACTCTGTTAGTGTGACATGACTTCTTTTCCAAAGAGCAAGTCATCATTTTTGTAAGATTTGCAAATGTTGCTACTAGCTTCCTATTTTTGCATATACAAATAAGAAAGCATAATTATCTTGCCAAGTTGTCACTAATCATGTTTTCTTAAGACCTTGTTTGTAATAAACTCTTATTAAGATCTCGATGATGATAAGATAATCATATAACATATTGATGATTTCTTTATTGTTCTGTTGAAATCTCATGTTCACTTGAATGAAGGTTAAAAGACAAATTGTGTATTTGGAAGTCATAACTTGAGATAATAACATATTGCAGTTAATTGTAGGTCTTTAACTTTCTATACAGATAAAGAGAATAACGAGAAAGGAGGCTACCGAGCTTCTTAATGGGCCAATATATAATAGATGTTGAATATATTCTTCTGCCCATTTTTATATATAGAAAGAGAGAGAGAGTCAAATTTGTTAGCTCCTTTTGATGTGCTATGCTATTGATAATAACACAAGCATGCTTCTCTTTTCTTAAAGATTGATTTTTCATGAAAGAAACTTACTGATGATCTCCTTCGACATTGTACCGAAGTTATAACACCCTGGTCATCTCCTCTTTGTTGACCGCCAGCAGTGCTAGGAGACAGAGGTGAAGGTGAAGGTGCACGTCATTCACTTTGAAGAGACTGTGATTATTAAGCATTGCATAGTTCTGCAACAATGAACAAGAGTTGTCTAAGAGGCAGTATTAATCTCTAATGCTTTTAGAGCGGATTTCAACTATACAAAAAGAATTCTAATAAAGTTGGGATAAGATTTTACAGCCACCGCCTTAGAGTAGGCGCCGGAAGATCCATGGTAAGCCACCCGTATTTGTTTCATCTTAGTCGGGGAAAAGCTCTCTCTTATTTTGAGCGGCTTGCTGGAGTTGACGAACGAAGATCTCACAGATCTGTAAGACAGTAGGCTGGGTTGGACTGAAGGGAGTGAGGGGCTGATTGGGATGAGTCAGGGACGAAAGGAAATGAAGGAAAACATGGCGTGCATGGTGGAGGTCAGGGTGATAGAGTCTGTGGAGGGTTTGTAGTTTTACCATTATATATCAAGGTAGCACCATAAAAAGGCATGCGAAGGGACAGTAATAATTATTTTTTAAAAAGAAACACAGAAGTATTAGGATAGTTTATCAGTCTATGCATAGCTAAGCCCAGGTTGCTGATTTTTGGTTTATCACTTGCAGAAGCACTAAAAACAAAGAGGCAATTGTTAGCAATTACTTCCCTATCCTTTTCATATCACAACCATGATTCTCTTTACATTTTCCTCTATGCCGATTTTGCCCCTTAGTATTGTAATGCGAATAATTTTATAGTTAGGCAACGTGAAGTTTGGCAAAATAAACGTCTGCTACATGGATTTGAACACTTGTATCGAAGATGTTCGATCGCAAAAGGTTTGAAATGACGTGAATGAAGACTTCAACTAGATTGAGACTCAATTTGATGTGCTACGATGTTGATAACAACACAACCATGCTTCTTTTTCTTAAGGATTGATATTCATAGTAGAACCATGTTGATGTTCTCCTTCGACATTGTGCATAAGTTATAAACTCTGTTAGTTTGACTTGACTTCTTTTCGAAAGAGCAGGTCATCATTTTTATAAGATTTGCAAATGTTGCTACTAGCTTCTTATTTTCACATATACAAATAAGAAAACATGATTATCTTGCCAAGTCACTAATCACGTTTTCTTGAGACCTTGTTTGTAATAAACTCTTATTGACATCTAAATGGTGATAAGATAATTATATAATATATTGTCGATTTCTTTACAGTTCTGTTGAAATCACATGTTCACTTGAATGAAGGTTAAAAAACAAATTGTGTATTTGGATGTTATAACTTGAGATAATAACATATTGCAGTTAACTGTAGGCTTTAATTTTCTATACAAATAAAGAGAATAATAAGAAAGGATGCTACTGAGCTTCTTAATTGGCCAATTTAAAATAGATGATGAATATTCTTCTGCCAATTTTGATAGAGAAAGAGAGTCAAATTTGTTAGCTCATTTTGATGTGCTACGCTATTGGTCATAACACAAGCATGCTTATTTTTGTTAAGGATTGATTTTTTATGAAAGAAACTTATTGATGATCTCCTTTAACATTGTATCAAAGTTATAACACCCTAGTCAGCTCCTCTTTACTGACAGCCGGCAGCGCTAGGAGACAGAGGTGAAAGTGAAGCTGCACCACATTCAGTATGAAGAGACTGTGATTATTCAGCATTGCATAGTCCTTCAACAACGAACAAGAGTTGTCCAACGGAAGAACAACCCGATCGACAGTACTAATCTCTACCGCTTGTAGAGCGGATTTCAACTATACACATGGAATTCTTATAGAGTTGGGATAAGATATCAATGGTGATAAGATAATTGTATAATATACTGATGATTTGTTAATAGTTCTGTTGAAATCTCATATTCACTTGAATCAAAGTTAAAAAAACAAATTGTGTATTTGGATGTCATAGCTTGAGATAATAACATATTGCAGTTAACTGTAGGTCTTTAATTTTCTATACAGATAAAGAGAATAATAAGAAAAGAGGCTACAGAGCTTTTTAATGGGCTAATATATAATAAATGCTGAATATATTCTTTTGCCCACGTGGCCAATAAACTACATGACTAAAATTTGTTAGCTTCTTTTGATGTGCTACGCTAATGATAACAACACAAGCATGCTTCTTTTCTTAAGGATTGATTTTTCAGGAAAGAAACTTATTGATGATTTTCTTCGACATTGTACCGAAGTTATAACAACCTGGTCAGCTCTTCTTTGCTGACCGTCGGCAGTGCTAGGAGACAGAGGTGAAAGTGAAGCTGCACCACATTCACTATGAAGAGACGGTGATTATTCAGCATTCCACAACGAACAAGAGTTGTCCAGTGGAAGAACAACCCGATCGGCAGTACTAATCTCTACTGCTTGTAGAGCGTATTTCAACTATACACAAGTAATTCTCATAGAGTTGGGATAAGATGTCAATGGTGTTAAGATAATTGTATAATATACTGATGATTTGTTAAAAGTTTTGTTGAAATCTCAGGTTCACTTGAATGAAGGTTAAAAAATAAATTGTGTATTTGGATGTCATAACTTGAGATAATAACATATTGCAGTTAATAGCAGGTCCTTCATTTTCTTTATAGATAAAGAGAATAATAAGAAAGGAGGCTACAGAGCCTTTTAATGGGTTAACATATAATAGATGCTGAATATATTCTTTCGCCCATATATATATATATATATATATATATGTATGTATGTATATAGAGAGGGAGAGAGAAAGAGTCAAATTTGTTAACTCTTTTTGATGTGCTACGCTATTGATAATAACACAGGCATGCTTCTTTTCTTAAGGATTGGTTTTTCAGGAAAGACACTTATTGATGATTTGTACCGAAGTTATAACAACCTGGTCAGCTCCTCTTTGCTAACCGTCGACAGTGCTAGGAGATAGAGGTGAAAGTGAAGCTGCACCACAATCATTATGAGGTGACGGTGATTATTCAGCATTGCATAGTCCTTCAACAATGAACAAGAGTTGTCCAGTGGATGAACAACCCGATCGGTAGTACAAATCTCTATCATTTGTAGAGCGGATTTTAACTATACACAAGAAATTCTCATAGAGTTGGGATAAGATCTCAATGGTGAGAAGATAATTGTATAATATACTGATGATTTGTTAATAGTTCTGTTGAAACCACATGTTCACTTGAATGAAGGTTAAAAAAACAAATTGTGTTTTTGGATGTCATAACTTGCGATAATAACATATTGCAGTTAACTGTAGGTCTTTAATTTTCTATACAGATAAAGAGAATAATAAGAAAGGAGGCTACAGAGCTTTTTAAGAGGCTAATATATAATAGATATTGAATATAATCTTTTGCCCATTTATATATATATATATATATAGAGAGAGAGAGAGAGAGAGAGAGAGAGAGAGAGTCAAATTTGTTAGCTCCTTTTGATGTGCTACGCTATTGATAATAACACAAGCATTCTTCTTTTCTTAAGGATTGATTTTTCTGGAAAGAAACTTACTGACGATCTACTTCGACATTGTTCCGAAGTTATAACAACTTGGTCATCTCCTTTTTGCTGACCGCCGGCAGTGCTAGGAGATAGAGGTGAAAGTGAAGCTGCACCACATTCACTATGAAGAGACTGTGATTATTCAGCATTTCATAGTCCTTCAACAACGAACAAGAGTTGTCCAGTGGAAGAACAACCCGATCAGCAGTACTAATCTCTATCGCCTGTATAGTGGATTTCAACTATACACGAGGGGTTCTTATAATGTTGGGATAATATCTCAATGGTGATAAGATAATTGTATAATATATTGATGATTTGTTAATAGTTCTATTGAAATCCCATGTTCACTTGAATGTAGGTTAAAAACCAGATTTTGTATTTGGATGTCATAACTTGAGATAATAACATATTGTAGTTAACTGCAGGTCCTTCATTTTCTATACAGATAAAGAGAATAATAAAAAAGGAGGCTACAGAGCTTTTTAATGGGCTAATATATAATAGATGCTGAATATATTATTCTGCCCATTTATATATATATATATATATATATATATATATATATATATATATATATATATATATATAGAGAGAGAGAGAGAGAGAGTCAAATTTGTTAGCTGCTTTTGTTGTGCTACGCTATTGATAATAACACAAGCATGCTTCTTTTCTTAAGGATTGATTTTTCAGGGAAGAAACTTACTGATGATCTGCTTCAACATTGTACTGAAGTTATAACAACCTGGTCAGCTCCTCTTTGCTGACCGCCGGCAGTGCTAGGAGACAGAGGTGAAAGTGAAGCTGCACCACATTCACAATGAAGAGACTGTGATTATTCAGCATTGCATAGTCCTTCAACAACGAACAAGAGTTGTCCAGTGGAAGAACAACCCGATAGGGAGTACTAATCTCTACTGCTTGTAGAGCGGATTTCAACTATACACATGGAATTCTTATAGAGTTGGGATAAGATATCAATGGTGATAAGATAATTGTATAATATACTGATGATTTGTTAATAGTTCTGTTGAAATCCCATGATCACTTGAATGAAGGTTAAAAAACAAATTGTGTATTTTAATGTCATAACTTGAGATAATAACATATTGCAGTTAAGTGTAGGTCCTTCATTTTCTATACAGTTAAGGAGAATAATAAGAAAGGAGGCTACAGAGCTTTTTAATGGGCTAATATATAATAGATGCTGAATTTATTCTTCTGCCCATTTTATATATATATAGATATAGATAAAGAGAGAGAGAGAGAGAGAGAGAGAGAGAGTCAAATTTGTTAGCTCATTTTGATGTGCTACACTATTGATAATAATACTAGCATGCTTCTTTTCTTAACGATTGATTTTTCAGTGAAGAAACCTAATGATGATCTCCTTCGACATTGTACCGAAGTTATAAAACCCTGGTCAACTCCTCTTTGCTGACCACCTGCAGTGCTAGGAGACAGAGGTGAAGGTGAAGCTGCACCTAATTCACTATAAAGAGATTGTGATTATTTAGCATTCCATAGTTCTGCAACAACGAACATGTGTTGTCCTGTGGTAGAACAACCCAATTGGCACTATTAATCTCTACCGGTTGCAGAGCGGATTTCAACCATACACAAGGAATTCTAATGGAGTTCGGATAAGTTTTTACAGCCACCGCTTCTGAGTAGGAGTCGGGCAAGCCATGGTAAGCCACCCATATCTTTTTCACCTCTTTGGGGCAAAAGGTCTCTCTTATTTTAAGCGACTCGTCGAAGTTGACAAAGGCAGATCTCACAGATCTGTGAGACAGTAGACTGGCATGGACTGAAGCGAGTGAAGGGCTGACTAGGGCGAGTGAGGGACAGAAGAAAATGATGGAAAGCATGGCGTGCATGGTGGACTTCAGGGTGACAGGGTCTGTGGAGAGTTTGTGGTTTTACCTGTATATATCAAGGCAGCATCTCGAAAAGGCGTGCGAAGGGACATTAATAATTTTATTTTTTTTTTAAAAAAACATATAACTATTAGGGTAGTCTATTAGTCTATGCATAGCTACGGCCCGGTTGCTGATTTTTGGTCTGTCACTAGCAGAAGCACTAAAAACAAAGTGGCAATTGTTAGCAATTACTTCCCCGTCCATTTCATATAACACCCTTGATTCTCTTTACTTTTTCCTCTATGCTGGTTGTGCCCCTTAGTATTGTAATGAGAACAATTTTATCGTTGGGTGACGTTAAGGTTGGCCAAATAAACCTTTGCTACATGGATTTGAACACCTCTATCGAAGATGTTTGAGCGCAAAAGGTCCGGATAGAGGCGAATAAGGACTTCAGCTTGATTGAGACTCGTTTTAATGTGTTACGTTGTTGATAATAACACAACCATGCTTCTTTTCGTTAAGGATTGATATTCATATTAGATACATGTTGATGATCTCCTTCGACATTGTACAGAAGTTATAAATTCTGTTGGTGTGACATGACTTCTTTTTCAAAGAGCAGGTCATCGTTTTTGTAAGATTTGCAAATGTTGCTACTACCTTCCTACTTTTGCATATACAAATAAAAAAACATGATTATCTTGCCAAGTTTTCAATAATCATGTTTTCTTGAGACCTTTTTTGTAATAAACTCTTATTGAGATATCAATGGTGATAAGATAATTATATAATATATTGATGATTTCTTTATAGTTCTATTGAAATTTCATGTTCACTTGAATGAAGGTTAAAAAACAAATTGTGCATTTGGATGTCATAACTTGATATAATAATATATTGCAGTTAACTGTAGGTCTTTAATTTTCTATACAGATAAATAGAATAATAAGAAATGAGGTTTCTGAGCTTCTTAATGGGCCAATATATAATAGATGCTGAATATATTCTTCTGCTCATTTTTATAGAGAGAGAGAGAGAGAGAGAGAGAGAGAGAGAGAGAGAGAGAAAGAGTCAAATTTGTTAGCTCCTTTTGACGTGCTACGCTATTGATAAGACAAGCATGCTTCTTTTGTTAAAGATTGATTTTTTTATGAAAGAAACTTACTGATGATCTCCTTCGACATTGTACCGAAGTTATAACACCTTAGTCAGCTCTTCTTTATTGACCACGGGCAATTCTAGGAGAGAGAGGTGATGGTGAAGCTGCACTATATTCACTATGAAGAGACTGTGATTATTCAACATTGCATAGTTCTTCAACAATGAACAAGAGTTGTCCAATGGAAGAACAACCAGATCGGTAAAATTAATCTATGCTGCTTGTAGAGCGAATTTCAGCTATAAACAAGGAATTTTAATAGAGTTGGGACAAGTTTTTACAGCCACCGCCTCAAAATAGGCGCTGGGCAGGCCATGGTAAGCCACCCATATCTATTTCACCTCAGTGGGCCAAAAGCTCTCTCTTATTTTGAGCGGTTTGCCGAAGTTGACGAAAGCATGTCTCACAGATCTGTGAGATAGTAGGCTACTGTGGACTGAAGCGAGTTAGGGGCTGACTGGGGTGAGTGAGTGATGGAAGGAAATGATGGAAAACATGGCGTGCATGGTGTAGGTCAAGGTGACAGGGTCTGTGGAGGGTTTGTGGTTTTACTTGTATATATATCAAGGCAACATCACAAAAAGTTGTGCGAAGGAACAATTATAATTATTTTAAAAAAAAAAAAAAAAAACACAGAACAATTAGGGTAATCTATCAATCAATTTATAGCTACGGCCGGGTTGCAGATTTTTGGTTTGTCACTCGCAGAAGCACTAAAAACAAAGAGGCAATTGTTAGCAATTACTTCCCCATCCTTTTCATATCACTCCCATGTTTTTGTTTACATTTTCCTCTACCCCGGTTTTTCCCTTTAGTATTGTAATGCGAATAATTTTATCGTTGGGCAACATGAAGGTTGACCAAATAAACCTCTGCTATATGGATTTGAACACCTCTAGTGGGGATCTTCGAGCCCAAAAGGTCCGGAATGAGGCGAATAAGGACTTCAGCTTGATTGAGACTCGATTTAATGTGCTACATTGTTGACAATAACATAACCATGCTTCTTTTTGTTAAGGATTTATATTCAAAGTAGAAACATGTTGATGATCTCCTTCGACATTGCACAGAAGTTATAAACTCTGTTTGTTTGACATGACTTCTTTTCCAAAGAGAAGGTCATCATTTTTGTAAGATTTACAAATGTTGCTGCTAGCTTCCTATTTTCGCATCTACAAATAAGAAAACATGATTATCTTGCCAAGTTGTCACTAATTATGTTTTCTTGAGACCTTATTTGTAATAAACTCTTATTGAGATAATTATATAATATATTGATGATTTCTTTATAGTTCTGTTGAAATCTCATGTTCACTTGAATGAAAGTTAAAAAAAAACAAATTGTGTGTTTGGATGTCATAACTTAAAACAATTTTTGTTTTACAACTTGAAGATCTAAGAGAGGTTGGACTTTAAGCAAAGCCGGTAGTTCTCTTCTCCTTCCCTTTTATTCGGGATAAATTCTTTAATTTTTATTCTAGAGTTTTGCTATTGATTTTCGTCTGCTGATTGACTTCAAGTTATATAATGAAGCTTATAACTTGAGATAATAACATATTGCAGTTAACTATAAGTCTTTAATTTTCTATACAAATAAAGAGAATAATGGGAAATGAGGCTATTGAGCTTTTAAATGGGCCAATATATAATAGAAGTTGAATATATTCCTCTGTCCATTTTTATAGAGAGAGAGAGAGAGAGAGAAATTTGTTAGCTCCTTTTGATGTGCTACACTATTGATAATAACACAAGCATGCTTCTTTTGTTAAGGATTGATTTTTTATGAAAGAAATTTATTGATGATCTCCTTCAACATTATACCGAAGTTATAACACCCAGGTCAGCTCTTCTCTGCTAATTGCTGGCAGTGATAGGAGACAGAGGTGATGGTGAAGCTACACCTCATTCTTTATGAAGAGATTGTGATTATTAAGCATTGCATAGTTGTTCAGTGGAAGAACAACCTAATCGGCAATATGAATCTTCACCGCTTGTAGAGCGGATTCCAAGTCTACATAAGGAATTCTATAGAGTTGGGATAAGTTTCTACAGCCAGCGCCTCAGAGTAGGCACTGGGCAGGCCATGGTAAGCCAGTCGTATCTGTTTCACCTTAGTCGGGCAAAAGCTCTCTCTTATTTTGAAAGGCTTGTCAGAGTTGACGAAGGCAGGTCTCACAGATCTATGAGACAATAGGCTGGGGCGGACTGGGGTGAGTGAGGGATGAAAAACATGGCGTGCATGATGGAGGTCAGGGTGACAGGGCCTGTGGAGGGTTTGTGGCTTTACCTATATATATTAAGGCAGCAACACGAAAAGGTGTGTGAAGGGATAGTAATAATTATTTTTTTAAAAAAAGCACAGAACTATTAGGGTAGTCTATCAGTCTATGCATAGCTATGGCCGGGTTGCTTATTTTTGGTCTATCCAGTGGCGGAGACAAAGGGGGGCGGGCAGGGGCGCCCGCCCCCCTAAATGGCTGAGAAATTTTTTTTTTACAGATATTTTTAAAAAAAATTACATTAAAAAGAAGAAAAAAAAAATTGTTGATGCTAGCCCGCCCCTCCTGCTGATAACAAACGGAAAAAAAAAAAAATTACATTTACATGGAAAAACCAACCGTCAAAGAAAATTTTATCAAAAAAAAAAAAAAAAAAACCAACAACAATCATTAAATTCTCACTTGCTCAGGAAGAGGAACGGTCGAACGAACAATTTTGTGGAAAAAAAAATACCAATCTGCAAAAGCCAACCATAAGAAGCCAAATAATACAAATCTTCTTCTCTGACCTCCGGCATCTGCACCACCTCCTCGCTCCTCGGCAAACTGCAGTCGGGAATATCTCGCATGGTAAGCACTAAGCAAGCCAGCCATCTACCTTTTTTTCTTTTCTTTTCTAGTACTAGGCAATGGGCATAGACGCATAGTGGATGAGACGAATAATAGACTGCAGATTTTCTTTCATTTGCTTTTTTCTTTCAAGATAACTAGATAAGGGGCGATTGGGCGAAATATGTAGTTGAGAGGTTCACGACTTTTCAACGTTACCAGATTTTTATTTTTTTTTCTTTCTTTCTTTCTTTCTGTTTTGTTGATTTTCTTTCTTTCCTTTTTTTCTTTTGTTTTTCCAACTTATCTTGACTTTTCAACGTTGCCTTTCCAGGATTGATTTTTTTTTTTTCTTTTTGTTGACTTATCTAACTTTTCATATTTTTTTTTCTTTTTATTTTGTTGACTTCTCTAACTTTTCAATTTTTATTTTTTATTTTTTTTTTGTTTTGTTTTGTTAATTTATTGACTTTTCAGATTTATTTTTTTTGCCTTTTTGTTTTGTTGACTTTTTTTTTTTTTTTTTTTTTGAATTGTTGCAATGTGAGTCATGTGACTTGTCAGCCCACAACCGCATTTTTTTTCTTTTTCTTTTTTTTATTAAGTTAATTTTCTTTGTATTGCTTTTCTTTATTACTTACGGTCATTGCAAATTGCAATTTGAAGCATATATAATTTTATTGACTCATCTTTTTTATTATAGTTTTTTATTTATTATTCTGATGAGAACAACATTGTCATTTTTTATTTTTATTTTTATAAGGTTTTCTTTATACTTTGGGATTGGTTCAACTGGCCAAGTGACAAGTTTCAGTAGAATTTTTGCCACTCTCAGGTATGTTATTTGCTATTGTTTGTTAATTTGTTAGATTAATAGCTATCAGAATATGCTAATAATTTTATTAGAATATCATTAGAGTATGTGTCATTAGGCCATTAGTTGTTTAGTGTGAAAAGTCTTAATACTAATAGATAAATAAATTTTCAGGTTTCCAAAAACTCTTAAATTACAACATGAGCAAGTCAAAAACAATTGATGCATTTTTTAAGAAAAAAGATGCTGATTCAAATTCTAAAACGTCTTCCTCAACATCTAATCATCAAACTTTAGCTCTTGAGCAAGTTGCTTCTAAGATGCCAAGAATTGAATTTCAAGAAGTTGAGTTAGTTGACATTTCTACCCTACAACATGATCCAGGGTTACGTCCTCAAATGTGGGAATATCCTGTTAATCAACAGGATGAAATTAGACATACTTATCTTAAAGACGGTCCATATAGATTCATTCCTCCTGATAGTCCTGGATATCCGTTTTCAGGAAAAGGAAAAAATCGTCGGAGATTTCAATCATCTTGGTATAAAATGTTTCCTTGGTTAGAATACTCTCCTACAAAAGATGCTGCTTATTGTTTACCCTGTTATCTATTTTGTAAAAAGCCAACGGGACAGTTTGGAGCTAATGCATTTACTATTGACGGATTTCGTAATTGGAAGAAGGTTAATGATGGTATGAATTGTGCTTTTTTGGTCCATATGGGAAATGGGCCATGTTCACCTCATAATAATGCTGTTAAGTATTGTGACACTTTGATGAATCAATCTCAACATATTGATAAGGTGATAGATAAGCAAACTTCAGAAGAAAAAATAAACAATCGATTGCGATTGAAGACTTCAATTGATTCTATTCAGTATTTAATATCTCAGGAATGTGCTCTTAGAGGTCATGATGAAAGTCCCGATTCATTAAATCGTGGCAATTTTCTTGAGTTGATAAAACTTATCTCCATTTACAATGAGGATGTTGCTAAGGTTGTTTTAGAAAATGCTCCACAAAATGCTAAATATACTTCACATCATGTCCAAAAAGAGATTTTACATGTCTTGGCAAAGAGGGTACGAGATGCAATTCTTGAAGAAATTGGTAAATCAAAATTTTGCATTATTGTTGATGAGGCACGAGATGAGTCTAAGAGAGAACAAATGGCTATTGTTTTGAGATTTGTTGACAAAGATGGATTTATACAAGAACGCTTCTTTGATATTATTCACGTTAAAGATACATCGGCGTTGACCTTAAAAAATAATATATCTGATGTTCTTTCTCGATATTGTCTTGATATTCAAAGTATTCGTGGACAAGGGTATGATGGTGCTAGCAATATGCGTGGTGAATGGAAAGGATTGCAAGCATTATTTCTTAGTGATTGTCCTTGTGCATACTATGTTCATTGTTTTGCTCATCGATTGCAATTAGCATTAGTTGCTGCATCTCGAGAGGTAGTTTATGTTTATGTTTATGAGTTCTTTTCAAATTTGAATTTCATTATCAATGTGGTTGGTGCTTCATGTAAACGTCATGATGAACTACAAGCAGCTCAAGCAGCAGAAATCGCACATTTGATAGCTATTGATGAACTAGAAACTGGAAAAGGAGCTAACCAAATTGGCACTTTGAAACGAGCTGGTGATTCTCGATGGGGTTCTCATTATCATTCTATTTGTAGCCTAATAAGGGTGTTTGGTCCTACTTGTTCAGTGCTTGAAAATATTATCAAAGGAGGATCTACTTACTCTCAACGTGGGGATGCTAATGCTGCTTATAAAATGAATACATCCTTCAAATTCATATTCATTTTACATTTGATGATGAAAATCATGGGTACTACCGATTGTCTTTGTCAACATTTACAGCAAAAATCTCAAGACATCTTGAATGCTATGAAACTAGTTTCTAGTACAAAAACACTCCTCCAAAAATTGAGAGATGAAGATTGGGATAATTTGCTTGAGGAAGTAGTATCTTTCTCCAAGAAATTTGAAATTGACATTCCAGATTTGAGTGCTCGTTATGTTGAAGGTCGAGGTCGTCATCAACGAGATCACATCACGGTCGAGCATCATTATCATTTTGACATATTCAATGCTACTATAGACTTTCAATTGCAAGAGCTCAACAGTCAATTTGATGAAGGAGCAATAGAACTTTTGACACTTAGTTCATCTTTGAATCCAAATGATGCTTATAAATCCTTTAACATTGATGATATTTGTAGTCTTGTGGAGAAGTACTACTCTCTTGATTTTTCTGAGCAAGAGAAAATTCATTTGAGATATCAGTTGAAGCATTTTGAACTTGATGTGCTTAATCATCCAAAATTAAAAAACTTGTCTTCCACTGCGGAATTATGTCGAGGATTGATAGAGACAGGAAAATCAGAGATATACTATCTTATTGATAGATTGATTCGTCTTATTTTGACTCTTTCAGTGTCTACGGCGACTACTGAACGGGCGTTTTCAGCTATGAAGATTGTTAAAACAAGACTTCGTAACAAAATGGAGGATGAGTTTCTTGCAGATAATTTAGTTGTCTACATTGAAAAGGAAATTTCTGGAAGTTTCAATTCAGATTTGATACTTGATGATTTTGTTTCTCTAAGGGCGCGTAGGATGCAATTTTAGACACTTTGTACTTTTGTATTTTGTGTTTTTTATTTTGTATTTTGTATTTTTTTTTTTTTTTTTTGTATTAGTGCCTACATGTTAACTGATACATCAATTTGGCATATATTTGTGAAGTTTGATAGCTACATTTTTTGTGATACATATATTATGTTATAATTTATATTTTGAATTGTTATTACCATACGTTTATGTATTATAATAAAAATCTAGTATATATATAAAAAAAAAATTATTATTTTAATTCCGCCCCTACTAAGATAGATTCCTGGCTCCGCCACTGGGTCTATCACTCGCTGAAGCACTAAAAACAAGGAGGTAATTGTTAGCAATTAATTCCCCGTCCTTTTCATATCATACCCATTATTCTCTTTACATTTTCCTCTATGCCGGTTTTGCCCCTAAGTATTGTAATGCGAATAATTTTATAGTTGGGCAACGTGAAGGTAGGCCAAATAAACCTCCACTAAATGGATTTTAACACCTTTATCGAAGATGTTCGAGCGCAAAAGATCCAGAATGTGGTGAAGGAGGACTTCAGCTTGATTGAGACTCGATTTGATGTGCTATTCTATTGATAATAACACAACCATGCTTCTTTTATTAAGGGTTGATATTCATGGTAGAAACCTATTGAGGATCTCCTTCGACATTGTACAGAAGTTGTAAACTCTGTTGGTGTGACATGACTTCTTTTCCAAAGAGCAAGTCATCATTTTTGTAAGATTTGCAAATGTTGCTACTAGCTTCCTTTTTTCGCATATACAAATAAGAAAACATGATTATCTTGCCAAGTTGTCATTAATTATGTTTTCTTGAAACCCTGTTTGTAATAAATTCTTAATGAGATCTCAACAGTGATAAGATAATCATATAATATATTGATGATTTCTTTATTGTTCTGTTGAAATCTCATGTTCACTTGAATGAAGGTTAAAAATCAAATTGTGTATTTGGATGTCATTTTAAGCAACCGTAGGTAGCAATAGATTCAATTATTTGTTGATTAACATATTTGAACGTTTCTTTGTAGTAATCCATTACAGTTGCATATGTTGGTCTATTGATATGAGATGTATGCAAATTATATTTTTGCTTGCTAATTTTGCCAAATAGCATGAGGACTTGGAATCAAAGGAGGACTTCAGTTTGAGGACATTGCGGTTGAAGTACTCAATTCCTTGTGAGGACTAGGAATTGAATCTACAAGCCGTAGAGATTTGTACTATTGATCGGGCCATGCTCCTGCTTGACAACTCTTATACGATCTCACGGAACTATGAGATACTCAATAGTCACAGTGTTTTTGTAGTTAATGAGGTGCACCTCTCTCTCTTGACACTGCTGGTGATCAGTAAAAAGGAGCTAAGCAGGGTAGTATCGCACACACATGCCCTCAACCAGTCTATTCTTACACATAGAAAACTCAAACTCAACTTCAAGAGTTAGATCTTCGACAGCACCACCGAAGGGGTGGAGTATGTTGCCCAAAACAACCTATGTGACACAGCAGTGATTGCGAGTGCCCGTGACATTGAGCTTTATGGGATGAACATCCTTGCGAAAGGCAAATAAGAGTCTACCAAAAACGTGACTCGGTTCATGATATTGGTTAAAGAGCCTATCAGGCCTCGAACGTGCCGGTAGGTAAAGACGAGCATCATCTTTGTCTTCAACAAGTTTTCCCTTCTGTTTTATAAGGTGACAGAGGCCTTTCGGTTATGGAACAATAAAATTACTAATGTCTTTGCAGAGCGCAATGTGAAGGTGGGCCAAAGAAACCTATGCTACATTATTTTGAATACCTCTATTGAAGATGTTCGAGCGTAGAAGTTCCGGGGTGAGGCGAAGGAGGACTTCAGCTTGAGGACATCTCGGTTGTAGTCCTCAATTCCTTGTGAGGATTGGGAATCGAATCTACAAGCCGTAGAGATTCATACTGCAGATCGGGCCGTGCTCCTGCTTGACAACTCTTTTACAATCTCACGGAACTATAAGATCCTCAATAGTCACAGCATTTTTGTTATCAAGTTTATTTGAGAAAGAGATTAGGTTAGAAGAATAAATGTTTTTTTTAAAAAAAAAAACCAACAGAAAGTTAACACCGTTAAATTCTATTAAAAATTAGATATGTCTCTCACATGTTTTAGGACACTTGTCAACTTATTAAACTGGTTGGTAGCTAATTTTTGTCCACAATTTGTGAGCACTGTATGTTGGAGTAATGGAGATGACTTCCATATAAGTATTCGAGTATTGACTTTGGGTCTAAGGAACTATTGATAATTTTGCCTGATCAAATGTTCTATGCTTGACATTTTCTTTTGCAAATTTTCTCAAATATTTACGAAGAAAAAGAAACTTGTGGAGTGGATGCTGCTTGCTTTCTTTTTAATCGTTATATGCTGCTCTGATTATGTAAATGAATTGTTTTTTTTTTTTTTTTTTATAACTTTCCCATTGTAGGGAGAACTATTGCTGTGAAGTTGTTTGCTTCACGGCGGACAATGGTCAGGTGTGTTACGTTGCAACATCTGCTTGCTACAAAGTTCCATTTCTTATTTCGTTTTCCAGTACAACGAAGTTTCAGATGATACTGTTCATTCCTCTTGACCAGTTGTATTTCTGACTTCCTCCTTGTCCTATTTGTGTGTTTGGTCGGAAATGCTATAATTCATAGGGTAGAAACGAATTGGAAGGCTTGGAGAAGATGGCTAAAGCTAGTGCATAGGGCTTCTCAGTTAGCTAGTGGTAAAGGACTTGAGGGAGGAATTTGTACCAGACTACGTATTTCCTTGCTTGAGAGCTGATGCAGTTTATGAGAGGAAATAATTGCTGGCCGGGAACTGCGATGGCCCGCCCTATTATTGCAAAAGTAAGCTCACACTTTGAAGTTTGTTACATTGTAGTAGTTTTTTATATACAATAAGCATGTGAATTTTCAAGGAATATTAATAATAACTGTTTGGAGCTCTTGTAGAAGTGAACGTGCTTTTCCTTTGGTTTGTTCTTGTTTCCATTCGTCGTACGTTTCTGATAGACTGGACTTTATATCCTCAATTCGTACTTTGGTGTAATTTAAATAAATCAACGTACAGTCTTTTTTTTTTTTTTTTGTTGACGAAGCTTCTTTCCTTTCTCAGCTATTTGGTTTCCCCTTTTGTATTTTAAGTCATACTTTTTATGTCTGAACTGATCATATGTTTTACTTCTTTAAAACAATTTCATTTAAAAAAAAAAACAGGCCATGGTGGATGTTGCCAAAGAAGTTGGAGTTGATGCTGTCTCTCATCGATGCACAGGGAAAGGAAATGATCAGGCATGCCTTGTGATTGAGGTCGTGGTTTTATGACCCCTTAATGAATTTTTGTCTTACATGAATCTCGCTTGCTGTTTTGCATGTGCAATCAGGTTCGCTTTGAGCTTGCATTCTTTGCTCTCAATCCCAAACTAAAGGTTGTAGCTCCTTGGAGGGAATGGAATATTAGAGGATCGGAAGAGAAGATGCTATTGAATATGCTAAGAGGCATAATGTGCCCGTCCCAGTGACAAAAAAATCCATATACAGCAGGGACATGAACTTATGGCACCTTAGCCATGAGGTAAGATTCACCTCTCCTTTCATGTGCTGGTGGTATAGAGTTACTGCTTGTCCACCACTTCATCTTGTGCAGTAATTCATTCTGTCTTTCCATGTGTCTTTGGCTTTTTAATATTAAAGTGTCGCACATTGCCAAGAGATACATAATTTGGACACTTTATAAGCTATGGACACCCATCCTCTCTCAATGCGTCTTTTGAGAGTGAGTAAGGCTCATGAACTATAAGGCCCATGAACTATTATATGGTATCAGAGCAGGTTTCTTGGATGATGATGGACCTTTCCTTCTCGGTTGAACGCGTGTTTGGCCAAAATTTGCCACACGTGAAGGGGCGTGTTAAAGTGTCTCACATCGCCAAGAGATACATAACCTGGGTACTTTATAAGTCATAAACACCTTTCTTCTCTCAATGCGTCTTTTGAGAATAAGTAAGGCTCATAGACTTTTATATTTAATTGTTCTAGCTCTAGGGTTTGTGTATGTTGCTTAGAAACTTTTGTATGAGATGAGCTCATTTTTTGCTTTCTTGGTTCTCTCTCTCTCTCTCTCTCTCTCTCTCTCTCTCTCTCTCTCTCTCTCTCTCTCTCTCTCTCTCTCTCTCTCTCTCTCTCTCTCATGTGTATATTTTATGCCCTTAAAGGGCGACATTCTAGATTGAAGACCTAGAAAGCGAGCCTAGGAAGGATATGTGCAAGTTGACAGTGGACCCAGAAGATGCACCGAGTGAACCAGAGTAAGTTTTCCTTTCAAGTCCTCAATTTGACCTCTTTACTGATATGTAAGGTCTTTTATAACTTTTCTTTCCCATGCCATCATTCCCTGTAGATATATTGAAATCGAGATATAGAATCAGGTCTTCCCGTTTCAGTCAACGGAAAGAGGCTTTCTCTGGCATCCCTACTTGCTGAACTCAACAAGATTGGTGGGAGGCACGGAATTGGCCGAGTTGACATGGTTGAAAACCGACTTGTTGGTATGAAAAGCCGTGGAGTCTATGAAACACCAGGTGGGACAATCATGTTCACCGCTGTACGAGTGTTTTCTTTAACTCTTGATCATGAAGCCATGCAATTAAAAGATATTAACGCCCTCAAATATGCGGAGCTAGTGTATACAGGCAAATGGTTTGACCCAACGCGCAAGTCAATAGATGGATTGATGGAGAAGATTACAGAGTCTACAACAGGTTCAGTTAGACTTAAATTGTACAAAGGTTCTGTTATTGTAGCAAGCCGAAAGAGCCACAATAGCATTTACGTGCCAAATATCTCTTCTTTTAATTTGAGGATAGCGGCCCGGCCGGTCTATGACCAGGCTCATGCATGCTACTGGGTTTATAGAGATTGTTGGTCTTCCAACAAAGATTCGGTCAATGCTTAAGTGGGGTATCTAAGGCTTGGCCAGCGCCTCCTTTGTTTGGTATTTTTGATTAACAATCCATTTCGATTAGTTTAACAACTGCTATTAGGTTCTTAGGATTTACCATCAATCTATTTAGTGTTCCTTGTGACATGTTTTAGTTTTGTGATTGATTTGGACAATAATGGAAGCCTTATTTATTCTTTATTTTTGGACTTAGTTGTTCTGTTGTACTTATGGTGGTGCATGCACATTTATTCTTCTATAATTTTATTGAAGCAACTTCAATGGAATGCCCATTTGCGAAAAGGAAATGAAGTCTCTTCATTTCATTTCGTTGAGGATGAACTTCAGGCTCCTTGAGCATGAACTTCATAGTTGCATCTACTTTTCTTAATTATAAAGATGCCAATCCGACAATATCATATAAATGCAAACATGTTTGGGCTTTTAATTCAACTTGGATTTTCTGCTAGGGTTGTGATTTCAATTTGTCAAACTGGCTAGTTCATTTCTCTAGTAAAATTAATTCATTGATACTTGTTATTTACCAAAAAAACAAAAGGACAATTTCATCGAGTTAGTCAAGCTCGGAGTAATTGCCTGTCGACAAAGTATTGTAGTAGGTGGGCATACCGAGTAGGGGTGTACAAGCGGTTATTGTCTCTAATTGCAATTGTAATCACCTTGAACGGTTATTAAATTTTCATAACCACAACCATTCCTCCTTAAACGGTTTTAAAATAACTAGCGGTTGTTGAAACTCATAATTACACTACATACACTTTTATTTCATATTTAATTCAAATATTAATATTTAAATTAATGTTAAAATATAACGTAAATACAAATATTTTATATCACCTAGAAGTTTGGGGTGGACATGAGAACGGATATTAACCACCCACATCCGCACATGTCCGCTATTCACACATGCGGATGCGGTTAGCAAAAACATTGTCCGCATGTGCAAATGCAGATAATTTATGTTTTTATATATATTATAATTAATATATTGAACACAACACAATGCTATCATAAATTGATTTCAAATCGCATATTAACTCATGAATTTACGGTACATTTACTCTTTTTATTAATCACAATAAAAAGAAAGGTTTGAAAAATATGAAAGAGTTCTCAACGAAGTTTCTAGCGCTGGAAAGCCAAAACTTTGTCCCAAGCTGCCCAAGTCACTTAATTAAATCTGTGGCAGCAACTTTGCCTAACTTTACCTTGTGTTCTCAATTAGATGCCATTATCAGAAAATTTCTTTGGGGGTTCAAGGACTCGAAGCAGTATAATCTAATTAACTCCTCTTACCTGGTCTAAAATTTGTACTCCCAACCAGTTGAGAGGATTGGGGCTCAGAACAATACATTCTCATAATAAGGCTATTCTTGCTAAACTAAACTAGAAAATTCTAAACTGATAATGATTTCCTTTGGGTTAAAGTTTTAAAAGACAAATACACCACGTTTGTGTTGAATAATAAACTTAATTTTAATAACATTTATTTGAGTCTTTTGTTATTCTTGTAAGTTACTAAGAAGTGACTTGAAGAGGTTATGTCTTTTGGGTTTCCAAGAGTTATTTTACATGGGAGTTACATGGGAGTTATTTGAGATGTAAATGAATGGAGTTAATGTGAAGAACTTAGAAGAGTCATTTGTATTCTATAAATATTCATGTAAGCAAGTTATTTTTAATTAAGTTGAATAAAAGAATATAAAGTCCTCTATCAATTTATTGTCTCTCTTCCTTTTCATTCTCTCTCTTAGTGTGTGTGTGGTTTCCAATTTCCAACAAACTAGTATCAGAGCACAGCTTATCGATCCTAGAGAAATGGCCAATTCAACATTTGCATTTCAATTCCCTCACCTTTCCAAAGACAATTTTGATAATTGGTGCATTCGTATGAAGGCATTGCTTGGATCGCAAGATACTTGAGAGATTGTAGAAAAAGACTACGGAGAGCCTAGTGACAAAGCTCCTTTGAGCCTGAATCAAAGTGAGGCTTTACAGAAATTTCGAAAGAATGATCAACAAGCTCTCACCCTTGTTTATCAATGTTTGGATGAAGTTATGTTCGAGAAGGTGGCGAATGCAACCACCTCTAAGCAAGCATGGGAGATTCCCCTAAACTCTTACCAAGGAGTTGATAAAGTGAAGGAAGTTCGCCTTCAAACATTAAGAGGCAAATTTGAAGTTTTGCGAATGAAAGAATCTGAGTCGATCACGGATTATTTTCAAGGGTTTTGGCCATAGTAAATCAAATGAAGAGGTATGGAGAAAGATTGGAGGATGTTCGAATCATTGAAAAGATCATTCGTTCCTTGCAACGAATATTTGACTATATCATTGTCACTATTGAAGAGTCAAAAGATTTACAAACCATGACTATTGATCAACTCACGGGATCTCTTCAAGCCTATGAAGAAAGGCTCAACAAGAAGAAAGAAGAGCCATTGGAACAGGTTCTAGCTACAAAGATTTGTTTTAAAGATAAGGAAGAAGAACAAGAAATGAGTCAAAGAGGACAAGGACGCGGACATGGACGAGACTGTGGTTGTGGTAGAGGAAGAGAAAGAGGCGAACGTAATAGTTTTAATTACGAAGAGAAAGGTCAAGCATCAAGAGGATGAGGACAAGGAAATAATTTGAAGTAATATGGAAGAAGGTATGATAAATCTCAAGTTAAATGTTATAATTGCCAAAACTATGGTCATTATGCTTGGGAGTGTAGAAGCCACACTAACAATGTTGAAGAGAAAGTTAATTAAGCTGAAAACGATGAAGCGGAGCCCACTTTGTTGCTTACTTATAACGGAGAAAAAATAGGAGAGAAGAACTCTTGGCATCTTGATAACGCGGCAAGCAACCATATGTGTGGAGACAAAAACAATTTTGTGGAGCTTGATGAATCGGTGAGCAAGAATGTAACTTTTGGAGACTTGTCTAAAGTTCCAATAAAAGGAAAAGGTACAATCTTAATTCGCTTGAAAAATGGAGAACATCAATTTATTACAAATGTTTATTTTGTTCCAAGTATGAAAAGTAATATTTTGAGCTTGTGACAACTCTTGGAAAAAGACTATGAAATTCATATGAAAAATTGTAGTATTTTTCTAAGAGATGACAAGAAAAATTTGATAGCCAAAGTTCTCATGACAAGCAATAGAATGTTTTTATTAAATATTCAAACAGATGTGGCTAAATGTCTCAAGACTCGTTTGAAAGATTCATCTTGGCTTTGGCATTTGAGGTTTGGACATGAAAATTTTGGCAGATTAAAATTGTTGGCACAAAAGAATATGGTGAATGGTTTGCCTTCAATTAATCAACCGGATCAACTTTGCGAAGAATGTCTTGTCGGCAAACAATTTCGGAAAAGCTTCCCAAAAGAATCTACTACAAGAGCAAATGAGTCACTTCAACTTGTTCATGCGGATGTTTGTGAACCAATTAAGCCATCTTCATTCGGTAAAAACCATTACTTCCTCCTTTTCATTGATGACTTTAGTCGAAAAACTTGAGTTATTTTTTGAAGGAAAAATTTCAAGTCTTTGAAGTTTTCAAAAAATTCAAAGTCTTTGTAGAAAAAAAAAATGGTTATTGTATTAAATCCTTGAGATTTGATAGAGGAGGCGAATTCATATCTAATGAATTTAAATAATTTTGTGAAGCAAATGGAATTCGTCGTCCTTTAACAGTTCCGAGATCGCTACAACAAAATGGTGTTGTTGAAAGAAAGAAGAGGACAATTCTCAATATGGCTCGAAGCATATTGAAGACAAAGAGAATGCCTAAAGAATTTTGGGCGGAGGCTGTTGATTGTTTTGTATATTTATTAAATCGTTGCCCTACAAAAAGCCTATAGAACAAAACACCACAAGAAGCATAGAGCGGAAGAAAGCCAAGTGTTTCTCATTTGTGAGCTTTTGGAAGCATTGAATATATACACATACCGGATCAAGAGCGGGCCAAGCTTGATGATAAAAGCAAGAGATATATTTTCATTGGCTATGACTCAAATTCTAAAAGCTACAAGTTTTACAATCCAAATTCCGGAAAAATTGTAATTAGTAGAGATGTGGAGTTTGATGCAGAAGACTTTTGGGATTGGAGCACTCAAGAGGAAGAAAAATATAATTTCTTTCCTTTTCTTGAAGAAGAAGAAGAGCCAAGAAACGAAGAGTTCACTACACATTCTCCATCACCAACAAATTCTAGTACACTGTCGTCATCATCTTCGAGAGGAAGTTCTATTGAAATGCCACCACACATGAGAAGTCTCCAAGAACTCTATGAGGTAACAAAGAATTTAAAAGATGATCTAACTCTCTATTGTCATTTTGCGGATTGTGAACAAATAGGTTTTGAAAAAGCGGTGAAAAATAAAAAATGGAGAAATGCCATGGATGAGAAAATCAAAGGAATTGAAAAGAATAACACATGGAAGTTGACGACTATTCCAAAAGAACAAAAACCTATTGGAGTGAAGTGGGTGTTCAAGGCAAAGAAGAATGCTAAAGGAGAAATCGAGAGATACAAAGCAAGGTTGGTTGTCAAGAGATATAGTCAAAGACTCGGCATTGATTACGGTGAAGTTTTTGATCCAGTACATGATCGGAGCAAACACATTGACACGATATCATTTTATTAGAGAGTGTATTGTCAAGAAGGAGGTAACTCAAATTTGTGAAAACTCATGATCAAGTTACGGATATTTTTACAAAACCCCTAAAGAATGAGATTTTTAGCAAGTTACGAGCATTACTTGGAATCACTTGAAATTAAGTTTAAAAGGGGGTGTTGAATAATAAACTTAATTTTAATAACATTTATTTGAGTCTTTTGTTATTCTTGTAAGTTACTAAGAAGTGACTTGAAGAGGTTATGTTTTTTGGGTTTTCAAGAGTTATTTTACATAGGAGTTACATGGGAATTATTTGAGATGTAAATGAATGGAGTTAATGTGAAGAATTTAGAAGGGTCATTTGTATCCTATAAATACTCATGTAAGCAAGTTATTTTTAATTAAGTTGAATAAAAGAATGCGAAGTCCTCTATCAATTTATTGTCTCTCTTCCTTTTCATTCTCTCTTAGTGTGTGTGTGTGGTTTCCAATTTTTAACTGTTTAGGTGTTCGATTTTTTGAAATATGAATTCAACTATAATTTAATGCACAAATTTTTAGGCAAATAAAATTGGAAAAGATGTTTGGATAGTTTAACTTTCTAAAATAAAATTTAAAATAAAAATAAAAAAGAAGAAGAAGAAGATAAAATCTTATTTGTTTTTTAAAATTCCGAGCAGATAGAATCAATATTCTTCTTGTTTCCAATCATACAAAATAGGAGTTTGTTGGAATGGTATACACAACAATAATTCTCTGGTTTCTAGCGTGTTATGTTGTTGGGAAAAAGGAAAAAGTTAATGTTTGAGAAGACCCTTGGATTACCTTTTTACCAGGTTTCAAGTCGGTTCCTAGTCCATTCTTGATTAGACCGTCACAAATGAAAGTAATTGTGGGGCTTTTTTTTTTTCATAGTAATAAATATTGATTAATGTGATATAAAGAATAAAAAAGTTTAGAATTTTTTTTTAGGGTTAAATACATATTTGATATTTGTAGTTTAAAAATTTTATTTTTTGGTATCTCAATTTCAATTCGCATCATAGATGGTACCTAGGTTTTGGGAAAAGACGGACTTGGTACCTCTGTCTATTTTTCTGTCCAACATTTAACGGTTTGTCACGCGCATGTTAACCCTAATAGTTGACACGTGACACAATATAAAAATAAATAAATAAATAAATAAAATTAAGAATTAAAAATTAAAAAATAGGAAATCAAAATCTTTAAAAAATAATTAAAAATTTAAAATAACTTTAAAAAAATATTAAAAAAAAAAAGGTGGCTCAGCGACCCCCTTTGCCGGCCACCCTATGGCCAAAGAAAAAAAAAATGTGAGGGTTTTGGCCCTTGGGGGTGGTTCAGCCACCCCAAGGACCAAAACCCTCTTATATATTTTTTTTCTTTTTGGCCATTGGGGCTGACCGAACCACCCCCATGGCCCATGGGCCACCCCCAATGGCCAAAACCTTCACAATTTTTTTTTTCTTTCTCTTTGGCTATAGGGACGGCCAAGGGGTGGTTTAGCCACCCTCAGGTCGACCAAGCCACCTTTTTTTAAAAAAAAGTTTTTAATATATATATATATATATATATATATATATATATATATATATATATATATATATATATATATAAGTTTGATTAATTTTAATTTTTTTAATTAATTTTTAAAGATTTCATTTTTCATTTTTTTATTTTTTTTTTTATATTTTGCCACGTGTCAAACCTCAGGGTTGAAAAGTGGCAGATCGTTAAATATTAAACGGAAAAATAGATGTAGATACCAAGTCCGTCTTTTTCCAAAACTCGGATACTATTTGTATTGCAAATTGAAACTGGGATACCTAAAAATAAAGTTTTTAAACCACAGGTACCAAAGGTACTAACAATAATCATATATTTTCAAATTGGGATAGCCATAAATAACATCCAACAACAAATTTAAATTACCGATAAAAATTCAATCATAAATATTACCATTCAAGTTCAACCACAAATATTGTAAAGTTTTGGCCAACATACTACTGTCATCCAAGTTCAATCGTATATGTTATTACAATCAAGTTAATTAGTATCTTACTACAATTGATGATACACAAATTCTAAGCTCCATGATTTTTGAATAAGTTGTCCATAGGGGTGTAAATCTGGCCAGTAACCGGGTACCAACCGGGAAACCAATTTGGAACCCGGTTAGAAATAACTGATAACCGACTCTAGGATAGCGTGTTACCCTGTTTTAGCATTTATATATACCCGGTTATAACTGGTAATCGGGTATATATATAAAGATTTTTTCTTTTTTCTTATCTGTATTCCAAATTGACACCAACGAGGCTTACCGGCTTAGCTTCCTAGGTTTATTGGGTTTAATTTTCATATAAATGTTCCCATTGCCTAGGAAGTTCAAACGCCTCAGACCCATGGAGATGGATCCTCTCCAGTTGAAACCAACGGGAGAGGAGCATGTCCTTTGCCCTCCACTTGTAAATAACCGGTTTCTCTCCCGTTGGTTTCAATTGGAGAGGATCCAAATCCTAGACCCATCTACTTCACATAAATGTTGCCATTTCCTAGGAAGTTCAAACGCCTCAGACCCATCTACTTCACGTAAATGTTTCCATTGCCTAAGAAATTCAAACGCCTCAGACCCATCTACTTCACGTAAATGTTTCCATTGCCTAGGAAATTCAAACGCCTCAGACCCATCTACTTGCCCTGACCAGTGAATTGACCAACGTGCATTGTAAGTGGTGAAGAAAAAAGAAAGAAGAAAAGAAAAGCATAATAGGCACGACACTCATCCCATCCAAAGCCACTTTTCCCACGGAGGGTGTTGATGTTAGTCCACCTCTTGATTGTTCGAAGGCGATTCTCAACATGATCAGATATACATTCTACTCCAAATTTCTCGCTAATTGACCTGGCAACTAGTGCAAATGACGCAGGTTTGAATGTGTTTGAATGCTTATTTCCTTTAGTAGCCTCATCAGCAAGAATTTAAAGTAATAAAGTGTGCATTAGTTTTGACCACCTAAATTGCTTGTTTGTAGTGTCATTCTCCTTGTTTTTGCCCATTGCTACAATTACAAGAACATGAATAATAATGCAAGATAAAAAAATAAAAACATAATGCAAGATAAAAACAAACTCATATCATAAGTTGGATTAAACTTCAAACATGCATTATAAAATCAAATCATTAAAGATAGAAACATAATCGTCTTTAAACAAGACTAGTTCAAGAAATAAACATTATAACATAAACCAAAGGAGAAAAAAGAAACCTATATATTTATTCCCGGATGACAAATTACATCTCTTTTGATTGTCCATCTCTACTTTTCTCTTGAGCTTCCCTTTGTGTTTGGTAGACAGCCATTCAGCTTCAGTAAATCACTAGTGTCTCAGTGTAGACTTCGCAGAATTCCATGTAAGTAGCCTCCAGTCATTATAAGCGACACTAGTGATACAACGCCCGCTGGAAATATCTTCCCTGATTTCTTAAAACGGGAACCCATCACTCCCAGGAGGGCAGCAGACAGGCCTGGAATGGGAGATAACAAAAGCAATTGAGCTTAAACAAAGTGGACATGGAAAATGAAACAAACGAACCTTTTGGGGATACAAACAAACGCCTATGGTTAGGCTTGACAACTTCTGTAGAAACATAGAAAAGCTAAAAGGATGTCATTCTGCAACCTAACATTTACTTCCTCCACGATCTAGTTGTGTGGTTTAGCAAAATGGAATACTGCTTTTGCTCATACTGAGCTTCTTCTAGGAAGCACCCTAAAAGTTAACACCCTTCTATAATTAGTAACTACAAAGTTTTAAGACTGTGTGGTAGATTAGGAATTCAACAAATTATCACCCACCATAAGTCCTCATTAACATTCAATTTCTAAAACGATCACTAAAACTTAATTGTTTGAGATATTTGATCATGCAAGGCCAATCTTTACTTAAAAATCAACTCATAAGAATGTATGTCAGTGTGCATGCTTACTTTTACCTCCATTTCACTAGTTTCCTAGATTTTAAATAGGACTTCTACGGCAAAATTACCAACTCTACATGCTCAGGCTTCAATTTTCACTTACATGGATGACCTTTTGGCTTTTTTTGAAGCATGAGTAGGATCATAGGGGTATGAGTTTACTGTACTTATTTTAATTTGTTTCTATGTAACAAGATGCGGGCCTTTAGAAGTGTGTAACATAAGTTTGGTTGAAAGTGTCGTGTTTCTCTTGACATGTTGAATATGCCGATTCAGAATGTGCCACTGGTTCATTATATTCAAATTTTAGGTAATCTTCTTTAATTCATATTTTCATGTGATATGTTATTAAGGATGTTGGTCTTACAGGTCGCAACATAATAGCATATTTCTACAAAAATAATTTGTATAAGAACACAGAAGAGTGTACATAGCAACAAGTAATGATACTTCTAAGCAAAACAAAAGCATTAGTTATATTTCAAAAGGACCATAATAAATATGCAGAAGGACTCACAGAACCATTAATTGGTACAGTAGGGGGCCTAGGGGTTATTATACCTCTCATTTTCTTGAAAGTGAAAAAAAGATTGATCTTTGCTTTCAATAAATCTTGCACCAAAAAGGCTAATCAAATTAAAGTCCCCTAAGTGTGGATAGTTCAATAGAAAGATTTTAACAGAGACCGTGCCGGTGAAAAAACACTGCACAAGCAGTCTTATCGATTTATGCATAACACTATCTGCCATTGCAACATAAATACAGAAAATTTAAGGTAATTGAGAAGAGTATTATTATGTCTTACCAAGCCCTATGGATGATGCAATAACGGGTCTGGTGGGAAGTTGAGTATAAACATAATACAGTAGTGAGGCTGATAGTCCCCCTGCCAACAGCGACTTCTGGCTGCCACTCTTCAAATAGCCCATAACACCACCCACTATCAAAAAATCAACCATGACTCAATTATATGTAAAAGACAAGAAATTACGGGGCAAAAAAGGTGCACATGTACTCATTATTTTTTGTATTTCTAATATTTTTCTTGATTTCTGTACATATAATCAAGGCAAACAGATGTCGAGGACAGAGAGATGGCTCTTTTATAGAACTAGGTAATTGCCTACAAAGGAAACTAAATAAACCAAGATGAGTGTGACGTTATCCAACCTATCTCGGCAGTCTGTACTGTTACAAAGGAGTTGTTTTCTATGCAATTTAGTGGCCTGCCAACAGTGCCAACTTAAGGAAGCCAATCCCAAGTCAGATTTAGGGTCACTACAGAAGGTGAAATTACAAAATTTCATGCTCGAATTCGAGTGAAATGCTTTCCAAGTTTTTCCACAGAACTGTTTTGTGTGAAATATCTATTTTCCAAGTCTTCATTTATTGTAGATGTCATTGCGTCAATTTTCTCCGAGTCTATTTTGGGGCTAAAATCCCCAATAAAAAAAAAATACTAGATCATATTGTAAAAGTGAAGTTTATTAGTGTGCCTTTACCTCCAACAAGGGCAGCATAAGCTAGTGTTAATTTCTGAGACATGGACATGCCCGACATCTTCTTGTTGTTTTCGTCAGAGCCCCCCTCGCCCTTGTCGTTGTTGTTGTTGTTGTCGCCGCCGCCGCCGCCTCTGTTACTAAATCCGTCTCCGTCACCACCGCCACTAACGGTATCCGGTTGGATGGAGTCGACGGTAACGGTTGTAGACGCTTGAAGCGGGTCAGAAGAGATAGCCCCAGAAGCAGCAACTGCCAAAAGGAACTGCTGCCGTTGATCCGATCTGTCACCAAATCCCCGAGATGATCGCAATTTCGGCAGCCTTCGGATTGAACAACAAATAATACTAGTGCTGTTGGACTGGTTTCTATGTAATCCAAAGCCAACCCTGCGCCGCACCGCAAGCAGAGAGGACTGGGAAACACCCGCTAACAACTCCCCCATCTCTTTCGTTTTCTTTTTCTGTTTAAATTTATTTCTCGCTGTTTTGTGAGTGCTGCCCCTCCTCACTTCAAGAGTGCATCTCAGGTTCGCTTTCCGTTGATTATGCAAGTTTTAGACCGTTCCATTAGGTTTTAATTTTTGATCTAAAGGTTGGTGGGGGTTACATTTCTGCTAGCAGGGCTGACCGCCTGACCGTTTGACCTTGCATTGTCAGAGGTCGGTACACGTGGCTCGTTTTAGACGCGTTGATTTGTAGGCGTTCTTGGAAGGTGGAGTTGGGGTTCGAGTATATGGGTTCTCGTTCGCATTTCTCGTGCTGTCGTGCATTTAGAAAATAACAAAAAATAAAAAAAAATTGAGACATGGTATTTCTCTAATTTTTGTCTCATTTTTTTTTTTCAAATAAATCAATAAATCTGTTTTTTAACATGTGAGGTTCTACATTTTCTGTGGTTAATTTTAAAAGAAATTATTGAAGTTTGATAAGAATTAAGTAAAATTATACAAATTCATCTCTTACCCATCTAATTTTTAAATTTAATGACAGATTTAGAACTTGGATATATGAAGATGAGTATGAAATGGTTTGAGAATAGAAATCTAATATCTCTCAAGAATTAAACATAAATTGGAGAAAAGAAAAGATACAAATCTATCCCATACATAGGGCGAGGTAGCAAGGTCCTTGGAGGGGCTCGGCCCCCCAAGCCATGAGGTATTTCCCAAAAAAGGAATTAAAATTAAAATTTTACATCTTTTTTTTCTTTTCTTTTTTTAATTTGGCCCTCTCAAATTGCAAAAGCTCACTCCACCCTTGCTCATTCCCATCTCATTTTCAAACCCACATTAATGATTGAAAATTCCAACTGTTAAACTTGAAACATTCAAAATCCGGAAGCTAAAGAGTGCTCAAGCCTCGGATTTTCAGAGACACTAAATTCTCATTATCCGAGTATGTCTCGAATAAATATGTGAGGGTAACTGTTGAGAATAATCTCATTCAAACAAGCCCATCTAAAGAATCGTGAGCCTCAAGTTTAGTACCGGCCCACGAAAAATTGTGAGCCTCGAATTTTCAGAGACACTAAATTCTTATTATCCGAGTTTTTCTCGAATAAATATGTGGGGGTAACTGTTGAGAATAATCTCATTCAAACAAGCTCATCTAAAGAATCGTGAGCCTCAAGTTTAGTACCGGCCCACGAAAAATTGTGAGCCCCAAGCTAAGACAGCAAAACTCTCATATGGGCCTATCCCGGGAAATAAGCAGCCAAGCGAGTCATCCTTAAAAAAAAAAAAAAAAAAAAAAAAAAAAAAAAAAAAAAAAAAAGTATTTTCGAGTACTGTAGGGTCTCGCAAGTGAAGAGTGTTACTATATCGCCAATGAACTTGTTACTTCAAGGCTAAACGCTCGAACTCTCCGTCATGGCCCCTACCAATGACTTCCCTTCCGTCACCGCCTTTCAGTACCCACCACCGTCGTTCTTTTCTTTTCTTTGTCGTCTATTTTATTGGGTTTTGTAGGTGAGAGAGCTGGCCCTTCGACTTTATGGGATAGTTTGTTGAGAGTTGGGGATTAATACACTGTTCCATTTCTTTGGATTAGTAAGATCGCTGCTCATTACAAATTATTCCTTGGCATTTGGATGTTGGGTATGAATTATTAAGGCTTACTACTTATGGACATGTTATTGGGAGTCCATAGTTTGAAAGGAACATGTACTTTATTACTTTTGGAAGGGGAATCGGTTGGCTTAGGACACAGTTATTGGCGCTAAATTCTAGTAAGAGGCCCTATATATGAAGAAAATTTCCATCTCCGTGCATAGCAGGTTTTATGGTATTTGCTGTGCCAGCTATCTTGTTGCCACTGTCAGCTTGCAAAAAGCTTATGGTTATGGAGCCTCCCTTCATTCTCGCCATTCTTGATGTATATGCCAGTTTCCAGAATCCCAGAGTTGTCAGCTTGTTTGCCATTGGTGATGGGGTAAGAAAACTTCTGTTGGGGATTTAATGAATTTGACAAGTTACTGTGAAAAGGAGAGCATGCCATGATTGAGTGCTTGTCAAATTTTGTAGTATTTCAGGCTGCTTTTTGTTCTATCCATTGTTAATTCCCCCATCTAGTGTTCAGCTTGCTAACCTTTTACAGATAAACATGGCTTCATTTGGATTTTGATGAACCAAAACTCATATTATCCTCACCTTTTTTTTTTCTTTTTTCTTTTTTTGTTTGTATAGTATATTATCCTACCTTTTTTCAAATCTTTTGTGAAATCTCTTGATGTGCTTCGCATTTGGCAATGATTGATTATGGCGCACTTTTGTCCCTTTAATATATTTCTGAAAATAATTAAATGCTCCGGAGCAGTACTTTTGGTTATAAATTTCAAAAAGTATGCTCGACCATTTTTTTTTTCCCCTTCTCTTAGCCATTGGGAATGCTCTTAACACCTAACTGCCTACTAATAGAGAAAAGTGCAATTTTAGCACCACCAGTTTAATAATAAATTAGACGCTTTCAAATAATGTAATTTGAAGCATTTGAAGCCTTCCCACTTTTGCTAGGAGAAAGCACTAGGAAAAATAGCAAAATTTGAGGTTTGAGGTAGTGACAAATAACTCTCCTTGTTAATTTAGAAGTGACAAATAATTCTATGGTATGCTAGTAACGAATAACTCTTTTTGGTCAAATTTCAATCATTTTTTTCGTTTACTCTAAAAATATTTTTGAAGAGAAAAAAAAAAAAAAGAACAAAAATGTGTGCTAGAACCACCCCATGCCTTTGGGGGTGCTTCGCCATCCCAAGGCCAGTAGGAATGGCAGCTGGGATGGCCGAAGCATCCCCTTTTCTTTATATATAATTTTTTAGGGAAAAATGAAAATGTATCATTTCATGATGAATCCAATGGAAAAATGACGAGAATTTGTAAAGGGAGGTATTTGTTACACAAGCACATCAAATGAAGTTATTTGACACTTTTTAAACCTGAATTAAGTTATTTATCACAGCCTAAAAACCTTAAGAAGTTATTTATCACAGCCTCAAACCTCGTGTATTAATTTCGCAATTTCCCTAAACATTTTAGGGTGAGCAAAGGAACTTGTGTTTCAACACTTGTTCATCAAACACAACAATTTTACAGTATATGCATCTGATGTAGTGGAAATCGGCTATACCAACGAGAGTCTACATGGGTATCCTACACCCCCCACAACCCCTCTCCCACAGAAGTAAAAACAAACAAATCTAAAGCCATCAAATATTTGTAGTTTTCAAGATAGCTTTCGAGTCTCAAAGAGTAAACGGGCAACTTACTTTCGTTAAGAACTTTCACAAATATCTCCTCTTTCATACCCTCATTTTGCCGCAGGCATACTTGACTTCGTGGCCATTAAACCTCTGATAAGGCTCAGGATCTCACCTCGCATCCCAGCAACAATTGATGGAGTGACTTGCTCCTTCACAGCAGAAAACCACAATCCATCTCTGGCTATGTCATCTTCACCACTTCCATGCCAGTGGCATATAGCTTTTGCAATGGTTGTAACATATAAGCCACAATCATAACCGTTCACTTGCTGTGGTGAATCAGTACATTCAAGATAACTAGCATCTAATGCAGAATTGCAGACACCCATAAATCTAACAACAGCATTATATAGTCGTTTACCATGCCATTTATTCATCCCTCTATTGCTATCATGATGAACAAATATGTTAGCATTCCTCTCAAATGCAAGTAAGCTCCAATGAGACCCAGCTTCGGCCTTGCTCACATCATCATTATCATTTACAGGAAATATTACCAGTTTCTTGTCAGGCAAATGAAGAGGTTCAAGAAAATCTTCAAGAGACTCCACAGCTGGGCAATTCATTATCCAGAAAGCAATTGAAGGTGGAACAAGTAGGATGTCCTTAGCAGGATAGCATGAAGAAAGATAGCTGAAATAGAATTCGATAATTCGATCATTGAGAAAATATGGGCCACTAAGAATGTCCAAATCAGATTGTCTGAGTACAACATCATTGTAGCTGAGAATCTTGTCATCGGCTCCAGATTTTCCCATTAAGTTGATATCAGTATGTACTCCTGGTCAAATAAACATCAGTGGATTAGGGGACAAGCTTCATAGTTTCTGGATGGCTTTGCCACAATTTCTTTCATTAGCTTAAGGCTGAAGCCTTGTAGCGGACGAGGTAAGCCAATGTTAAATAAGTTATATTCCAATCACTCTTCTATCTTCCATTAGTATCAAAAACATTGTGCACAATAGTTTGATAACCTTTTCCAAGATAAATTCAATACTTACATAACATTTTCCCGAGTCAAATTGTAATATTTCTTATGAGAACAAGTCTTGGAGAAGCAAGCACCCTTGATTTTCATCAGCAATTTGCATGACAAATAAAAAATCCTCACAAAAATGGAAGGGTAAATTACACATAAACCCCCCTCCCTCTACCATCTGCTTCGATTGATCTCTCTCTACATAATGGTTTTTTTTTTTTTCACATTGAAGCTAATTTGATCATTTTACAGGCTTTTCTATCTAACTTAAACAACTGATTTGGAGAGATGCGACAAATTGAAACTAAAACTTAGAATTGAGGGACGAGAAATAGAAATTTAGAATTTGAAAATATGTTTAGAATAGAATGTTTAAGGTGGTAAAATTAATATATCCAAAATAAAAATTCGATATAATCACAAAAGACAATTGGGTTAAAGCAACCATTTAAGAAAAGTTAAACCTAATTAATTCTTATAAAATCCTATTTTATCATACAATTAAAGCAACAACTTTGATTGAATAACTTTTCCTATTTTCATGTATATTCCTTGCCTTTGAAATAAATTGTCCAAATTGTATTTTTAGTGATAAAATATAGAAAGAGAGGAAAAGGTAGGAGAGAAAAGATACATGTTATTGATATATATAACCAGGGGCGGAACTATGATTTCTTGTGTGAAGGGTCTGAACTTACATAAATAAATAAGTACATGGATAAATATAGTCTCTCCATATATGTGCACGCGCACACGTTTTTTATTTTTATTTTTTTCATAAGTAATACACAAAAACAGAAAAGTCTTAAATTTAATTTCATACTAACTCATAAGTCATAAATGTACACAAAAACTACATGTCATAAGTCATAAATCAATTTGACATAGATTGTAAGAGTAAAACTCGTTATGTGAGAAACAACTAGAAGCAAAAAGATGGCTAACTTTCCACGTAGTAAAATTTGTATCCAACAGTTACTTATTAATATTTTCATATGTCATATCCACATCTAACTTGTGTGGTTGACCTAATGGTAAAGGCGCACATTTTCATCTTGTTAGGCGCAGGTTTGAGCCCTTGCAACTGCAATTTTGCAATCAAAATTTTACTAAATGTAAAGACCTCAAGAGTCAAAAATTCTGCGGGTAAGGGATTTCGAACCCCTTCCCCCCAATTTCAGTAAAAAAGAGGTTTAACCATGGTGTCACTAAGCAATGCTTTAAATATTACGATCTAAAACAATTCATATCAAATGGGAACGGGGCCAGAGTACAAAAATAATACTTTTATAAGCATTTTAAAAAAGTTTGGGGTTGCTAAGGACCCCTAAGGGCAGTGCTAGCTCTGCCCCTGTATATAACAGTACAGAGAATAACCCTATTAATAATTACGTGGGCCTATATGGCTAGTACAACCTAGTGTTTGTACAGCACAATGTAGTATAGTATAGTAGGATGCAGTACAATGTAATACCTGTCAATATAGTATACTAACATCTTGTCAAATTCAAGATGATAAAGTAGAAGTTAACTTTAGTTTGGGGATGAGAAAATGTCAACGCCTGAACTGATATGCATTAATGAAAAATTGGCAAGTTAATCAACAGAGACGAGATGTAGGTTACTTTGTTGTAGGCGATAGTGCATAAAATGACAATCAATCTCAATATGTTAAATAGGCCTATAACGACATTATTATAAGCAATTTAAATTGAAGTCTTAATTATCCTAGTAAATAGAAGAGCTTATAACCTGAGAACTACCCATGACATAACCAACCCAACCAAAAAAGTTTGGAAGTATTATTAGCAAGCACTCAATATTCAGCTTCAGTACTCAATCTAACAACAAATTGTTTCTTAATTTGCCATGGAATGAAAAAAAACACTAACTAAAGACCAGTAGCTCTTATGTTTTTAAGAAGTGTGGGAATGACCAAAAAGCACATTAGGAGTAAATGTCATGGAATCACCTGAAGTGCTTAGAATTTGCATCAAGGTTATTAGAATTGGAGAAAAGGTCAACAGAAGTATCACTGAAAAGAGAAACATGACAAGGAAAGTTGAAAATTGGATAGACTAGTAAACATCATGATTTCCCAAAAAACTGATATAACACAAAATCTATAGACACTTGAAGATTGGATCATGGCATTGGTAGATTTTATGTTCAAAACCATATACTAGAAAACAACACAAATGGGAAAGAGATTCCAACTTAATATGCTCATAAGGCTAGAGGAGAACAAAAGAAGTACAACCAAAGACCTTAGGAAAACTATAATCGGGCAAAGTTCCATAGATATGTTCATAAGGTGATTGGGTGAGAGTAACAAGGAAATGGACAGTTAACAGTATAGGCTAAATTGAGGGTAACCTCACCCTAGAACAATTCATGAATAGGTACCGAGATAAGTAGGGCTTATATAGTGTCTAAGATGTATCTATATCTACTAATTGCATGATCATTCGGTTATAAAGAATCAGGAAAAGGTGGAAAATGGTTCCATATTACTCAAGTGTGTCAAGAAAAGTGGAATCTCGACATTCTATAGCATTGTTTTTCTTTTATTGGTAAATTACACACACATTGTGGGACATGAACCCACGACCTCACCCTCCACATTACTACAAAGGAATTACCATTTGAGTTAAAGTTCATTAGCAACATTCCATAGCTTTGCTAGACCAAAAAACTTTAATTCTTCAAGAAAAGTGGGTTTTGACCATATTATTAGATTTCTAATAAATTTTTTAAAGTTTGAATCTATTATGCAAAAGGAAGTCATGTATATGAAGAAACATCATCCATAAAAACAACAAACTAGCAAAATTCCCCATACATCCACAAATATCAAAATAACATTAATCAAAAGATATTAAAGACACAAAATCAATACTACTAAAAGATATAGTAGGTTGTTTCCCAAGCTGAGAAGACAAGCAATCAAAAGACTAAAGTCTGACTTAGTCTAAAAATACTATTAAAATCTAACCAACAAAATCAAAGAGAGAAGTATGCTCGAGTCAAGAGTGCTAGAGGTTTAAGGAGATCGAAGAAGCACCAAATTGTGTCACTTTTGACAATGGGAAGGAACATAGACGTAGGAAAATTCAAAAAGGCATCCAATATTATGGCCTATCTGAAAGAGCTAAACCATCCGTGTGTCTTGCATATCACAACACAGATTCGAAAAGCGTGATTCAAGGCCAAGTTCACAAAAGTTGTCCTACAAATAAAAAATTTAAAAAACATTTTTAAAACTAGATAACTATTTGTAATAGAGAAGAAGTAGAAATGAAGCCTATGTAACAACTCATCTATATTTGAATCATTAGCCGTATGATTGAGAGGTGTACTACTAAGAAGATTAAAAACCAAATCTAGAACCATCAGATGTCAGATGGTTGCAACATGCAGGATCAATATTCCAAGAAGATTTACCTTGTCTAATAATTAAAGGAGTACAAAGAGAATTAGTACAAGAAAGAATTTTGTTTATAATTGCCTCAAGGTCAGCTGTAGAGAAGACAATAATCTGGGATGTATTCTTACTAGTAGATGAATTAGTGTTTGCAATATTAACAGCCCAATGAGAATAGGCGTGTATGTTTTCCTGATTCATTCGTTTTCTACAAACATTTATGGTATGCCTTTTCAAACCACAAAATGAGTATCGATTTCGACCTGGCATACAACAACTAAAGGATGCTGCTGGGAATGATGTAGTCACATTAGAGCATCTCCAACAGTAGTAGCCAAAATAGCTACTGAAGAAGTACAACTTTCTACTTTAACTACTGCTTTTTTTTATACACACTAACAGATTCTCTATTCTCTTCTCTACTTTCTTTTAATATTATTTCTAATTCTTTTTTTATCATATTCTTGCCAACACTCAATCAAAGGGAAAATCTTGGATTTCCACATTGACAGAGTCACCTACAGGGGAAGAAATTCAGCATCGACTATCTGCATCAGTTATTCTACACGGAAACTTTTTTTGACAAAGAAATAAGTAATTTATTTTTAAAGAAACTGAAAAAATACAAAGGGCCAAGGGGAGCCAGCCACATTACCCCGAAAACCAGCAATACAGCAAAACAACAAGACCACCAAACATCTCAAACTTGCACAGCTCTAGACAACAAGAACAAAAAGAGCAAATAGGCCAAAACCAGCACTAACAACCTCATTAAACCAACAAACACAGCCATACGTCTGATTAAAGTCAAAGCATGGATGCACTTTACTTTCATCCTCTCAACTTTGCAAACTAATCTTAAGCGATTTCGGCATATCCTTTTCAAAATGGTTCATCTATACTGTTGAAAGGAACATAAACCACAAAAGTAAAGAAAGCCTTGTACTATTGTTACAGCAATGCTAAGACGAGAAATAAATCTAAATATCAGAAATGTTGCCAACCAATTTCGTGAGTGTTCATGGGGATTTCCCATCAAAGTTCCTCAAATTTCCAACATCAACAGAAAATCTACAGAATCATCCCATGGGTATATCAAATGAACTACAAAATTCATAACTATCATAAAAAAAAAATCGAGACTAAGGCACCCACAACATCACTAATCGTGGGTATACCTCAAACAATAATAACAACCAATCAAAGAGGGTGTACCTCACCTTTTAACCGCGCGAGGGGGAGAGAGGAATCGTGGTCACCTTCAACCGAGCGTAGTAAAGAGGGACACGGGCAGGCCGAGCGAGTGAGAGAGAGAGAGAGAGAGAGAGAGTTTCCGAAACAGTGAACGGTGAAGAAGAGAAAATGTAAATGTCTAGGCAACTAAGGCAAAGAAGAGAAAGAAGAAAGGTTTTGGATGCAGGTTCGTTTGGATTGCGGAATAGAAACCGGAATGGAATGACTACGGTAGAGAAAAATTCATTATAATTTTTTATTTTCTTGAAATAGTTATTTTCGTTAGAATACCTCTTCCCTTATGAATAGACTAGATTTTTCAGAAAAATTCATTATAATTTTTTTTTTTCGGAAATAAAAAGGGCAAAAAGGAAACCCCACCCCCCCTTAACACACAACTCCTGGGGCGATTTGGGGGTGGCTCGATACTCATCGGGGGGTTTTATTTTATATATAAAAAAAATGTGGGGTTTTTTAAGTAATTTTGATTATCTTCCAATTAATGTATATGAATTGTTACCAAACTAAAGATTAAACATAACTATTTCATTTCACTACCTTATATTCTTAGGAATAGCTATTTCTTTTCCTAATGGAATAATCATTCCGCAAACCAAACGAGACCTTAGGGTTTATAAGCGTTTGCAACCGGCGGGCTAAAATCGCAAACAACAACATACTAGGGCGGTTATTGCATTTTACTAATCGTAATTGCTAACCATTTAAGCGGAGGCAGTTATTTCTATATCCGCCGGTTAGCGGTTATTAAGTTTATAACCTGCGGTTTTAAAACCGCTTTTTAATTTAAACTTTAGACCAATTTTGGGTCAGTTTTGGATTGATTTTGATCAATTTGATTGTATAACTTTGAGAATTAAATTAATAGAATTTGTTAATGTCCTTTTTTTTTTCCTTAATTGAAGTTATTCCTGCAGTTGAAATTGTAAACCGACATTACTGTCATCTTTCACTCGAGTTTTCAGAGTCATTTTTGGCGATGGATTTGTATTTCTTCAACGGATGCCAAAAAGATTTTTAATTACTTCCAGTTTGAGCACACAATCCATGTGAAAAAGTTAATAATAATCATTAATCAGTAGCTTGGTTTTTTTTATGTTACGAAGATTACATTCTGTGTTGCAGTCGCAGAGTTTGCTGAGGATGAAAAAGCATGCTGTCTTGTTATGTTGTTGGGAAGATTATCTTCATTTTGTGCAGTCTGTGCTGGATTCAGCAGCGCAGGAGTATTCTGAGAAAGAAAATAGTCGACAATGATGTCTATCTTCCACCCCCTCCTACCTGTCATAATGCTCACAATCCCTTCCGGTGGTCGGGGACCTCGGGGTCGGGAGTTTTCCGATGTTGCTGGAGGACCGGCTGTCTGGCGAGCTGGATTTTTTCGGGCAATGGGCATTTTCATGGCTGTAGCTTTTTTTTTTAATCTGAAGGGTATTTTTGTATGCCACATCAGTTAGTAAAATTATCTTTGTAAAAGTTTAAGTACTCCTAGCATTTCTCTACATATATATAGAGGTAAGCAGTTTGCGGTTATTAACCGCTTTCACAACCCCTATAACCGCTTTTGAAAACGGTTATGCAATTAGCGGTTGCGGAGCAGTTATATTTGTACACCTATGGGAGAAACAACCAAAATTTAGGCAAAACTTCAAACTTTCAAACTTTCGTTAAATTATCCTTTAAACTTAAAAAAAAAAAACAAAAAAAAAAAACAAAAAAACAAAAAAAAAAACTTCTCAATTTAGTGTATTAATCTTTCAATTTTTTTCAACTTCACCCATTTGTTAAGATTTTCTGTTTAAATCTTAATGGATGGTGTCAAAATTCTCAAAAAAAAACCCTCTTTATTTTTAGAAAAAAAGAAAATAAAGAAATTGTAAGGATTTAAGCATTGGTCAAATTTAATAGAATTTGCTAAAATACTCACACTTGAATCTTTGAATTATATATATATATATATATATATATATATATATATATAATATATATATATATATATATATGTGTGTGTGTGTGTGTTACATGGGTATTTAGGAAATTTTGACAGAATTTAACGAAAAATCTTAACGGAGTGATGAAATTGAAAAAAAATACACTAAATTGATATTTTTTTAAAGTTTAGAAGAGTAATTGTAAAAGCGACAACAATTCAGAGAGATTAAGCGAAGCTTTTCCAAAAATTTAAAAGTAACTGTTGAAGCCCATTATTTTATTCATCTAGCAGTGAGCAACAAGAAATTGCTATTCACCGTAGCAATAAATGCATTTTAGCTAGTCTCCGACTAATTAGAGTAATGGTAGGGACCATGTTTTTTATCCTCCCAAATTAAAGTTTATGATGTCTTTAAAACTATCCTTAGATCAAAATTCAAAGGTGATCTATCTTAAATTCAATAGCGATTTTAAAAGTCATATTAACTTTGAGAAAATAAAAATATGATTTCTAACATTACTCTTATAGCTAATCTGTCGGACAAGAAAAAAAAATGCAATAGCTAATCTACTATAGTTGCTTTCAGAAAGGTGAATATTCGTACTAGAAAGTCGAGTTTCCTTAAACATTAGTTCGGCAAGTGCACTGTCAAGAGAAGGAACAGGATGGCGGTGCAATAAAGAAGCTTGAGTGGATTCGAAATCCTCACAAAGTGCCATTAAGAATTGAATTAACAGCTCCTTATCCCAATAAGTAATAAATATTGTTCTAACTTCATGACTAGTATACTTCCATTAAGGTTCAAAAATAGCAAATTGATCCCAAAGATAATTCATTTTTGTATACTGATTAGCAGTGGATTGACCTGGTTCTTGATGCATGCAATAAAGTTTGACTGAGAGTTGATACTCATGAATATGGTGAACTGAAGTATACCGTTGAGACAAAAGATCCCATACTTCTTTTGCAGTCCTAAAGCATATGATTTTGCATGTTGATAGAATTCATCAAGGTATTTATAAACCACATAATGTTTTCCCATATATGCATAGCTTTAGCCAAATGATTATAATTGGAGTCATCCAAAATGATTTGAATAGGTTTAATAACATCAATTTGAAACCAAGGGACATGAGTCATGAGAGAAAGAGAAATGCTTTTTTATTTTCTTTCTTTTCTTATACCTAGCGGTTCGGACTAGGCAAGTCGGTTGATCGAGATGGACCAATTTGGATCAGTTTAGGTCAAACCTAGCCAGGTTAAGCCAAACCAATTCAAGTGGGATGGGAAGAAGACATGAGCGTCAGTGCATGTGGAGCATGAGATCGATCAAGAATAATGAAGGTCAAACAGTGTGTAATGTAGCGTGTGACTTCTCTAATGACAACATAATCATGGCCGGGTCAGTTGATCGGTGACCTTTTGTAATATATTCATGGGTTTTACTCCCTCTCAAAAGACACATTGAGAGAGAATGGGACACATTGGCTTATAAAGTCCACAACCCCAAAAAACCTATGTAATGTGAGACTCTTAACACGCTCCCTCACGTGTAACACTATTATCCAAACACGTATAAAACAGACGGGAGGGAAGACCCATCATTGTCCAAGGAATCCGGTGCTTTGATACCATGTAAAAATAAAACAAGGAAATGGAAACTTGTAAAGGAAGAAGAAGAGAACACGAATCAATGTTGGAACCAAGGCTTCTTAAATACTAAAATGGAGACAATGCAAGTAGTCGATAACCGAAGACTTTCGGTGGCACGTAAGAGCACGTGCAATGTTGTTTGTGACTGAGATTTCACTAAAAAATAGATTAGAAACTTCTGGGGGTACTGTAAATTAAATGGGTAAAGAAGATACATCATTGATATGTATAAACAGGCTTTTGACAATTTGTACACCTTGTGGCTTGTGACTTATGGTAAGAGTAATACAATATAGCACAATACAATACAATGTAGTACATGCCAATATCGTACATTAACACCCATAATGATTCCCAACATACAAGCCAAACAATTGCAAGATTGGCTTTCTCAACCTAACATGGACACTCATTAGTTACAAAATCCAAAGGGCGCTGCTATTAATTGGGACATGGTTTCAGATATCATCTTCATCCTTCCTTTGTGTAGAAAATATAGGCGCCCAAAGTGGACAAGCCAAAACCGTTTTCCCACTTCTCCAAGAGACATGTTGCAACACCAAAGGAGGCAATGCTTGGAGTAAGGAATAACGGTTATATACAAATGGATTGTATATAAACAATACACTGCAGCAGTTGTTTTTCTAACAGGAAGGAAAAGAGACAAAAATGTCTCTAGTAGAAAAACGTATGGCAGCAAAGCATGCGTATGTTTTACATCTGTCTTATGCATACATGTAAATCTCTCTCGTTTTTGAATATGTGGAAGGCACTTAGACTGTGAATAGTATGAGTATTGCTCTAGTAGTATGCTCTACCATTGAGAGAAGAATTCAAGAATAAAGCAAATAGAACAACTACATAAGATCAAATTTATTTCGGTACAGCAAAGATATTGAATTATTTATTCCGCAATGTATGATTATATTTCTAACACTTTGTATAAAGGTGAAAAAAGTTTTTCTCCTCTAATATGCTACATAATTTTTTCTTTTTTCTTTTTGTAAGGCTCATTGTTATAAGTATAAAGAATGAAAATGAAAATGATAATCATAGTTCATAAGCTTTTACTATGGATTAAACACAACTCAAAATATTTCCCTGACATGATACACATCACAAGAAAAGACAAATAATAAAGTTGAGGAAAAGACAATGGACGCCAACACTGAAAAAAAAAAAAAAAAGTAGTATATAAGTATTCATCAATGCTTCAATCTCTCGAGACCATGCACAAGCACAATAGAACAATATAACACTTTGCTAAACAAAACCTTATTACAACAAGGCATATTGCTTTTCAATCACTCTCATTAAGTCATTATCATCTGGGCCTCACTACCTTCTACAACTTCCACCCTTATAGGCCTATACACCATGGAAAGAAAATGCACAGGATGATATTGGAGTTGAGTGGTCTATATTAAATGGCCCACAATTTGAACCAAAATGAGCATAATATTGTTATTCCCACAAAATTATTTCTTAAAAGTACTTCACTCCACCCGCATGTTAAGGAAACAGAGCAGACCATTCCCAAGAATGGTAACCAATCAGCCCACCTGCAACCAGAAGAACTAGAGGAGGATCCCTCACATGATCCCTCACATCACTCATGTTTTCACGCCTCTCTCCCTACTATCAGCAGCCTCCTTACAGCCACAACTGCAGCTGGTTCTACCTCTGATAACAGCAGCTGCATTCAACCTATTTTCCAAGATTCCTTCGTCCATATTTTCTGCCGAATCTTCCTCAATCTCAGCACACAGTCAAAGCCTTCTTGTTTCACTCATAGTTTTATGATATATAATTTTATATGTAGCTTTTATCTTTTCTTTGTAAATCTCATCAGCTTATTTGATATAAATAGATGATCATTCTCTATTCTTGGTTAAGTGACCAAAACAGAGCTTCTCTCAACTTTCATGGTATCAAAGCCCCCAAGAGCCAACGTTCAAACCATGGCTAACTCTAGCTCTTCAGCCTCGTCCTCCAACCCACCAACTGAAATTTGGAGTGTAAACGAGCCGATCCTAAGCGGGTATTGATTGTTTAGAATTAGCTCGTTTATGTGACTTTGAAGCTTGAGCTCGAGCTCGAACTCGACACGAGCCTAAATTTGGTGTGCGAGCTCGGCTCGCTATTGAAGAATTACTGATCGAGCTTGAGTTTGAGCTCGATCATTTTGGTCAATCCCGAGCTCGAGTACTCGGCTCAAGATTAGTCCGAATCAAATAATTTAAATTATTTATTTTTGCATTAAAAAAAACAAATTAAAAACCAATTTCATTTATACTCTTTCCAAAAACATTTACAAATTTACAAAGAAGACAAACCGAGTGCTATCCAAACAAAATTACAAATGATCTGCACGTATTATCTCGCTTCTGGAGAGATGTTTATAACCATTTATGATTTTGCAATAAGGCGCGATGAGTCTGGATTACTCTTACAAGTTACATTTAAACAAACACAAATAAAATAAAATTACAAATACAATAAAATAAAATAAAATTACAATCACAATAGAAGACAAATCCATGGTTCTATCACTTAAGGATTTATGCAATATTTCTTAAGGCAAACGTGCTTGGTAATGTATAATAATAATGTTTGATTCCTTTAAATGCTCCCAAATAAAGCATGTAGGCTGTAACACACTAAAAGAAACTTAAGTTAATTTTAACTCCCTTGCATCAATTACACAAGTTCTATGTACTTAATAAGAATGTCAAGGGAGATTAAATAATAACACAAGTTAATGTGCATAAATCATTAAATAAGAAATTATACATTACCAAATCTTCATGTCTTGAACAAAATAATAGTGTACAAGATCTTCAACAAAATAACATTATTCAACAATCCAACATAGTCCCCAAACCAAAATGTATAGTTAAATTATAACACTTCAAAAAAAAAAAAGAGGCAAAGAACACCAACAATTAATTTGCTTATGGCAGAGTTATCTCCACTTCATTTTGATCCTCCTAACATAAAAAAAGAAAAAGAAAAGGGTAAATGTCTAATAAATTCCTGAGTCGGAGCGCCATTTAAATTCGATCCCTCACTTTTTGAAAGTAAGTATTCGGTGCTTAACTTTTTCACGAATTTGAAACAGGTCTTTTCGTCATTTTTCCATCAATTTTTCTAATCACCGTTAATGTCACGTCAGTATTTTCGCCACATCATCTTAAAATAATATTATTTTATTTGATTATTAATCTAAAAACTTAAAATTTTTTTTTTTTAAAGAAAAAAAAAAGTAAGGGACAAGGGGTGGCTCCCGGCTACCCCCGATCCATGGGGCGGCCACGCACCACCCCTAGATCCAGGGTGTGGCTTTCGGGCCACCCCTATATGGATCTAGGGTTGGCCCGAAGGCCACCCCGGAGGTGGCTCACAGGCTACCCCCCTCCCCAAGGTGGTGGCTACCACCCCCTTGTCCTTTACTTCTTCTTCTTCTTTTTTTGTTCTTTTTTTTAAAAAAAAAATTAATATTTTAAGTTTTTAAATTAATAATTAAATAAAATAATATTATTTTAAGATGGTGTGGCGAAAATGCTGATGTGACACTAACGGTGGTTAGAAAAATTGATGGAAAAATTACGGAATGACTTGTTTTGCGAAAAAGTTAAGCATCGAATACTTACTTTCAAAAAGTGAAGGATCAAATTCAAATGGTGCTCCGACTCAAGGATATATTAGACATTTACTCAAAAGAAAAATAAATGAGTAATTAGTACAATGTAAAAGCAAAATTAAATTAACAAGCACCCTTAGAAAAAATAAAAATAAAACAAAAACTCACCTAGACTTCTTTTTAAGCTCATACATTGATCTGACCCAATCAACCCCACATAACAACTATTGAACTGTCTCAGTTGATAATGAAGCTCAATGGGGATCAATAACCCTTCCTCCGACATTAATGTAGACTTTGAAGTTACAATAGTAATCAGTGTTGACAAAATATCTCTGGCAACTATAGACAAAATACGATACTTATGCTTTGTTTGTTTCAGTGTAAAATGATTTTTGGAAAATGATTTCGGCATTTTACGGTATTTGGTAAGGGCAAAAATAATGGTCAACGAAAATCATTTTAGGTTTGACCGTAAAAGCTTATTTAATTTTTGGAAAACGATTTACGGTTTTAAAAACCGTAAATCGTTTTCTGAAATTAAACTTTTCGTCCTTCCACGCACGTTTGATATCCGATTGTCGGAATCCAGGCAACGCCAGAATCCGGCAACATCCAGCCACCAGAATATTGCTGGCGCCGGAATCCGGCGACATCCGGCCAAACATACTTGCCGGATTCTGGCAACAATTGCATTTTCGCCTTTCGTAATTTTTTCGTGCGAACTAAACGCTGGAAAATTATTTTTTCTGAAAATGATTTCATCGAAAATATTTTACGACGGAAACTATTTTACGTCGAAACAAATGGAGCATTAAGGGTATTTGCTTTCCACTAGTCCAAAGCACTAAATTCGATGCTCTTTTCAGGTGTATATACACCCTCCTCAAAATATATTTCTAATTATGATTTAACAGGTTGAAGCACCGTTTCAGCACTTTTGAGGAACGGCTCATAAATTTCCAGACCATCCTAATCATCAACTGCACATATTGGATGATTACTTGAATAGCTTTCTTGAACTTTACTTGCAAGATTTTATTCCATAAGATTTGAATTATGTTCATTAACATAAACATCATATATCTCTTTCAAAATTCGTTGGACATATTCAATATTCTTCGTAGCTTCAGCCTTTTGATAGATCTTAGGAAAGCAAAATTGTATGAACACCATCTTAAACCTTAGGTCCAAAATTGCCGCAATTGCTATCAACAAATGGCACTCACCCCAATATTTATCAAACTTAGCTTGGTGTAGTCATTTTCATCATCACATTTCTTGATTAGGATGTCTTTCATTCGCCAAATTTCAGGAATGAATAAGTTTGTTGTTAGATAGTCACTCCTAGATACAATCTTGGTTACTCGGTTGAAGACCCCAAAAGTTTACACACACATTTAACTTTAGCCCAATCTTCATGCGATGGCACCTAAGTAAATTGATGATCATTGTATCCATACCTAGGAAATACATCCTTAAACTCATAAGAGCACTCCCATCAGACTCCCTAAAATGGTTCCCTTCCTTATATTTAGGGTAAATTTTATAAAAAATATCAAAAAACACCCCCATCAGACACCCTAAATTTACAGGATCTCCTTGGGAATCTACAGTAACCTGTAGATTCCCAACCTAATATTTTAATAAATAAATAAACCGTCTCTCTCTCCTCTCTCCTCTCTCCTCTCTCCTTCCACCTTCCATGTCCTCCCTCGTCTCCACCCCGTCAAAGCTCAAACTCAATCAAAATCAAAAATTTCTTCAACCCCGGCAAAGCCCAAGCCCCAGGATCACCGAAAATTTCACAGTTCAGAATTCCACCCGAAATTTCCACCAAAATTTCACAGTTCGAAATGTCCAGAATTCCACCGAAAATTTCCTATTGTTTCACCGGAAGTTCGCACCTCAAGCCACCAGAATCACGCCCTCAACTTCGACGGCGTCTACCCAGCATCACCCACCGGAGATCGGACCTTCCTCTCACCGCGTCTCTTCTTAGGCCACCGGAAATCGGACCCACGGGTCTCTCTGCATCTCCGATTCTCTCTCTGATTTGATCTCTCTCCCTCAAGCTCTCTCGATCTCTCTCCCTAATTCAGTCTCTCTCTTGGGTTCTCTCACTCTACTTGTTTTGGGTCACAGAGAAGAGAGGAAGGAAAGATCGGGAAGATGAAGAAAGGGAGAAGAAAAGAAGAGAAGAGGAAGAGAAGACGAGGTGGTGGTAGGTTTTGAGAGAGATAGGACGGAGATGACAAGAGAGGAGAGAAGAAAAAATGAATAAAAAAAATAAAAGTAGGAAAGAGAAAAAATAATAAAATAAGAGTAAAAAATATTATTTAATTGATATGGGGAAAATTAAGGGAATCTATTGTGTGGTGTTTTTTTATAGGGAAACAAAAAGTAATTTTGTTCCCTAAATATAAGGAAAATGGTTGGGAAACTGATGGGAGTGCTCTAAGCAACTGTTAACATCAAATATGTACTATTCCAACGAGTAGGTACGTCCAAAAACAGCTTCTTGGATGACAATTGCAAGTTCTTTGCAATTTCACTAAATTGCATTAACCTTCCCTCTAATGCTACAAAGAATTTAATTTCATCCCTCACACAATTAACAATCTCTCCAATTTCCCCTAGACCATCATGAACTATCAAATTAGTTATGTGTGCACAACAACTTCCCCCCAACAACAAGCGATTTTCTCAAATTAAAAACATCTCTCAATTGCTTCATTGCTACATCATTTGCATGAGCATTGTCTACGGTGATTGAACAAATTTTATTCTGAATACCCCAGTCTCTAAAACATTATGAAGTACGTTAGCAATAAAAAGTCCAGGGTGTGGAGGCAGAATATTACAAAAGTTCATCACACGCCTATTTAATCAACATTCAGAATCTATGAAATGATATGTCACAACCATATAAGAAACTTTTTGACAAGAAGTCCACATGTCAATTGTGATATTAACTTTGGGAACCCGATTCAATGAAGTTTTCAATTTCTTATTTTCTGATTCGTAGGTGGCAAAGCAAAGACTCATCTTAGGAGTAGCTCGGAAAATTTTTTACCAATGCGGTGTACAAGTTTTCATAAACTTATTAAACAATACATGCTCCACAATTCTAAAAGGATATTCATGATACATGATCATGTGAGCTAAAAGTTCTCTCACCTTCCTTTCATCAAGCTAAAAATTTGAAATGATGCCCACACTGCCAGACTCACTACCCTCAACTGACAAAACCTTATGCTTCTTCTTTAAACCTATGTACTTAAAACACGTCTCTAAGTGTCTACCTAAGGTAGATGTACAACTTAATTTTGATTTTGTGAATTTATTTTTACACCATTTACATTGATTCTTTTTTATACCACCCACTTCAACTTCCTCAAAATGATTCCACACAATAAATGTCTTCCTCCTAGGCTTTCTCTTATATGTATTCTTTCGAGCGTCTGTTTCATTGGGATCCTCATTAGTAGCAGTATCTTTAACAGCTCAATGGTTGCTTCAAGTCTTCAACAGTAGCACCATGACTAATTTCAAGAGAATCATCATTCTCATATGAATTAAAAAACTTAAATCCTCATTGCAAAAACTTGAGCCAATTGAGGAGTATGAAAATGAGGATTCTCTTGAAATTAGTCATGGTGCTACTGTTGAAGCAACCATATGTGAATTAAAAAACTGTCAACTTTTAATTTTTTTAGTTCATATTCTTTTAAGGATTCTAATTTCTGCTCATTTTTTTTTTTTAAAAAAAATGGATTGTTCATATTTTTTTGTTAATTGCTTACTTAAGGAATTTCAGATCTGCACAGTTTTTTATATTTAAGTTTTGTTCATAGTTTTTCAAGGATATTAAGATTTACCTAGCTTTTTGACAATTTTTTTTTTCATCTTTTGTTCATTAATCATAAATAAAACAGAACACAGCATTACTTTTAATTTTTTTAGTTTATATTCTTTTAAAGATTATAATCTCTGCCCATTTTTGTTTTTTTTTTTTTAAATGGATTTTTTATAGTTTTTTGTTAATTGCTTACTTAAGGAATTTTATATCTGCACAATTTTTTATATTTAAGTCTTATTCATAGTTTTTCAAGGATATTAAGATCTACCTATCTTTTTGACAATTTTTTTTTTTTTGTTCATTAATCATAAAATAAAACAGAACACATCATTACATAATCAGAACATAAATTTCTAAGGATTGTGAAATTTTTTAAACAATGTGAACAATTTCTAAACATTGTAAACATTCATTGAAGGGTTTGTTAATCATAATCATTAATCATAAATAAAACATAACATTACATAATCAGAACATAAGTTTCTAAACATTGTGACAAATTTCTAAACATTGTCAATATTCATTGAAGGGTTTGTTAATCCTAATCACTAATCATAAATAAAATACAGTATTACATAATCAGAACATAAATTTCTAAACATTATGAACATTCATTGAAGGGTGTGTTAATTATAATCATTAATCAGCATATAAAAATAACAAATAATGTAAATAAAAGAAAATAAAAATAAAAAACTTAAAACCTTAGTCATTTGTAACTTGCAGAATCAAATATTCGAAAACACAAAATTAATGAGGTAGTAGAGGCTCTAAGGCCGAACGGATGCTCCTGATTTTTGAACAATCATATGATATATCAACGTTAACATTAGAAATTTAGAATTTAAAAATATTGAAAAAATGGCTACTAAGTGAAAGAAAAAAAAAAAAAAACATTAGAACATGAAATGGTGAAAGGGAACAGATATTTGATATTTAACTAAGTTATGAATACTCTTAAGTTTTGACTCTTGAGTGGTTGAGATTTGAGAGCAAGAGCATCTGAGATTGAACATTTTATAACTTGCATGTATGTTGTATCCTTCAAGAATTAGGAAGGAACTGAAGAAGAACCAAATCAAGATGCAGTAGATATGCAATTCACGCAAAGCCCAGTACTCAACTACTACCATTTGGTCCATTTCAATCCAATCAAGAGTGATCTTGGTCTCTGCCATCGATACGTGTGAGGAGAACAGAAAAAAACCCACAAAATTTGGAATTTGGTTGCACCGTAGAGAGATGGAATATCATATGATTTAGATTGAATTCTTTTGGTTCGATTTCGACGACAAATGTGAATAAACTCTAACAAATTTCAAAACCAAACATGTTTCGATTAAAAAGTTAAAAATAAATCAAAGGCTGGATTACAAATAAAAGGAATCGGGTAGACGGGGTAGTTGAGAGGGGAACTTTGCATTAAAAAGCAATGCATTAATTTTTTGATCATTAAAAGAATGCATTATGGATCTGAAGATTTCATCAATCCTAGATTGATTATTAACCTCAACATCTAATAAACCTAGTTGTTTCAATTTGACAATCTCATTGTGTATTGAAACAACTTCAACTATCTCAGTATTTGTGTCCAGTTCGAGAACAAGATATTATTCCCCAAACTTTGCTTCCAGATATTTCAACATATCTGAAGTAACCATAAAGTTTTGCAACTTTACATAAAGCTTAGGTGCTAATGATGTCAAGATCAAATCTTTCGCTATGTCATTAATATGCAACCACTGATTGTAATTATTTACTTCATCATCAATGACTTTTATGTAGGATCGATACACATGATGAGTTTGCACAATATTATGCCCTTTTAGTCTCATAGTTTTATTATAATCTCTATATCCATTGTTTATAAGTGGATTCAAAAATTAAAATAACATGACCAACTAGCATTACATAAGGATTAAATGTTGTAAAATAAAGAACAATCTTAGGACATACATTAATTTTGCAAACAAATATAATATGAAAACCCAACGCAAAACATATAATATTCAAAATGCAACGACAACCTAATACCGTAATTAAAAGAATAACTGCCTATACCGACCGGGGAGAACAAGCCATTCGATAGGGAGATTCTTAAATTGCAGAGGCTTGGTTCGATCAAGCCGCCGAGTATTGGAAACAAGCTATAGTGCTTACTCCAGGTAATTATATTGAAGCACAGAATTGGTTGAAGATCACAAGGCGTTTCGAATAAGAGCACTCTGTTTATTTCTTATTTTATTTGTTTACTTCATAGTAATAGAAATACATGCCCTACCAAGACCGAATTTGTAACTTGCTATCCTCTTGGATCTTGTAGGATTCCCAAGAAATTCATCCTCCAAAGGGAGCAGAGCCCATGGCCAAGGTGAGATTTCTTTAAGAATCTGATTAGGCGAGACAACTTACTCATTATCAACATCCATAGATGCTGACATCTTATCGCTTACCTTTAGTCTCTAACTTTAAGATAACAGAACTCCGAAGGGAGATTAATATCCTAAATTAGTCAAGTGTATACCATTAAGTAGGTTTAATATGATTGTCAAGTAATTCCACGGAAGCATAGTTGTTTTTAATACATAACCACATCTCCTATATCCCTAAAGGAAATCTAACATTGTAATCCGCAAAGTAAAGACACCCTCCGAGAGGAGCAGGGCCCATGGCAAAGGCGAGGTGCCCTTATTTCATAATTACATATAGACCTATGATGGAGACTACAAGAATCAACAATATTGATTCTTTCTCCCACTTGATATTTTAAACTTATGATTCTTTCTCATATGTTTTGGTGCTTAAACCGCTTTATGCGGCCAATTTCTTGGCTTTTGCCCAAGATATAAAGGACTAGGTTGTCTTTGATTCCCTTGGGTCATTTACAAACCCATTTTCTGGTTTCTGTTTCCAATTTCAACGTTGTTTCTTTCGATTTGGTTTGTTGTTGGGGAGCCTACCCCTCTTTTTGTTCTTTTATAACTCCTCTCCTTTTTCTTTTTTTCTTTTTTGAAGGGATCTTGTAATTTCATTAAAATGTTGATGAAGAAAGCTCAAAACTTACAAGTCTCGACAGACATGTCGGGTAAGATTCAAACCACACTTTGGTTTGCTCAGAGGAAACAACAAACTTCGCAAGGGTGTGTGCCACCACATTACCCTCACGCCTAATATGACTTAAACCCCAAGACCCATTCCCCTAGAGAATATTTCTAGCATCCATAATTACTATCGTCCACCTCTGTTCTTCCTAAAGCTGAAATGATCGCAAGAGCATCACCCTCCAAAATCACCGAGTTTAAACCAAGAAATCGACCAAACTCAGCAGCCTGAGGAGCACCATATGCCTCCGCTACTGTTGGATCATAAATGTAGCGTTGAACAGAGCACATAAAAGCCACAACACTGCCTTCTGAAGTTCGTGCCACAACACCCACACCCATCAAAAGCTTCCTACAATCAAGAGTTGAATCCCAATTGAGCTTGATAGTTGGGGGTACAATTTCTCCTACAAAAACCTGTCGATTCTGCCGAAACCAGATACGTTGAGCTACCATAACCACCAAATCGAGCTCATCCTTCTCCAACCGAGAACTCAGACTCCCAAATAAAGCCAGAAACCTCCCTCCATTACATAGCATTTATGAATCCGAGTAGGACATCCATTCCAAACCGCCTGAGCTGCCTCACAACTCCATATGGCATGAATGGTTGATTCTGCCTCCTTCTCGCACATAGGGGACAAAGGATCTTTGACAATACGACGCCTACATAAGTTTTCTTTAGTAGGCAGTATTTCATTACATGTCCTCCAAAGAAAAAGAAGGACATTGCGTGGTATTTGAAGCTGCCAAATTAAACTCCAGAGGGATGTGTTCGAATCCAAAGCTGAATTGCTACCGTGGCTGCTGGCTCGATGATCCACCTCAAGATGGTATGCGCTTCGTTCCGTGAACTACCCAGTTGAAGTACCCGCCCAAATCAATCTGTCCTGCATATAGCCATAGGACTGATCGCAATATTACAAATGTGCTCCACAAGATCAGCAGGGAATAGTTGTTTTATGAGAGGTACGTTTCACCAATTAATATCATAGTTTATCAAATCACTTACTATTGCTATTGGATGTATACCCTGAATTGAGATTTGAATCTTATGAGAATATGTACTTGGAATCCATTTGTCTCCCTGAATTTGAACTTGAGAACCATCACCAATCCCCCATAGAAGACCCTTTTTGAGGAGTGGTTTAGCACCCCATATGCTTCTCCAAGCATAAGATGGTCGAGGGCCTAAGGAAGACCCCAAAAAACCCCTTTCGAAAAAAACTTTGCCTGAAAGACCTTAGCAACCAATGTTTCAAGAAATTTAGTTAATCTCTAACCCTGCTTAGCAAGAAGAGCAGTATTGAAACTGACTAGATCTCGGTACCCCAAACCTCCTGCCAATTTCTTCCTCCCTAAACCACTCCAAGATATCCAAGGGATTTTTGATTGGTTTTCCTTAAAACCCCACCAAAATTTCCCCATCATTGCATAATGTATTTACCAAAAAATAAAAAATAAAAAAGGAGGATATATTTCATGCCTCATAAAGAAAAAATAATAAATTTGAGAAAATCCTACCTTGTACTGATTGGTCAAATTTTCAAAACCTTTTTTTTTTTTTTTTTTTCTTTCTTTCTTTCTTTTAATCAAAATTAAAATTTCACTTTGCAATCCAAGAAACAACTAAAAGTATTGAAATTTGTTAGGGCTGCCTATGGGTTGAGGCGAGTGGTAAATAGTCCGAGCCCAACATTGGGCATTGGTGGAACTAAAGCTCTAGCCAACCTTCACTAGCTAGGCCCTTGATTCTCTAAATTATATCTAGATAATCATGAATGGTGCATATAAAGATTTCATTAAGAGCATTCTTAGCAGTTTCTTTATAATTTCTTTTATTTCTTATACGTAGGAAAAATGTAAAAAAAAAAATAAAATACTTTTACAATTATAGTAGATACTCTATTAGTTCCATAAGTATTGAAAATGCTATACTACCCAATTTGTAGAGAATCAAAAGAACTTCCATATAGCCTCTACATTCATTATTTAATACAAAATATTTCTACATTCTCTCTCATCTCTTTGCCTTTCATTAGAGATTGTGTTGGAATTTTAAGAACTTATATTTTGGAAATAAATAATATTTAATTAATATAGGTGAAGATAATACAAACTATTATGAGATGTACTTGAATAAAAAAAATAAAAAGAAGTTTTGATCCTTAAATTTATGAAATATCAAAAGAAAGTTGTTGGGAATGCACTACTTCATAATTAAGAAGGTTGTATAGAAATATTTGACTTAGTTTTGGCATTTGTTTCGCAGAGTCAGATCTCATAATTAAGAAGGGTTCATAAAAGATTTGACTAGTATTACGTCATCAAATAAGCTCCAGCTAAGCCATTTCACGGAACACCAATGTTGACATCTCACTGATCGCCACGTGTTAAATCATAAAAACAAGCTCCAATTAATTACATGGCTTATTGATTTCTAATAGCTTTAAATGTGCAATAACTTACGTGGAACACCAAGCATTGACACTATGATAGAATTTAGGACTCCATCTGTTAAAATTTTTATTTTTTATTTCTCAAAATAAAATTTTATTTTGACCAGAAAAAATAAAAACATTAATAAACAGTCAAAACATAAAACATCCTTAAAAATCAATAAATAAATAATTTTCATATTTATGTCATATCACAACACTTTTTTAAACTAAAAAAAAAGGCGCTCCCAAAATATGTTAAGAAACAGAACTTAAGATTGTCATTTTGCACGTTGGATTGGCCGGTTGAAACTCAACCCTACACGATTGAGTGTCCGTTTGAGTTTGTAATTTTAAAAAGTGCGATTTAAAAATAGAAATTTGAAAACGTAATTTTTAAAAACATTGTTAAGCATTTGATCAAATTACAATTTGACATTTAAAATCGTGCATTTTTTCTGAATATACTCATTGTCTGTGATTTGAAGACGCATATTTTTTATATTTTCAAATCGCAATTTTTAAAAAAAACGTATGCCTAAATGATATGTTTTATGCGATTTGATTTAATATCGCACTTTCAGTTTGTGAAATCGCAATACCAAACACACCAATGTATCAAAAAATAATTTTTAAGCTGATAATCTCAAACAAGAAGGTTTTAAAAATTAAAGTAAATTTAGCAACTCTAAATAAATTCCTAGTGCTGCATTTTCTTTCTTATTTAAAGACAAAAGGTTGGTACATTTTAAATAAGGATTCTCTCCATTTTAAATAAAAATAAAGATAATAATTTTACTATCTAAATTAAACTTTACAGATTTAATAATTAATATATTGTCATGTCATCTAATATTTTTAAATGACACAATACCATATTTATTTTATTCTTCCAATTTCACTTCAAACGAAGAGAATCGTACTGTAGATTTCGACCATTCAAACTCCTTAATAAATGGTTATTGTAATTTAATAAAAATATTCAATTACAGTTAGCAAGTATATTTTAATAATTTATAATCATCAATCAAATGGGCATAAGTACAATTTTTATATGATTAAAGTAGTAACTTTAGAGTGGTCGTGCACGTGAGTGGGTAAGTACGTGGATTGCCCACTAATAACTGTAAAGGGCCAAATGGCCAATGACCTCTTTGGAGAATGTGTTACGTAAGCAGTAATAGTGGAGGTTGAGTAGCTCCATTGAATAAATTGTGGAATTTGATTCCTTCCAAGGAAGAAAAAAAAAAAATCCAATTGTTAAGAAAGACATGTAAAAGAACTAAAAGCAGATCTTTTTGTAGTTTTTTTTAGCTGTTTATATTTAAAAAAATTCGTTAAAATTTGTCAAAATTTTCAAAATATCCATTATTTTTTTAGGAAAAAAATTGCCAAAATTTAGGTGTCGGTTAGAATTTAATCGAAATTGTAAAAATAACCATACTTGCTGAATTTTTGAAAAAATTTATACTCTTTTTTTTTAAAAAAAATAAAAATAAATACGAGTATTTTGAGAATTTTGATAGGATTTAACGGAAAATTCTAACTAAGGACTGAGATTGAAACTTTCTAAAAAAATGGATCCCCTAAATTGAGACGTTTTAAAGTTTATGTACATTATTTCAAAAATAGTGAAAATTCAGGAGTTATAAATAAAATTTTTCCTAAATTAAATTAAATTTAGACTGTTAAAAATTATTAAAGTTCATCTCTTATAAATTTCCTTTGACTATTGCATTATCATTAAAATGCAGTGACTATCAAATTATCAATAATGAAGATATATAAACTTTGTGTAGGGAAACTAACATGAAGGTAAACGGATTAATTTAAAATGCTATTTAATCCATTGATAGTATTCATTTATTACTTGAACTTGTTGCGTAGGTTGTAAGTGATATGATGAGTTTGGGGCAAATTTCAGATTTGAATACTCTACCAGACAACAAAAATCAATCATTTTATGTGGTCGATACTCGAGAATCATCAAACTCTTGCCTGGGTCCCTATTCAATACCCGAATATTGATTTCTTCCCCTCAGTTACCAAGATCTAAGAATTAACTCTAGTTGGGGCAACAAATTGCGTTATTAATAACGCCTACATGAAAAAACGCATCTAGTGAGAGACGCTCTCCCATCTCTCTAGAATATCTTGATTTCCTACTGCTACTGGTGATCCCTCCGTGGGAGGGGAGCTTCTTGCTTTCCTCCCGTTCGTTCCCTCATCTCCCTACGTTACTCCCCCTTCCAAAACACCCTAACACCCACACCCATACTCAAATAAATCTGAGATTTCTTTCTCAAAACACCGAGCCGGCTTTGCACCGGAGTTATCCTCAACTTTTTCCTGTTTGCACTAGGTTTTCCTCTTTCCAACAGCAACTGATATTGGTGTTCCTTGTTTCCCCCTTCCACCGTGTTCCTTGTTTCTTTTGGATTGGTGTTTGGTTTTGTTTCTTTGGTTTCAGATCTACTCGCCTCCTTCCACTGGTTCAGGACATGACCCTCAGCAACGGGTTCCTCGGCTTCTCTGGTGTCCGCTGGTGGTCTCCGTCTTCTCCACCGCCCTCTAGATGTAGGCGCGTGTCTCCCACGTGCCCGAGAGCTTCTTTGCTCAACCGGCGCATGCTGCATCCGCCTGCTTCCTCCATCTTCTCCTGCTTCCTCCCCCGGCGGAACCTGACGAAACTGGGGCTTCCCGTTGATGAGAGGCTGTCCTTGGGCGGCGCGTGGTTCTCACGCGCCACTCAGGACGGCTCCCACCCCTCATCTACCCGATTTTCTGCTGCTTTTGTGTATTTTCGTTTTATGATTTTTTGGGCTTTTGTTTTGTCTCCCTTTCCCCATGTTTACCTCTGTTATTATGGTGTTTGGGTCCTTGTGACTCAATACACCTTTGAAATCACCTTTACTGGTGATCCCGACTTTGTGGCATCCGTGTCTCGAGCTAATGGGCCCGCATCTTCGGAAGTATTGCCCCGCGTACTTTCGTTCTTAGTTTCAATTTTGGGTTGCCCATACCCTCTTGTTGTGTTATTTCTCTTTTGTTGTAATTGGTTATTGATTGTACTTATAAAAAAAAAAGAAAAAAAAAAGAATTAACTCTAATTCAATAGCAAAAAAAAAAGAAAAAAAGAATTAACTCTAATTGCTCCACCAAAAAAAAATGGAAGATGCCCTGAAGTCAGTTGAGCCCAAAAACAATACTAATTATTAATTTGAGCTTCTTTTTTTTTTTTTTTTTTTTTGGGGGGGGTAATGGTGTAATGTTAACGAACTTGGACCCCACCTGCTAGAATTGGTTCATTGTACCACAATCAATATATATATATATAGTTCAATCGGCTGGGAACCGCGCCTCATGAAGCGAAGGTCATTAGTTCGAATCCCCCCTCCCCTCTTGTGTGGACATGTCAAAAAAAAAAAAAAAAAAAAAAAAAAAAAATATATATATATATATATATATATATATATATATATATATATATATATAATAAGCAGACATTTTCTAATGAATTGACACAAATAATAATAATAAAAAAATTAAAAAAAAAAAGAGGAGAGAAGAAGAAGAAGAAGGAAGACTATACTTAATCTTATTGAGATTGCTTGCAATTTGCTAAATGCTAATCCCTGTATGTATTAGAAATGATACCTCGGAAGGGGTGTAAAGTTTAGCAAATTGCTTTTGCTAGCCCAAGAAACAAAAGACTGTATTGGTTGTAAAGATGTGAATCCGCTTGTCCAAATGGATTACTTGAGTGTTTGGAGTCGTATTGATCGGTTGAAAGGTCCAAAAGAGAATGTTATTTTAGGAGAAATAATACCCGTTGGTACTAAATTCAAAGGATTAATTTTTATTACAATTTACATAATACAATATTTTAATCTTGAGAGAGAATAATGACAAATAATTACACAAAAAGAGTATTTTATTTTGATATAATTCATAAAAGCTTGGTGTAAATATTTCTTTGGCCATGGACCCATGGGTGTTTGGCCATGGACCCGTAGATACCCACAACTTGGCTGTACATCTCTGGTCATAGAGTCACGGAGGCTCATGCCGCTCATGGCCTGGACGTGGGTCTCAAATATGGAGCCGCGGAGAGCTTTCGATCGGCTAAAATAATTTTTATTTTGAAAAGAATATACATATATTTTTTAAATTATAATTCAATTGTTAATATTCTCTCTGAGATTAACAAAAAGACAAAAATATCATAAATTTTTTCAATAAGGCAAAAATGTCTGTATAAATTCGAAAAAATTAAAAAAAAAAACTAAAAAAAACTTTTTAAAAAACAAATAAAAAATTAAGGAAAAAAAGAATAATTTAAAAATAAAAACAGAAAATTAAAAAAACGAAAAAGAACAACAAATTATAAAAAAGAAAAGAAAAAATAACTGAAAATTATAAAAAAATTTAAAAAAATTGAAAAAAAGAAATCCCGTTTTTATTTATTTTTTTAATAAATTTTTGTTATTTTAGAATTTTTTTTTTTTAAAATTTAATAATTTTATGAAGGGTATTTTTGTCATTAGAAGAGATATTGTCATTTTTCAATAATTTAAGAAGGAATATTAACACAATTGGTAGTTTGAGAGAGATATTGACAATGAGATGATAGTTTAAATAGGTTATTTGTTCTTTTTCTTTTATTCTTGTTTTTAATTTAAAATACATAGGAATATAATGGATAATTTCAATTATGTTTTTTATTTTTTTTTTGTCAAAGTTTATAAAAAATTGCTAACGGAAAAGAAAAAAAAATTGTGAATAATTTGAAAGATTGATTGCAATTTATTATTATTATTAATTTTATTTTTATATAATTTTTTTTTTATAAGTTATTTTTATATAAATTTGATGGGACGATATTGGCGTAAAGTTGAGACTTGAGAGGGCAAGTGAAAAAAAAAAAAAAAAAAAACTTTCACAAAGAAAAAGCGTTATTTGTCAAACTTCCAATAAGTTGTGAGGGCAAGTGTTACCGTAAAAGTAATGGAATTTGACGATTCTAATGGCAGTTGCCAAGGGAAGACTGAAACCGAAGTTCTCCCAATAAACACGACTAAAAACGCACTCGCACACCATACGCAGACTCAGGCAACATAGACAAGAGAAAGGGACGGCTTCAGATCTGGAATCAGATTCCAAATAACAAGTAGTTTCTGTTTGGTTTGCGGGAAATAGAAAATAGAAGGGATTATGGAGAGGTTCATAGACAACTGGCCGCCCATGGATCTGATGCGCTCTGAGAAGATGACCTTTGTGCAGCTCATCATCCCCGTTGAGTCCGCCCACCGAGCCGTCTCATATCTCGGCGAACTCGGCCTCCTCCAATTCCGAGATGTAAGTTTTGACTCAGATCCGACTGGGTCTTCTGAGAGTGATTTTCTATTTGGCATTGGCATTTTCGTTTTTTGTCGCTGAGAGAATCGAGGAAACGTGGAAGAAATTTAATTTGAGAATTAATGGTTTACGTCATTCTGGTTCAGTTCGGGTGTTGAGTCGTGGTAGATTTAGTGGAATTGGAACTTTTGGTTACTCTGATTTCCTGCATTTTCTTATAAACCAAACAGGATTTTGGAATTTAGAGTTGAATTTGTATTTTTTTTTTGTAAGTGAGTTGAATTTAATGTTGAGTGAATATCAATGATGTTGATTTGATTGGTCGCCGCTTTTTGAAGGCAAGTTCTGAATTGAAGATTATTTCTCTCTAGAAATTTCATAATTTGTTGGATCTAGTTATCATATTAGAGGCACGAATTCTAAGTAGTATTATTTATTTTTATTTTTTAAATACAACGTACATTCAACAAGAGCAGGGTTACAAAGAAAATCCTGAGGGGTGGGAACCCCAACAATAAACCCAAACTGAAAAAATAGTGCCAAATACTCGTAACACCAGTCAAGAAATGGGTGTGTTTTTAACTCCAAAGGAATAAAAAATTTCCCGGTCCTCTTTACCTTGGACAAAGCCAAGGATTATTTTGGGGTTGCATGACTAGTATCTGGGGTTTGCTTGAGGGCAATGGGAGGTTACAACGACTTAATCTCTTTGCATTTGAAATGGCCATTGTTGAGTGAATTGAAACAAGCTTAATTTTGGTTATGAGATGTTGGTATGGAGACATCTAGTGCACTTCTTGAAGGTGGTTGACACTTGCCCCGACTTACTTAAGGATTGTCATCAAACACTTTCTGAATTAAATTAAGTGCTAACTAGATTTAAGTGGCCTGCCTTATATAGCCTTAGACAGCCCTTAGTAACATCGAATTGAAGTTTTTGTTTTCTGATATAAGATTATCATGTAAATCCATATTTTTAGGTAACTTTCCTCTTGCAGTCTAAACTTTTAAATTGGTATAAGTACCCATTGATTGGGATAAATGCTCTTTGAGATACTGGCAAACACATTGTTGAAAGCAATGGGTTTTGTTTTCATAACTTTTTGCTTCCTTCTGTACATAGTTTTGTGGTACAAATTTTAGCCTTTTTCTTTTAGTATCATTGGTGTGTTCATATTGGAAGAAATTATATGTACTCATGTAATTATTAATCATTATACTCATTCTCATATTCTTTTTCTTGGCAGTTAAATGCAGATAAAAGCCCTTTCCAACGAACATTTGTTAATCAGGTATCAGCTTAGCAATGATTAGAACTACTATTATAATCTGCATGCTTTAGATTGTAAAGTCTTTCCCGAGTAGTTATGGTGCATGTTGGTAACTCATAAAGTGTAAAACATTAGTTTAGTCACACAAGTAGGTCTTCTAGAGACATCTGATTAAGCCAATTCTCAGTCTAAGTGCGTCTTATATACAGCTTGATAATTCCAGTCAATAGGATCCAAAATGTGTGCTAGTTTTACATGCTTCTTGTTGATGTTACACTGTTGAACTGGCAAGAATAAGCATTTTAAGTTTTAACATCATCCTAATGTGTGCTAGTTTTACATGCTTCTTGTTCATGTTACACTGGTGAACTGGCAGGAATAAGCATTTTAACACTAAAATTTGATTTTGTAACTTTATCTTTTCCGAATAATTTTCACAGTGGTTCACTTGGATGGAAGTATTTGTAGAAAATGAGTGGGATTTAAATTTTTTGTTTTAAATGGCTTGAGTAAAGTATGAAGTGCAAATTTTATTTTACGAATGAAATTCATAGATGGATTTAAGCCTTACTAATAGTGGATTTGAAAATATCAGGTGAAAGCTGTTATTTCAAAGTCATAATGCGCATTTTGTTGGAGCGAAATCCTTTGCTAATGAAATAGAGAATTACAAAAGAGAGACTTAGTTTTATGTCACTAGCCCTCATAATGCATTGATATATATATATATTATTTTTTATAAGTAATGTCAATTCATTAATAAAGCGCAGAGAGGCGCAATCTTAATACACATGAAGTATACAAGAGTGCCCTTACTAAGAATGAACAGAAAAGAAATTAAAAAGTCTGCAGAAGTAAAAACATTCAAGCTATGATGAGACGCTATCCAAATATATAACATGTTAAGTAAATGCTTCCTTAGCTCCACCATTGATGTCTCTATATCTTCAAAGTTCCGTGTATACTGCTCCCGCCAAATACACCACATTAAACACAACGAAACTAACCGCCAAACTTCCTTATCTGGGCCATACCCAAACAACGCGCCCCAACTAGTCAACAACTCCAGCACCATTTGTGGCATAACCCACTCTACCTCAAATAAAGTAAGAATATAACTCCATAGGTCGCGAGCAACTTCGCAATGAAGTTGGACACCTCTTAGGGACAGTTAGAATAAAGGAACTTCATAGGGACAACTAGAATTGGGGCACCTCATAGGGACACTTAGTCTTCTAGAATAGGAACACCTGTTCCTTCCTTTCTTACGTTCCCCTTCAAGTTGGAGCCTATATATTTTATAAGTCTAGCATGGAACAAATAAATTCTAACTGTCCCTAAGAGGTCTCCTCCAAAAAAGGTTTGTTCAAGGCCAAATCATTCTTTTACTCCTTGGCTTGCTCTGGAGATAGTCACTTTCCCTAGAAAAGTGTTTAGCGCACTCAGGCTCTTTCAAGAGCGGATTTTTTCGCGTGGTCAACGGCTATTGGCAAGATCCTTACTCTAGACAACCTTGGGAAGCAGCATGTTATCATGATAAACAGATGTTATATGTGTAAGAAGACTAGGGAGTCCGTGGATCATTTTTCTTCTTCATTGCAACGTGGCTTCTGCTATGTGGAGCACTCCCTTAAGTCGTTTCGGTATGTCTTGGATTATGCCCAGACGGGTTATCGACTTGCTTGCTTGATGGCAGTCCTCTGGAAGGCCAAGGAGTGATGCGGTGTGAAAATGACGCCTATTTGCCTCTTTTGGTGTTTATGGAGGGAAATGAACAATATGTGCTTTGATGATTTGGAAAGCACCTTGGAGGAGATTTTATCCTCGTTTTACCTTACGTTGTACTTTTAGACTACTGCTTATGTGCACCCTTTGTTGTTTAATTTTGATGACTTTCTTGCTTGCTTTTCTCGTTCTGATTAAGTGTTTCCTTTTTATACTCCTAGTATACTAAGGGGTGTCTTACGCTTTTAATGAGATCGATTTTTAACTTATAAAAAAAACTTATTACGACAAAGGCTTTGTAAACACATTAACGAGTTGATTTTCTGACTTTATGAATTACGTAGATATATCTCCACTCAGAATCTTTTCTTGAGTGAAATGATATTCAACCTCAACATGTTAGTCCTTTCATGAAACACAAGATTATAGGCATTTTGCAGGTCAACTTGATTACTGCAAAACAGTGGAATAGGAGCAGGAGCAGGAAGACTACTTTCTTGAAGAAAATGTTGTAAACCATGTTAGTTTACTTGTAGTATGAGTCATTGCTCTATATTTTGCTTCTGCAACTAGATCATGCCATCATAGTTTGCTTCTTACTTTTCCATGTGACTAGATTGCCCTTTTAGAATGTACAATACCATGTGGCAGATCTTCTATCTGAGGGAGAACCTGCCCGATCTACATCATTGAAACCTTCTACCTTGATTTGCTGATTTCGCTTATACAATATATGAAGACTCAGAGCTTGGTTAAGATAATGAACAATACGAGTAACAACATCCCGATATGGGACTCTAGGAGTTTCCAAGAATTGACTCACTACATTGACTGCATAAAAAATATTTAGTCTGGTAATTGTAAGTTAATTCAGTTTTCCTGTCACGCCCCAAACTCACAATGGGCCTTGTGGTTAAGGGAGGTGAAAATTGCACAAAGTTTTTTCACCGAATGGACAACTCTAATAGGAGAAATAACTCCATTAAATCTCTATTAGTTGATGGTATAGTTTCTATCGACTAGGATGAGATCAGTGAGCACATTATGGAATTTTATTGTAATATGTATGCCAAGCTATTCAATTGACGATCTAAGTTGGATGGCCTTTCTTTTGATTCTATTGGTAAGGTTGAGGCCAATTAGTTGGTGAGAGCATTTGAGGAAGGTGAGGTATTGAAGGTAGTGAAAGCTATGAATAGTGAAAAGGCCTCGGGCCCTGACGGTTACTCTATGGCATTCTTCTAAACTTGCTGGGATATTTTAAAAGAAGATATTATGAAGGTATTTCATGACTTCCACTCTAGAGGCAAGTTGAAAGGAGCCTAAATGCTACATTCATTGCTCTCATTCCGAAGATTTCAGGAGCTGTTGATCTTAAGGATTTTCGTCCGATTAGTCTATTGAGTTTACAAAATCACTAAAGTTCTAGCTAACATGTTGAAAATGGTATTGTAGAAGACTATCTCCAAGTCTCAGAACGCTTCATCCAGGGAAGGCAGATTCGGGATCCTATTCTCATTGATAATGAATGCTTTTGATAGCAGAATTAGATCTAAGGAGCGGGTGTGCTTTGCAAATTGGATATAGAAAAAGCTTATGATCATGTTAATTGAGGTTTTCTGTTGTACATGCTGAGGAGGAGCGGTTTTGGGGGGAAATGGTGTACATGGATAGCTCATTCTGTCTCTTTGTGTGCTTTTTTGTTTTGGTGAACGGCACCTCCCAATGGTTTTTAAGTAGCTGGCGTGGCTTGAGACATGGATCCTCTTTGGGCAAGATGCTCTCTACTGCAGTGAGTGGGGGTTTGTTTGGCTTGTTTGTGGGATCTAAGAATGATGATGGAATTGATATCTCTCATCTTCTGTTTGCGGATGACACTTTAATTTTTCGTGGGGTTGACCCAGATCACCTCTGTCATTTGTGTTGTTTGTTCTTATGTTTTGAAGCCGTCTCAGGTTTGGAGATCCATTTGGCTAAGCCAAAATTGGTTCATGTTGGTAATGTCAATAATGTAGAAGGTTTGGCTGGGATCTTGGGATGCAGGGTCTCCTAATTGCCTATAAAGTACCTATGTTTTTTGTTGGGTGCTTCTTTTAAAGCCATATCTATTTGGGATGGCATTATTCAAAATATTGAGCGTTGTTTGGTCGGTAGGAAGCGGTTGTACTTGTCTAAAAGGGATAGGATTACCTTGATTAAGAACACACTGTCTAATTTGCCTACCTACCTCATATCTATGCTTCTCCCCTCGGCTAGCATTGCCAATCGTATTGAGAAATTATATCAAGATTTTTTGTGGGGAGGTAGAGGTGAGGTGATCAAATTTCACTTAGTAAGTTGGTCTAAGGTGTGTTCTCCGATTATGAGGGGGGTTTCGAAATTTATTCATGTTCAATCGAGCTCTTATGGGGGAAGTGGTTATGGCGCTACATACTTATAAGAGAGAGGCTCTGTGCAGATTTGTAGTGGACTTAAAATATGGTAGTCAATGGGGTGGGCGGTGCTCCAATGAAGTCAATGGGTTGTATAGGGTGGGTCCCTCGAAATTCATTAGGAGGAATTGGGAGGAGTTTTTTAGATATACTAGATTTGAGGTGGGTGACAACTCCAAGATTAGTTTTTGGCATGATGTGTGGTGTGAGGATCAGCCCCTTAAGGTGGCGTTTTTAGAGTTTCTACTTTGATTTTGCTTCAGACTCAACCTAAAAGAAGAAAAATGAAAAGGGATAAGGGAAATTTTTCCCTCCCCTTAGGGTCAATTTTTTTTTTTTTTTTTTGATAAGTAAGAGAAATATCATTAAAAAGCGCAAAGCGCAATCAAGAACACAAGAAGTATACAAGAAAGGCAACTAATAAAAAAAAGAAAAAAAGAATAGGAACACCTGTCCCTTTTCTTTCTTACTATCCTTAAAGCTCAATCCATCATTTTTTGTTATAATTGATATGAACAATTTATACTAGCATTTGTTCTTTTAATCCCTTGATTTTTAAATCCTCAAATCCAAACACAAACTAAGATAAAAGCCTAAAATGTACCTTTGAAAAGAGGTTTCTATTAGCCTTCTTGCTCTCTGGAATCTGTACCTCCTGAAGTTATGTGTGCAACGTAATAATATTGTTGAATTTGTTCAAGTCATTTCTGTATGGATATTATTACTAATTTTATTTTCTACAGTTGAGAATGATCCTAACTCCATTTGGAGCTTTTTCACAGGTAAAGCGATGTGCAGAGATGTCAAGAAAGCTACGATTCTTTAAAGATCAAATTGGCAAAGCTGGTCTACTTTCTTCCATGCGTCCTGTTATTCAACCAGATATTGAGCTGGAGGAATTGGAGGTTATCATTTTTCTTTGGTTTAGGGGTTATCATGTATACATCCCGTGTAATTTAGGTTGCGCCTCTCTGCGTTTTTTTTTTTTGAAATATACGTTACTTATACAAAAAAAAGGAATTAGAGGTTATTACTGCTCTTGTTCTACTGAGAAGTGTTTTTTTATTCCTAGGCTTGGCCTTTGATCGTTTATGGTGTCAGTCAGAACACGAAGCTGTAACTTATTGTTAGCAGAGGCACTGAATAAGTGCCACTTAATGTGGGGAATGCTGTGTTGGAATCTAATGATGTGTATTATACGTTCTTTCTCTTGATTCCAGATACAACTTGCTGAGCATGAGAATGAGCTAATTGAAATGAATGCTAATAGTGAGAAACTTCGACAATCGTATAATGAGCTCCTGGAGTTCAAGATAGTATTGCAAAAGGTAAATTTATTGGCCTATATATGTATATATATATGTATTGTATACACTTGTATATTTAGCTAGAGCTAGAATTTTAGGGTTTTATCTCTTAAAAACATATAATTTTGGGGGAAATTTTAAAACTTGTACTTTGGGAGAGGGGGGGGGGGGGTACGGCCTCCCAACCTTGCGTCTTAGTTCCACCCCTGTAGTACTTATGTGTTTGGGGATCCTACCCACTGTGGGTGCTGGATACCTCTTTTTTTCTTCTGTTCTTGATTGGTGGGGGACCTGGGGAGTGCCTAAGTTAACTGTAACCTGTCCTAGGCCACGCTATCTCCAACCCTATTTTTTCCGGACAAAGTTTCAATCCCTTGACACCATTTATTGGGTATTGCAGACCCCACTTATTATCTTCACTGTGACCACTTATTACTAGGCTACATGGCTGGTGGTGGCCTATCTATTTATTATCTTAACAATAATATTTCCCAACCACACTTATTCGGGGAAAAAAAATCGCAGTCACAAAAGAGGTTTATGGTGGGAGAAATCCTGCCATTATCTAGTGAGATTTTTCTGTCAATTTGTTTTTTGCAACGGCTACTTTTGGAATATTCTTGTTGAATTAGATATTTACATGATGCATTAATGCTCATTTAAAAGCATTCTTCTTAAGATAGGGTGTTGTTTTGCGTTCAATTTTATTGTTCTACTGGTACAAGTACCATGATTTAGCATTTGTTTTATATGTTCCGTCTAGTGTTCTATTTTATTTACTGGTTTATGTAACCTCCCCATATATTAAAGTCATCTTTTTAAGAAGTTATAATTTACAACTTTTACATTTGAAATCTAATGTTAAATGCTTTTTTCCTATGCCTTCTCATATATGGATTGTATGGGGCAATTTTAGGCAGGAGGCTTTCTTGTATCAAGTGGTAGTCATGCAGTTTCAGAAAGAGAATTAAATGAGAATGTATATTCAAATAATGACTATGTCGAGGCAGCATCGCTACTTGAACAGGTACATGTTCATTATGACTTATAACACTTGATCTGTTTTTGAGTGTAGAAGTGATAACTATGGTTGCATTTATCATCGATTATTCATTTTACAGGAGATGAGACCTGGACGATCAGACCAATCTGGTTTGAGATTTATTAGTGGGATTATATGTAAATCCAAAGCTCTTAAATTTGAAAGGATGCTGTTTCGTGCTACAAGGGGCAATATGCTTTTCAATCAGGCACCGGCTGATGAAGAGATCATGGATCCTGTATCATGTGAAATGGTTATCTTCCTTCTCAATACTGTTGATTGTTTTGAAAATTGTTGTTCCCCTTGATTCTGTTATCTGCAAAAAATGTCATTCCACTTCTTAGTACTTGGCTTTCTCCATCCATGTCCCTTTTTACATGAGCTGATTGATTTTATTCCTTTTAGAAAGAAGTGATTGAATCATCTTGTTGAGCCCTACTAATTTATATGAGTTGACCTTTGCAGGTTGAGAAAACAGCATTTGTAGTCTTTTTTTCTGGTGAGCAGGCAAAATCAAAGATTCTTAAAATTTGTGAAGCATTTGGGGCAAATTGCTATCCTGTTCCTGAAGATACAACTAAGCAGAGGCAAATAACTAGAGAAGTAAGTATCTGATGGGACATTGACTCTATCTTTCCATGTATTAGAAGAAAATTCACAGGTCACAGTGACATGCTTGTTGTTTCTTCACCAATGGCGACTTCTCATTACTCTTCAGTTTCATTCGAGTATACCCTCATGAGTAAATGATTTGCTCTTTATTTTTTAAGGACGTCCAGACTCTTTTAAGTTTTTAGTCAATAATATTATTCAGGAGTATTTAGAAGTTAATGATTACACTCAAGTTTGTGGTTGCCCCAACTATCACCTAACATTGCTTATGTTGGTTACAGGTTTCATCGCGTCTTGATGAATTAGAGGTCACTTTGGATGCTGGGATCCGTCACCGAAATAAGGCCATTACTTCCATAGGTATCCACCTGGCTAAATGGACCAACATGGTAAGACTTAGAGACTGTTTGTCTTGTTTACTGTCATTTGCGATTTTATGGAATTTGTGATCTCACATGTGATCATTGCATGAGGGTGATTTGGCATTATTGTGATACTAATAACTATTTCATGCATCCCTTTCTTTCCCAGGTAAGAAGGGAGAAAGCTGTCTACGACACACTGAATATGCTAAATTTTGATGTTACAAAAAAATGTCTTGTTGGTGAGGGCTGGTGTCCTATATTTGCAAAAACTCAGGTAACTTGTTTTTCTCTTGCTATTTTGATCTTCTTTTTTTTGGTTAAATATATTGTCCAGTTTCTTAATTTTTTATTTGTTGAAGACTTTTACATGCTTACAGTTCTATTTTTTGAAATGATTGAACAGATTCAGGCTGCACTGCAACGTGCAACAATTGATAGCAATTCACAAGTGGGCATAATATTTCATTTGATGGATGCTGTTGAATCACCTCCTACATATTTCCGAACCAACAAACTTACAAATGCATTTCAGGAAATTGTTGATGCATATGGGTGAGTCAAATATGCTATCGAGGGGGAAAAATGAGTTAAAATGTGCTGCCATCATTTATATGGAAAAGGTCTTTTCCCATTTTGATCAGAGACCTAATAAACCATTTTGTTTGGCAGTGTTGCAAGATATCAGGAAGCAAATCCTGCAGTTTACACTGTTATTACGTTTCCATTTCTTTTTGCTGTGATGTTTGGGGATTGGGGTCATGGAATATGCTTGTTGCTGGGAGCATTAGTTCTTATAGCTCGTGAAAGTAAGCTTAGTACACAGGTATGCTCTCTGATGAGTTTAAGCAGAATGTGTTCTTTCAAAGCAACTATCTTGGCTACTGGGGTGAATTAGTTTCCTCCAATGAAGGGAAACTTTTTCAAGATGTCTTGCATTTTTTTTTTTTTAAATGATTAATTTAGATCTTATTGAGAAAAAAAGGATAAACCCACGTACACAAGAGTATACAATATAGACTCAACCCTATAAACTATTACAATGTAAAAAACTAATCAAATCAACCAGGTTTGTAGAGACAAAGTTAGGAACATTAACAAGAACCCAACCCAAGAGAGATCTCAAAAAGGAAGATTTTAGAAAGAGCGTGTTTGTGTCACTATCCTCGAAAATACGACGATTCCTTTCTCTCCAAATGCTCCACATTAAGAGGGCAGGAATAACTTTCCAGATAGCTTCTTTGGGATGTCCCCTCGAACTTTCCAGCAATGAAAAAGTTCGTGGACGTTGTTAGGCATAACCCACGAGACTCCAAAAAGATTAAGGATCAATTGCCAGAGAGCTGAAGTATACTCACAGTGGATGAGAAGGTGATTAGTCATTTCCTCATTCTTTTTACACAGACAACACCAATTAGTCGTTTTCCACGTTTGTCTCGCATTTCGTGATTTTCTGTATTACAAGTGAAGGATTATTGAGGCTGATAAGCATATATCAGGTCATATTTTGATTCAGAAGCACCATATAATGCTAAAAATATGCTACAACCCCAGTTATGACAGTCATAGCCTCCACAAGATCATCATTACCACTGGTCCTGTTTCTACTCCAGTTGGTAAGAGTATGTGAAATGTTTGTCATATGGGTAGTCATAACTAAGCAGCACCGAGACAATGGCTTTGGTGGCTGAGATTTAATATTTTAAGATATATAGTTATGCCTTGATTTATGATGCTGGGAAGACGTAGCAGAGAGATGACATCATGTAAATTAATATGTATATCCATATATACTTTGATAGGTTAAAAATGATAATATGTAAATTGATGGTAGCAGGAAGAGGAACACTACTTCATTTGTGGGGAAGTTGAATCACTGAACAACTTTTAACCCTCTCCTCCTTTGATGGGTGGTAGCTCTTGTTTGAGAGGAACCTAATACCTGAAGATGTGGTCATATTATTTTTCAGGATATACAATTTTTGGTATAAAAAGTATGGTCATATACCTTGTTTGCTTCCGTTAACAAAGTATATGTCTCCTGCAGAAACTTGGAAGCTTTATGGAGATGCTCTTTGGTGGACGCTATGTACTTCTTTTGATGTCACTATTTTCAATTTATTGTGGGTTGATTTACAATGAATTCTTCTCTGTTCCTTACCACATATTTGGTGGGTCTGCTTACAAATGCCGAGATACTACGTGCAGGCATGTGTTATCTATCTCTTTCTCAAATCTCTAAATCAAAATTATCTGGTACCACTGATGCATTTTTTTTTATTGGTATGTTGTCTAAGCCTCTGGATTGCTTAAGTCGAAATGTATCTGGTATTATTCATATTTAGGACCAATCCTTGGGCATAACTTTTTTTATTTTTTTTATGTTGTTGCGGTTGCATCTTAATTTTGTAACAAATGGCCTGTTGGATTTACTTTTTTCTTGGTCGATGTGCTTCTAGGTTTGAGTGGTGTTAACAAGTATATATATATATATATATATCCAATCATTTGTAAATGGAGTCACATCAGTGATTACGTGGTGCTGTTCTCATGGTCTGGAAATACTTGAGTCTTCCCTGTCGCCCCTTCTCCCTAACCCCACCCTCCTCCCCACCCAAACACCCCAGGCATGTAAAGCAGAGGCCAATGTTATTGAATGTGAACCAATATCAGGTTATTACACAGAGTGATGGAAAAAATTGCGGAAAACCGAACAATTTTACAATATCTGCCTCATGTAACCTTATTAAGTAGCAACAAGGGCTAGTTATGTACTTTTTCCAATGTAGGGTGTGTGCACCATCATAATGTGGGATCTTTTGATGTTGACTTTGATGCCATGGAACTTGTAAGCAGATGGTGCTAACCTACCTATGTCAGTTTCTGGTACAGGTACCCTTTTGTTGAAGGTCATTCGAGCTTTTCCAGAGTTGCATTAGTGTGTTGAATCTTATACTATTCATCTTTCAAATGTTGTTGAGAGAGTTTTCAGTTTTTTTAGATGGTTTTTTTCTGTTCATTTCGATGGGAGATTAGGGTTTTGCTAATCTATCTATTGCTGTAATACTGTGGATCGTCAACTGCACTGATATTTAATTCTTAACAAGGGCATTGTTAAATATCATTAAGTTTGGTACTGGGTAGTGAACCTTATTAAGTTTGATAGCTTCTGTAGATATCATTAAGTTAATAAGAAAACTAGATTGAATGCTTTTCAGAAATTTTTACCATTCATTCCTCATATTCTTGATCTACTCTGAAATATTCTTTTTAGTTATTAGGCATCTCCTGCATTCTTTGGCATTGCCTTTATCTCTTCATACCCGCCTCTCAAATTTATATAGGTTCTTAGTTCTCAAATTTATTCTTGATCTACTCTGCATCTCCTGCATTTAAATTCCTATTTGAGTGCATCTGTTTGGAACTTTTTCTTTCTTTAAAATGAATTTAGTTATGCAGCTGTCTGATTTATAATCAACTTTTGTTCCTCTGTTCAGTGATGCATACACTGCTGGCTTAGTTAAATACCAAGATCCATACCCATTTGGTGTAGATCCCAGTTGGCGTGGAAGTCGTTCAGAGCTGCCATTTTTGAATTCTCTGAAAATGAAGATGTCTATTTTGTTGGGTGTGGCCCAGATGAACTTAGGAATCTTATTAAGTTACTTCAATGCACGTTTCTTTAGCAGCTCGCTGGATATAAGGTGTGTTTCCTGCTCCTGTATCCTCTCTCTCTCTCTCTCTCTGCAACTTCAAAGGGGAAATCAAACGTGGAACTTATTTTGCATCTTGTTTATAGGTACCAGTTTGTGCCACAGCTGATATTTCTTAACAGCCTTTTTGGGTATCTTTCACTTCTTGTTATCATAAAGTGGTGCACTGGTTCTCAGGCAGACCTCTATCATGTAATGATTTACATGTTTTTGAGTCCCACTGACGATCTTGGTGAGAATCAGTTATTTTGGGGCCAAAGACCTCTTCAGGTATGATCCCCACTTTATTTTTTCTGAGCTTTTATGTATGCTTAATTAATTTTTCCATTTTTCTATATTGTAATTTATGCTCAATTATCGCAGATCATTTTGTTGCTTTTGGCTATAATAGCAGTTCCCTGGATGCTTTTTCCAAAACCTTTTATTTTGAAGAGGCTTCATACCGAGGTACTATCATTGTCTAACTTGCCTTTCATCTATTTTATTGTGCTTGTTTAAAAGAAGTTTAGAAATATGTGCCCCTTGTATGACTCATGCATTCCTCTAATGTAAAAGAAGAAGTTCTTACATCCCTCAACTATTGGGCCCATTTTTTTGCCCACTCTTGGGTTAGATACCTATAATTGTTTCATCCAGTATTACGGATAGTATATCAATAGACATTTGTCCAGGAACTCATGTCATTCTGATTTTGGAGCTCATTCCTCTGATGTAAAGGAAGTTGTTCTTACATCCCACAACTATTCCTCTCCCACTTTTGTATTAGATACCTATATCACTCTCATCATGTGCTCAGTATCATGTGTAGGATATGAATTGATATTTGTTCATGAACTCATAACTTGCACGTGGAATTCTGATTTTGGAGCTCTATATGGTTAGGCCAGCGCTTCTCTTTGCTTGGTTCAATATTGTGCATGAGAAGTATGAGACAAGTACTTATTTTAAGTTATGGCGATATGTGAATTGATAAATGTTGAGTGGCTGTAAGAATAGCTTATTTTACGCTAGGTGTAATTTAACATGCCTCTCACTTTAATGAAGGGAGTGGTAATTGGGAGGAGCAGCACTAGATAGACAATTAGGGTTAGTGTTGATACTGGGTTTCAAATTGTCTGCCTTTGATTCATAAACCTTGGAATGTTATTATTATTACTATTATTATAGTTATCGTTGTTGTTGTTGTTGTTGATATTATTACTTTTCTGAGTAAACCTTGGGATGTTCGGATGCTCTGTGGTCATCCTTTATATGGAAATATTTCATGTTGTTTCACTTAATTTGAACTAATTGGAACTAGCATTGAAAAAGAAGGAAAATATGGATGGCAGCTTCCAGTCTTATGAGACTGTTTTACCATATGATTGGTAGAGGCTAGTTTTCTCTTATTTTCAGTCTTATGTGACTATTTCAGCATATGAATGATAGGGGCAAGTTTTCTCATATTTTCAGACACATCTGAAACTTTTATTATGAGAGTAAAAAATACATGAACAAAAAGATTTGATTTGAGCTTCTCCTTTCATAACTTTAAAGTGTTATTTACTCCTCTAAGGGTTGTTGGTATTTAAAGAATCCTCGAGAGCTAGAAAAGCAATGAATTCCATTCTTGAAATATCCTTTGCATGTTGCTGTTCGTCATAAATTGTTAGAATGTTAATCTCAATCCATTATGATCCTCTAGTAGTCTGTGGACCCGATCTATTTGTAACAACCATGACTTTTCTCTTTGGAGAGGGAGGGAGAGAGAGGGAGGGAGGGAGGGAGAGAGTTTTGTCTACGAAGGAAGCGTCTGGTAAGGGAGAGAGTCAGTCATGTGAAATGGAATGGCGTAGGAAATTAGGGTTTGGGAAAGAAAGCAGTCTCGGGTAGAGGTAGCGGCACATGGGAACTGAAGAGCTGCGGAAGGAACAGTTCAGATTAAGCGGTTTTGTCTACGAAGGAGGCTTCTGAAGGATGCGTCCAGTAAGGGAGAGAGTCAGTCATGTGAAATGGAATGGCGTAGGAAATTAGGGTTTGGGAAAGAAAGCAGTCTCGGGTAGAGGTAGTGGCGCATGAGGAACTGAAAAGCTGCGGAAGGAACAATTCAGATGAAGCGGCTGAAATCTGAGGGCTCCCTTTTCTGCTCACTCGTAGTGGTCTGGATCCCCACAAAGGGGGAGGGAGTCAACTTAACATCTCAGCCATTGGCGGGAATTTTGCCCGCATCCGATCCCCAAGGGGTGCACGATAAGAGAGGAGCTGCGTGGGTGGCGCGTGGCAAAGGTGCTTTGGCGGGATTAGACTGAAAGGAAGAAATCCAATGATGGGAAAGAGTGGTGTGACAGGTGTGCGGCAGATACAAGGTAACGTGGAGGGGCGTGTGGTGAGCGGGTGCATAGAATGAGCAGGCGTGTGACATTTTGTGTGGAGCATGTGTCTGACAGAGGAAGCAAATCTGGAAGTGCTGCATGGACAGTGACTTTTATAAACGAATGGAATGGGCAGAAAGGTTAGCAGATTTTGGCCAAGATATGCTAGCCCGGAAGTTAGGGTTGGGTTTGAATTAGAATTAGAAATTAATTAGGAAATTAGTTAAAAGGATTTTATGTTTAAATTAGGAGAGAAGAAGGCAGTTAAGCAAAGTGTGTTGTTAATTTTCTGGGAGGCCCAGCTAATCTCGAATTAGCCACATTAAAATTTTTTCTATTTTTGTTATTTCCAAATTACAATTATCAAAATACAAATTCATAAATTTGAAGCCCGTTACACTATTTAACCTAGTTTTTAACTAATATGTGTCGACAATAGCTGTAATTGAGAAGAGATTACGTAAGGGGCTTCGGAAGAGTTGAAACTTGATTTTATTGATCACATTGCCAGAGATTTCAAGGTCGCACCTATGGGATGCTTGGTACATCTGAGATGGATCTTGAGGTGGAACCCGACTCTGCAAGGCAACATCATGAGGATTTTAATTTCAGTGAGGTATTTGTGCACCAAATGATACACTCCATAGAGTTTGTTCTGGGTGCAGTTTCAAATACGGCATCATATCTTCGGCTTTGGGCTTTAAGGTGCAGCCATGATTTTCCTCATGTCTTCATAAGTTTCTTTCTTCTCTATAACTATAATTGTGTAATTGATGTCTCTGTTACTGCTATTACAGCTTAGCCCACTCGGAATTGTCCACTGTTTTCTATGAGAAAGTTCTTCTCCTTGCCTGGGGGTGAGTTTTAATACTGTTGCATAACACACTATGCTTTTGCCTCTCTCTTTTTCTTATTCTTTTTCTCTTTATTATATACACATGCTAATTCTTCGTTAGACACACTTATACTGTGCTAATTCTTTTTTATATACTATGCTAGTTCTACATAGTATATACACATATCCTATGTAGCTCAAACTTCTCTTAAGGTCTACATGGCCCCCAACATTTAGTTTTTACTTATGTCCCTAATTGAACTCCTCATTTCCTCCGATTAATTACAACCCTTTAGCTATTGCAGTTATATTGCAAATCATTCTCCCAGTTTGCCCAGGTCATATGTAAAATACAAAATATGGCGTATACAAGAGCGGTAGACTCAATACAGAATTCATTTCCTTGTAGGACTGATTGAATAACTTTAACCAATATCTTGTTGTATAGTTTAAGATGGTTTTGGAATTGTTGCTTTATATGTCTTTGCTGAAATTAACAGAGCTTCAAAATTCCTATACAAGCAACATTTTCATGTTACCATTCATGTGTACAACTTGTATACCCATCTATTGTCCTGGGCAACTGGTGTTGCTTGTTCTTTTATCAGAGACGTTACCGTTAAGGGTGGTTATGACAGGTATGACAACCTCATTATCCGGCTAGTGGGGCTAGCAGTTTTTGCCTTTGCAACTGCCTTTATACTACTAATGATGGAGACTCTCAGTGCTTTTCTTCATGCCCTGCGTCTTCATTGGGTGGAATTTCAAAACAAGTTCTATCATGGTGATGGCTACAAGTTCAGCCCTTTCTCTTTTGCCTCCTTGACCGAGGATGAGGATTAGTCCACCACTCATATATGAAATTTGCTTCAGTTTCCAGAAAGAAATACAGTATAGAGAGAGGCAGGCAAAGAATTGGCTCTGCTTTGCTTTTCAACACTGCTCAATTTTTGACTTAGAAGTACAAATCCTGGCTCCTATTCTTTTCATGTATTGGCATAAAAGGGTTCTGCTTACAGTCATGGTAACCTACCTTGAAGAGTGGATGATGCGTTCTCTCTTCTTTCTTTTCTTTTTTTGGGTTGGGGTGGGGGTTGAGGGAGTAGCGCTTTTGTAAAGAGGGGCTGGGGAATACATGTAGCAGCATTTCTGGTTACAAAATTTTACACACGTACAAAGGCTAGTGTGGGTTTTACTAGGAATTGGGCCTTCTTTTCTTTGTAATTTTCCTATGTAATGCTTAATCACAGTTCTACAGAGTTCCATTTTTGTAAGGATCTGTTATTTAGAGAATTCCAAGTTAATCCCATCTGCGTCTTCAACCAGCTTGATATTCAAGGACGAGAGATGTTAGGTTTTTCAAATTTCTTTCCAAAAATTTGATTCATAAATGATGTGTCACAATTCCATGTAATCTGTTGTTTTAGTAAGTAAATAAAGTCATAAAGTGATGGAACGGTGACACATCATTTGCATTTCTCCTGCAGTCTTTTCCATTGCATCAGAACTTCTGCCGATGAATCATGATTGTTGTCCGAACTTTAATCTCGTGATAAGAAGTGTTTTGTTTTTTAAAAATATCTTAAATGTTGGACATTTACATGTGGCATCTAAAATCTTCTTAGTGTTAATCCCCCCTTACCGATTACTTTTATTTGTTGAGAAACAATTAAATAGAATTTGATGGCTTGAAACATCTGAATAACCTCTTGACCCAACAAATTTCTTTCTATAACTCATTGAGCTCCCGATATTTGCTACTTTTTTCAGGAGTTTTAGGTTTTTTTTTTTTGAAGCGATAGATAAAACCCTTATCTTGTAAAAATAACGATAGACTACAAGATCATAATTAGTTTTATGAATAATAGGTAGAACACAAGATAATTTGTTTTATCCAACTTAATGACCTAGAATTTATTGGATTTAACGGACAATGTTCTCCATGTTTACATTTTTTTTTATTTTTTTTTAAATGTATGTAAGGATCACATGCTTTAGAAACAATACATATAAAAATTACATACTTTAAGGACAAATATCAGTTTGATATACTAGATTAGAGGACTTTCTGCCGACCCAATTAGGAGAAAAATTTGTTCCATAAATAAAAAATAAAATAAAAAAATAATTAAAAAAATAACTGAATTTTATTTATTTTTCTACGTATTTAAATCAATTCTTTAAAAACATATTACCAAACGAATTTATTTATTTATTTTTTGCCATTTGATTTAAATCGCACCTTTCATTTCATTTTACTTGTAACTTTATGGAATATATATATATTATACGGGAATTAGACAAGAACATAAATTAATTGGATTCCACGGACGTTACAAATACAATAACAATCTCATTCCTAAACCTTGAATTTTTCCGTCAGCCAAAAGCCACAATTGTTCATGTGTCCACCATCTTTCGAGTGTACTGTCTGTGTCTCTCTTGGTGGGCAAAAAAGTTCATGAGCTCTGAAAAAACCGATTGTACTTTCTCTTTCGAGCCTGACAATTCTGCCAAAAATGGAGAATCGTTATAAGGTAATTCAAAATGGGTTTGCAGATATTTGCAGGAGAGAGATGGGTTTCACTCATCCCAGATGCTTCGCTCGCCGACTCTCTGCTTCTGAGGTTTCAATTCTTGGTCCTCTTCTTCTTTATTTCCCCATAGTAGTCTGATTGAAAAGGATGCTACTGTTGGGGCTTCTATTTTCTAATGAAAAAACAATGATGTTTACTATTTGATGCTTCTTTCTACGTTTTAATTCTACTGTAATCAGGCTATATGAAGAGCACTGCAACAGTAGCTGGATAAAACCAATCGGTGTACATGACAATTCAATGCCTTAACTTAATTAGCATTCGATTCTCACTAAAGTGCTGTACATATTAAGACTTGGTAAATTTAGTATCTGAATTTCAAGAAATCATGGAAGAGTTACATTTTCAAAGGAAGTTAGGCCATATTTCTTGATTAAATGGGTGTGATAGTATGGGAAGACTTAGCATATCTTTTATAATTATATTAATTATTGAGGGATATGTGGAAAACAATATTTCAACATCGTAAGTAATTTGTTTTGAGTTTTATGTTGTTAAAATCTGGAATTCTGTTTCCTTTTTCCTTGCTTTCTCGTCTTACTCAATGGCAGAATAGTGTTCAAGCGTTTCATACAATTTTATACTTTTTTATTTTATTTTTTATTGAATTTTGTTCCATGGGGATATATACTAATGTTATTTAATTTATTTATTTATTTATTTTTCTGTTAACATCTGTTTTTCGGGTCAATTGAGATTCATGCCATAGTCTTCCATGTAGAAAGACTGATATGCAGCATTATGATGGTTGATTTGCCTTACATGAGTTTGCTTATCAGTGCAGGTCCTTGTAAAGCAACTAAATCTTTATGGGAAGTTAAATGGTCATAGAGGTTGTGTAAACGACCTAGAATTCAACTCCACTGGTGACCTCCTTGTATCGGGTTCTGATGACAAACAAGTTATATTTTGGAATTGGGAAACTAAAACTGAGCGGTTCTCGTATGCTTCTGGCCACTTGGAGAACATATTCCAGACCAGAATTATGCCATTCACTGATGATAGGAGAATAGTGACTTCTTCCCGTGATGGCAAGGTGAAATTGTAAATAAATTGTTCTCCTCCATTTTGTTATGCATTTTGCTTGAATCGTTTCTCCCATTTATGTGTTTTTAGGTGCAATGCTTCTGCCAGTCAATTGAGGTAGTTGGTTGTTTTGGCCTCCTTATCAATTTGATTTTTAGTTGGGAAAAAAATTTGACTTTGGACCTTTGTTGTCATTATTTTCTTGTTTTGTAGTCTGATGTGCTCTAAGCACTTTGTACAAATGCACTTCCAATGTTATAGGCTGTTGTTTGGAAAAGATTTTAAAGAAACTAAGCCTTACAATGTGGAAGGTGTTTGCCTGCAGAAGTTTTATCTCATTGTGATCGTCCTAAATCGTTTTGTCTGCTATTTTCTGCCACCGAAGTAAATGAGTTTTAGAAGTTTCCTTCTTAGCAGTCTGGGTTTAAGCTATCCTGCCTTTACCCCCATATGACTAGATTTTGGCTTATTTTCCAACTGTTGTTCCCTTTCCAGGTAAGGCTTGGGCAGGTCTGGGAGGATGGCCGAGTTGATACAAGAAGGTTGGGGGGCACCAAGGCCCTGTACACGAGCTTGCTGTGGAGCCAGGAAGTCCGCACATACTATATAGCTGTGGTGAAGATGGTTTTGTTCAACATGTGGGTTAAATTTATAATATGCTCCTTGTTGATGCTCTCTTTCCTCCCTTCTATTTTATGAGTTATTTTTTTTTTTTTTTCAGTTTGATTTGCGAAGTAGTTCTGCTAGAAAACTTTTCTGTTGCACCTCATTGACAGAAAATAGTAAGCAGCCTCTGAAGAGCATAATGTTGAATACCATTGAAATTGACCCAAGAAATCCAAATCACATTGCTGTTGGAGGATCTGACGAATATGCACGTGTATATGACTTGAGAAAATGCCAATTCGAAGCATCAAGTCATCTAGATAGACATGTTAACACATTTTGTCCCCATCGCCTGATCAGAGCCAACAATGTTCACATCACGGGATTGGCTTACTCTAACACAAGTGAACTGCTTGTCTCTTACAGCGATGAACTCATTTATCTGTTTCAGAAGAACATGGGGTTGGGTCCCTTACCGTCATCTGCTCCACCTGAAGAATTATCAAAAGTTGAAGAGACACAGGTTTTCATGGGCCATAGAAATTCACGGACAGTTAAAGGAGTGAGTTTCTTTGGCACCAGTGATGAATATATCATGAGTGGTTCTGATTGCGGCCATATATTTATTTGGAAGAAGAAGACAGCTAAATTAGTGCGTGTAATGAAAGGCGATCGCCATGTTGTTAATCGTCTTGAGCCACATCCACATATACCTATTCTTGCTACTTGTGGGATAGAAACAAATATAAAGGTCTGGGCTCCTATGGCGAGTGATGCTCCTCCACTGCCTGACAATGTAGAAATGGTACCATCTTTAGCCTCTACTCCCGTCCTCTTCCATTTCCTTATGGTGTTGCTCATAAATTGTCTGATACTTGTGTCTGTGAATAGATTATGGAGTCTAATAGACAAGGCAGAGAAGATCATAGACGGTTAACTCTTACCCCTGATGTTATCATGCATGTCTTGCGCCTGCAGAGGCGACAAACATTGGCCTATGTTGAAAGGAGATACAGCAGAGCTGATATTGGGAGTGATGAAGAAGATGGAGAGTCCTATGCCTTGGGATTCTCAGACGGTAACACATCTTCTGGCGAGGGTTCTACAGCAAATTCTACAGACTGCAACATTAGCTAGAGGTCTGTAACCTATAAATAAGCAAACCTAGAATATTCATCAAGCGTTTACAATCTGTTATATGGGATGTCTTGGTGTCATTTTTTGGTGGGGTTTTAGTAAGTATTTGAGCAATGAAGATGATGCATTGCTCAAATCATTACTTTTGGGCAACGTATAATCTTCTTAGAGTTTAATGGTAAGACCTTTAATTTCTGTTGATGTCCAACTTATATGTGACAGGAAATCTAGCGCTCTCAGAAGTACCATGGAGTGAAGAAGCTGACTTTTGCTGTGATGGATGAGCTTAAAGGAGTACATATTTGTTTTCTACTTTCTGAATGCCCAATTTATGAAGCAGGAGCAGAAGTTCTGCAGCGTCTGATGTAACCCAATTTTCGGTCAAAATGTCCTGAACATGCATATGCATACACCAATTGCATTCTATACGTCAATAGCATATGGCGATGATATTTCACTCTCTGTACATGTAGTGCAAATTTGCCATTCTAGTAGTTGTCTATTTGAGAAGTGTAATGCTATGCTTCACACCACAATCAAATTATAATGACAGAGTAATGTTAATGTTGGCGCTCGCTTGGTGCATTTTAAGTAGTTTTTATTTTGTTTTTTTGGAAAAAAAATATACTTTAGCCTCTTGAACTATTACCATATTCTTATGCCTTCAAACTTTAAAAAATGACATCGGGACCCCCTAAACTACCACTGCGTGTCAAATTAGATACTTTTGAGTTCTCTCCAAAATACCCTTAAAGTTATTAAAAAATAAAATAAAAGTAGTTAAAAATAATCATTTGCAAAAATTTAAGGGGGCTAATATTAAAAGAGGGGACACCATTTTCTTTCTTTCTTTTTTGGTATTTTCAGTTTTTCCCTATTTTTGTTTAAATTTTTTTTTTTTCGAATGGTAAATTTTTTTATTAACTTTAAGGATATTTTGTGAAGAAAAATGTAAAAGTGTCTAATTTGACACTTGCAAAATATTTAAGGGGGCTAATATTAAAATGGACACCCTTTTTTTTTTTTTTTTTGGTATTTTCAATTTTTCCCTTTTTGTTTATTTTTTAATATTCTTTTTTCAAATGGTAATTTTTAATAACTTCAAAGGTATTTTGAAAAGAAAACATAAAAGTATCTAATTTGATACGCAGTGGTTGTTCATGGGCCCCGATGTCACTTTTTAAAGTATGAAGATGTAAATGAAATATAGTAATTGTTTAGAGGGTATATATATATATATAAAGTAGCCGACATAAAAAATCACTTAAACCACGTCATATTAGACGATGTGAGTTGAATGATAAATATGTGATTACTCATGCTAATGTGGAATGAGCGAAATTGCCTTTTTCTTTTCTTTTCTTTTCTCTTCTTTTTTTTTGGAAAATAATAGTTTATCTAAGGGCTATTACCCCATGCTATGTTAGTATAGAATGATTGTTGCGTAAATGATACATTTTTCATTTGAGAATATTAGTTTATTTGAAGAGTAATGTGAAGGGATTTTTCTATCGCTGAGAGCCTAATTTCCTCAAAATGGGTTTGAAATACCACTAAGCTATTCAATTTAAAATTGTCAATTAAGCTTTAGATTTTGCTCGAGATTTAGGGTGTGTTTGATATTGCAATTTCGTAGATAAAATGTGTGATTTTAAACAAAATCACAAAACATGAATCGTTTAAGATTGAGTTTTTTATAAAATTGCGATTTAAAAAAATGCAAAAGGTAATAGGATTTTTTTTGAAAACACACAATTTTAAAGAATAAACTGCTATTTTGTTAAATATTTAATTGCGTTTTTAAAAATCATGTTTTCAAATCGCGCATTTTAAAATTACTATTTTTAAATCACACTTCTTAAAATCGTAAACCCAAATTATTACTAAAAAAAATTATTACTTTATGCAAAAGCCATGTCACAACAATTTCAAATCCAATGGTCAAGATTTTATACGTTTCGTTAATTTCACAATAGTTTCCCTTACCCTTCCCTATATCATTAAAATATTTTAATTTTAATTTCTTTATTTAATTTTATTCCTTTATTTTTTACTGCCATCTTGACCTTTGAAATTTTCATTTCATCTCATTGACCTTTATTTCAAAGCTCTAAAACGGCATTAATGGCGATCATAATTAACTGAAGAGGAAGACCAGCCTCAATCTCCCAAGCACACTCCCAAACTCCTGAACTGTCTGGGCCAGGCCCGTGTGTGTCGTCGGCCCATTCATACATCAGAAGCTTTACCTTGAGGCTGCGTTCGTAAATACGTAACTATCACATGGCTACTATTGTAATTACACATTCGCAGCCCAAATCTGATGACGTGGTCACTGTCTTCATCCACCCAACATCCCGCTTGCCAATCACTTCAAATATTTACACACACACACAAACATTACGCACAAAAAGCAAAAGCGAAAATCAAAACAAGGTCCAAAGCAACCGTTTAAACTTCCTTCTTAAATCCTCATTTTCCACTGGAACCCCACCATTGGATTCTTCTAGAAAACACTTTGAGAGAGTTTCAGTGATGGATCCGGATCTCTCGCTCCTGGAGATCTCGGGCGAAGACGATTCTCTGCTGCTAATTCCAAACGACGACGCTTCGATGCTTAGCAGCAGCAGCAGCAGCAACAACAACAACAACAACAACAACTATTTCTTGTGCTCGCCTCTCCAAATCCACGGATCTAAGCGTTCCGTTCATCCTCCTTCTCTTGGCCCTCCAATTGGTTAGGTTTTTCACTCTTTCTTCAAGTTTGCTTCAAATGATTGATTTTTCGTTTTCTCTGAATTTTATGTTTCGTAGTATTTTTCTATCTAGGGTATTATTTCTGTTCGATTTGAATATTTCTGTTGATAATTTCGCTCAGGTTTTGCTCTTTTAATAAAGCTTTGATATCTACATTTGGTTGTTTACCATTTAGAACTTTGTTTTCTTCTTCTTCAGAAAGATTTAGAAGATTCGAGTAGTTTTACGTAGAATGCGGTTTTTTCAATTTCTTATTTTCACTTCCAATTGTGCTCCGCAGTTGTTGGTTGAATTTTATATGGTTACGTTGTTATGGCTTTGGCATTTACTCCTTTCGTATGAGCAAGTTTGTTTAAATTTGTGAGCTTATAATCTGTTCAAATAATTTGGCCTTCTTCATATTGAGAAAATCTAGTCAACTTTAACCGAAGTTTGTTCTTAAATTTTTAGTTAACCAAGGTTGCTCTTAAATTTTTAGTTTCTAATCTAAGAGTAAATAAACTTTTAGGTTATTACTACTCGAGTGAAGGAAATTATTTTGTTGTAACAGAGTGATTAAGATTCAACTGATCCATGTGATGGTATAATTAGTAGTGGCTTGTTTTACAGTGGAGGGTAAGGTAGGCGGTGAGAATGCTGAAAAACCATGCTCTTCATTGGTAACAGATTATATTAACAAAGAGAACATTAATGCAAACAAATCAGAAGTTCCGAAACTCTGTATGGAGCCGCAGCAAATGAAGAGGAGGAAAAAGGGTGGAGGATACAATTTGCGGAAAAGTTTAGCATGGGACCGAGCCTTTTTTACCGAAAAAGGTGTTTCTAATTTCTCTGACTAGATTTGTTGATTTTCTTTGAAAAGTAGGAGCTCGGATTCTTGTAGATGAACGTATTCATTGCTTTATGTCCAGGTGTTTTGGATCCCTTAGAGCTATCTATGATTAGTGGAGGTTTTAGCAAGGTTGGTGAGGAAATGTTGCCTGGTATCCCTGAAGAAGGGAGAGAATCATTGTCTGGTGTATTGGATTGTACACGTGATTCCACAGATTTGCAAGCACTTGAAGAAAATTTGTTCAAGGAATTGTCGACAAGTTCTCTGAACGAAGATAGAAAGAGAGGTTGTTGCTTGTTGCCGAAGCATGGTTCAGCTGCTAGAGATAATGTGTCCCCAGCATCTCAGGTTAGTTTTTCTCAAGATTGAACATAAATATTCTTTTTGTTTTTATATGGGCATGTTGATTAATAGCTTAAGCTGTCGAATGTTTGCTGTTTTGACATAATCTTATTGGGTGGAGGAACTTAGGGGGAAGTAACTTATTGCAGTTGTGTTGAATATGTGATCTCAGGCCAAGACAAAGGTGCTTTTATCCCACGAGATTAATAGAAGTGGGTCTAAACGAAGTGGATGCCCACGACCGACGGTTTCCTCTTCATATCCTTGCTAATGGAAATTCAATGGTTTTCAGTGTTTTAATTGAGTAAATCTGTCCTTTACCTATTTTGCTTTGTAGTAGAATTGGCCTTAACTTCTTTGAACTCTGAAAAGGCCTGCTAATCTGAGCACAAATAAAGCAGCAACTAAAGCACCTAAGGTTTCTAAAATACCTGTTCCAAAGCCAGATTCCTCTGTGCTTTCTAGGACTACAAAGGGTACTTCACTAAGTGCAAGCGACTCAAAGCGTAATCAGATTGCTCAACCAGGTAGTTTTGGACTCTTTTTCTCCTGATGGAGTTTGAACATGTATGTTTATGGAATGATTGTACTATTAAGTTTCTCATCCTCTTCAGATAAATTTGTTTTGTTCAAAGCATTTATCATAATAAATAAATTTCTAATGTTCAATTACTGTATCTTGTTTTTTCCTTCTCAGGTGTAGCAGTTAATGTTCAGAGGAAGATTGAATCAAAGGCCTCCTCAGGCAATAACAGAAGTGCTCAAAACAATTCTAAAGCTGGCCCTGCTAACAAGTCTTTAACTGTTGGAACTTCTATTAGACAAGCTAGGAGAAATGTGGTGAGAACCTGAAGCTCTTAGAAGTAGTGGCATTTGTTATTCAACATAGTAGAAACTTGTGGGACTAGGCTAATAATTTCTTATGCTCCATCAGCATTTTTTTATTAACTGGGAAGCATATGCTCCCCATTTTCTTTATTAAAATAAGTACAGGTCAGTTCAGCATCGGAAAAACATCGGTCAACTAATTTTCAGTGTCCTCCGGTTACCGCGGCGACTAAAGGCTTAGAGGTCATGCCAGATCCATTAGGTCCTTCCACTAGTCACAAGCCAAACAGTCATGATTGTGGAGGCAATAAAATTGCAGTTTCTCTCCCTCAAAATGCTTGCTATGCTGGTGGAAACAAGCTTCACGCACAACTGCAAACAGCAAAACCCTCAGGTTTACGGATGCCATCACCATCGCTGGGTTTTTTTGGCCAGGTATGTCACTAGGATTACTGTAATTGGTAAATTGAATGCATGTAGGGCAAATGGTTTTTAAGTATTCTATTTAAGTTATCCTGTTGATTATTCTTTATGTTTGCAGCCAAAAGCTTCTTCTTTGCGTTGCCCATTACAGAAAAGTTCTCAACCAGACAAGTTTGAGTCTAATATTCCTAATTTTAGAAAACCTGGCGCCATAAACCACATTCATGCTCTGAGGCCCCCAACTCACCCAGGGAAAATTCCCAATGTGGTCAATGATGTGAGAACAATTGGAAATATGGAGGTCTTATGCTCGAGTTTGGAATGCTCAGTTCCATCTACTGTTAACCCTGCTTCACATAATAGGCAAGATGAAAAGATGAAATCTGTCTTGAAAATGAATAATAGGCAGAAGGTGGAAGCGAAGGTGCCATGCCAAGCAATAAAAAGTCAGCAACAGCTTCATAGCATTATTGATGATGTTTACCAGCAAGTTCTGGAACGTGCAGAACCATATAAAGCTGGAATGATTTCTCATAGTGAGGACATAGAATTGCAGAAAATTGATGACAAATTCCTCTTACAGGGAGCACCCTGTGGGCAGTTGGACAAATCTGATGACAACAAGAAGGTCGCTGATGTTTGCCTGAGAAATAGAGATTTAAGTGGGACTGAATTGGAAAATCACCCTTTAATTTCTTGTCTTAGTCCTGCAGTACTAGATAAAGGTGTTTCTGGGACAAATGACTTGATTGATCACCAAGCTGTAGAAGACCAACCATATAATTTGGCAATTAAGAACGGTGGTGCCTTTTCAGGGTCAAACTCTGGAGCTACCAGTTACAGTACATGGAGTACTTTAAAAGCAAAGGTGCCATGTCAAGCAATAAAAAATCAGCAACAGCTTCATAGCATTATTGATGATGTTGACCAGCAAGTTCTGGAACGCGCAGAACCATATAAAGCTGAAATGTTTTGTCATAGTGAGGACATAGAATTGCAGAAAATTGATGACAAATTCCTCTTACAGGGAGCACCCTGTGGACAATTGGACAAATCTGATGACAACAAGGAGGTCGCTGATGTTTGCCTGAGAAATAGAGATTTAAGTGGGACTGAATTGGAAAATCACCCTTCAATTTCTTGTCTTAGTCCTGCAGTACTAGATAAAGGTGTTTCTGGGACAAATGACTTGATTGATCACCAAGCTGTAGAAGACCAACCATATAATTTGGCACTTAAGAACGGTGGTGCCTTTTCAGGGTCAAACTCTGGAGCTGGCAGTGGTGATTGGCTAAGCGGTGCACAGAAGGTCAAGGAACAATCTGGGGAACAAGCTGAGTTGATGAAGCCTTTCACCTGTAAAGATGATAAAATTTCTAGTGAGAGTCAGAGGTTATGGGCAAATGATTCTTGTCTCATGGAGGATAGTGGAGCTCCCGAAGAGTCCCAGAAATTCAGTTGTATGGCAGATGTCAGCCCAAAAGTCCAAGATTGTATTGAATTGGAAAGATCTCATGGTCAGCCTCTCTATATGTATGTGGAGCAGGCAAACAATGATGGTAGTAAAGATGATAAAACCAGTAGGAAATCACCTGTGGGAGATGTGCAAGTGGAGTCTTTAGATGGTGATATGGCAGATGCTACTGACAAAAGTAGCCTGAGCACTTCAACGGTGGATAATCAACTGTTAGTGATTGTTGATGAAGTAAATAAAAGATTTGGAGAAGAACCGGAGCTCCGTCAGAGTATTGAGTCTGTTATACTGGAAGCAAGTGGTGCTTGTGAAAGTAAATCAGAAAGTTCAAGTACTCTTTGTCTGATACCAGCTGCAATACAAGCTTGTGGACATGACATGGCTAGGATAGTGGAGTGCCAATATGTGGAGGATGCTCCATTAATTTGTGTGGACAGCAAGCCAGTGGTAGAAAATTATAATTCTTCTATTGATACACAGTTTAGACATGACATGGAGCTCCACGGTCAAGTTAGCTCAATGGAATTGGATATGATGGGTGAAAATCATATACCTGTGAATGGTTGTCCAAAAAGTGGAGATTTTAGCACGCATGAATTGGAAAATCCTCACCTGGCGTGCCATTTAAGCCCTGCAGTGCCAGTTGAGGGTGGTTCTGGTATAGATGATGCAATTCAGCGAGAAGATATGGAAGAGAAAAAATGCACTTTGTCAACTAAAAATCCCCATTCCATCTCTGAGTTTCAGACTGGAGATGACAGTGGTGGCAGTTATCAGGACACTTCAATACTGCACATTGATCTGTTGAGTGGCAAGCACAGCACCAACGAACACTCTGTGGAACGAGCAAAACTTATTTTGCCTTTCCCTTGTGAAGCTGGTACAATATCTTATGAGGAGAATAAGAGTCCGGTGACATATCATAGCCTTTTGTTTGCGAAGAGTCAGTCTTTTGGAGGCTCCGTGAAACTCAATGGCAGAACTATGGCAGATAATTCAAAAGTCAAAGGTTCTGGCAGAAGTGGATTGGAAAGTCCTCGTGGTCTATCTGAACATAAACACGTGGATCAAGCAACTAACGAAGTTGGAGTTAATGACATGTTTAAGGAATCACATGTAGTGCAGTCCCCAGATGGCAGCATATTATTTGACTGTTGCAGCAGTAGTGCGAGTATTTTAGGAGTAAATAATGAGTGTCAAATGGTGGTTGATGATGTAAATGGCCAATCTGGACATCCTGAGCTTCCAAATTCTATCCTTGTAGTAGAGCGAGCTTCCCAGCATAATAATCATCAATTGTATTTAAATGATGACTTGTTGCTTGCAAACACCACTCCCGGGGAACTCAAGAAGGAAAATAATTTCAGTGTTTTAGAACAATCTGAGGTTTATGGAAGTGAATCAAAAAGTGTCGAGCTTTTTTCTCATGTAACCCCTGCTTCGCAAGACAATGGTCTGGATGCAGATAAGGAGGCTGAGTGCTTACACATGGACGATGCAGTGACATGTTCTGTTAACATTGAGCCGGTTGAGCATCCTGAGCATCATAGTGATGCAAAGTTCTGGCATGACAATGGCCTCAGCGGTGAAGCATCTTCTTTGGAAACTGCAAAATTGAGCACAGATCAAATTTCAGGGGCGGCGGCCATTTGCAACTATAAGGCCTTTTGTTCTTTGAAAGAAGAATCAGGGTTATCTGTCATAAGTGTTCAGGCATCAGAAAGTGGCAATGTATTGAAGAATGGAAGTTTGGCAGGGGAAGCTGAAACTAGTATCTCTCAGATCTGTGAGATGCAGCAAGACTTGGACCAGGTCACGTACGCCACAGAAGATAAGGATGCAACAGTACAGCTGTAAGTCTCATATAGTTAAATTAATTTGATTCTTTAATATCCTCATTCAAAACTCAGCGAGAAGCTTTAACGTGACGGTTTTTAATGGCAGGAGGAAACCTAAGGATGATGAGAAGGAAGAAGCTCTTGTGGTAAAACCTCCAACTCATGCTGTACCGTTCTCTGATGAATGGTTGGCTGCATTCGAAGCTGCTGGAGAGGTATACGAATTCTCTTCCACGCACACGTACACACGCACAGATAACCAAATACATTTATTTATGAATCTTTGATTTCGAATGCCTTGTTTTCAGTTGTTTTTTTACCTTGGTTTGGGTGCAATCTCATATGTGCGTTATCTTAAAACTGATGAATAGCACTCAACTGAAGTTGAATGTACACGGGCTAATTCGTTCCACTATTTTCGTGTTGCTTTGAAAATTGGATCAAAAAAGAGCAAAGTTTGCCGAATTAAATTAGACCATTATTATTTTCTTATTGTTGTTTGATGCTTGATATTGAAATAAAAATCTCATGTGTTCAATTTTCTTTCAGTGTAAATTTGTTGAAATGAGAAGATATCAAAGTGGAAGCATTCTATCACAAAGAAAGTTAGAATATTAAAAATAGTAATATTTGAGCTTGATCATTTTATTACCAGGTTGTGAAGGGAAAACTGAAACCTGACCATATTATGTAATTTGGCTGTTGCTCTGACATGAAACTTTAAAGTTATTTATTGCTGTATACCAGCTGATGGGCCAAATTACGAATTCTCTCAGATAATAGTTCCTGTCATTGAGTAGTAATAGTGAAGCTACCTTGTTTAAAATCTTTATGCTTTTTGAGCGATGCATCGTCTGAAAATTCATATTATTCATTGCTTGTGATCTTTATTCATGGGAAATCATTAATAGTTGTTTAAGTTCAGTATTGGTCGTCTCATACAGAGTTCTCTGCAGGAAATTCTAACATTGAAAAGTGGTGCTGTACAAAATTCACCCCCTGACAAGTCTCCACATGAACCTGGTCCTTGGTCCCCGGTATGGTCCAACTTCCTAGCTGTTTTTGTGTCACATGGATTCAGTCATTACCTAATATTTGAATACATTGTGTTTTAGATGAAAAAATCAAAGAAATATTTTGATAACAGATCGAGATTAATTAGCTTCAAAGTACCCCAAGGAAAACTTAATTTAGAATATTTAATTGAGTTGTAATTATGCAAGTAGGTTTAAGTCCAACAGTAGCATTTCTCGCCGGTGTTCAGTAATTAACTAGCTGAATCACCCTATATATTATGTTGCAATGGAGTCCAAACCTGTGAGTTCCACATTAGTCATGTTTGTGAGGCATCCAGTGATTGGAGAAGCCATTGCCTTCAACAATCACAGGAAAATATTCCATATTACTGTTATATGGATATGGTATTCGTACTTCTGTGATTAGAGCTACAACTCTTCCTTACTCTTGAGCATTTTTCCATTCATTTTTTTGTGTCGTATTACTATGAGAAGCAAGTTTATTTACTTTTGAAACAACTTTGACTTGATCTATGCGCCTCAATTATTGCATACTATGTTAAGGTCAAGCAAGCATTCTACTTTGCATTTTTTTGTATTAATTTACAATGAGGACAATTTTATTTAATAACTGGAATTAATTTTACTGACATATATCATTCTTATTGGTGTTTTTCAGGTGAAAAAGAAAAATAACCAAGGGATCGGACCATTTGACTGTACTAAATACACCAATGCCCCATCTTCTAGTTCCCAATAATTCAAGGGGTACGATGGTTCACTAACACGACTTGACTGATTTAGAATCGCACAATATTAATTTTGGGCAAAAATAACCGCCACGTACGGTTAATGGCTTGCTTTGAAAAAATGAGTCGAAGAAATTCTTTTGTCCTCTTTTTTATTTCTTGTACAACGACTAATTGAATGTAAATTCAGCACGATTGATCTGTAGTTCATTGTTTTGATGATTAATCTACAGAATTTTAAATATAATTGACATTCAGTAAATGGCTGCCAATTAGATTAATATGACTTTTTTCTTTCTTTTTTATGTGCGTGTCGCGGTGGCTTTGCAGCGGAACAATAGGGTATAAAAAGCGGAGTTAAAGGCGGTTTCCAACATTTCATGAGGGTCACTTTCCAAGTTCTAGTTTCAAGATTACCTTTCCAAAAACTCAAGAAAAAGTGATCACTTTGTTTGAAGTGCAACTTGGAAACTTAGAGAAATATGTGTTTTCAAATGGCCGGCAAGAAAATGACTATTAAGAAACGGATGCGTTTTAATGATTATAATTTTACTTAAAGATTTAACTTTGTTTTTAAAAATCGCATTTTAAAATTACTATTTTTAATTCACACGTTTTAAAATTGTAAAATTCAAAAAGACATTAGTTAGATTTCCCTCGAATCACGTCGTTGGCAGTACACGTGGGAGGGAACATGAAAGGAAAAGCAACTTGCTTTTATCTCGACGCATGTGGTGGGACTATCATAGCTTGTGAGTCTGTGACATTGTTGAAAACTATTGTTCTTTGATACATTTTAGGCTAAGGTAATAAGTTTAAGTGATGCATTTTTTTTTTTTTAAATATATTAATTAAATAATATTGATTTTATTATTGTTGTTATTATTATTATTTAAAAATTATGAATGGTATTTTGGTTATTGGGGACATTGACATTTTTTTTGTGATTTAAGAGAGCATTAATATAATTGATAGTTTGGTAGTTTATTCAATTATTAACTCATTGCTTTATAAGTTTTCAAATTTAAATTATTCCCCTCTTCTACAATTTCATTATTTTAGATTAAAGTGATTTCATTATCTTATTCAAATTTGTGTCATTTCTTTTATTTTCTCATAACTCACTATTTAAGGCATTAAAATCAGTTCATAGCTATTCAATGTCAAGAAAAGGTTAGTTAACAAAAACACAATCAATCACTTGCATTAAGAACTAATTTATCTATCACTGTACATGTTGAAAGTATTAGATAATCCTGTTATAAAGATTAAAGTGAATTCGAAAAACAAATCAGGTGTTATTGTTTTATTTTTTAAATTTATTTTATTGATAAAATCCCACCTAAGACCAACTATTAAAAAATAAAACAAAAACAAAAAAATAAATTAAAAAACTATAAACAAAATAAATGACAAACAAAAAACAAAAACAGAAATAAAAAATAATTAAAAAGGAAAAAACAAATTAAAAATTGGCTTTCAAAATTTTTTTTCGTTTTATTTATTTAAAAAATTATATTTTTAATAGTCCTCAGTTTTTTTTTCTTTTTAAATTTTATGTTTCTTTTTTTCATTCTCTTTTCCATTTTTGTTTTGTTTTTGTTTTTTTTTTTTTGAGTTTATAATGACATTTTTATCTTATTGGAAAAAAAATTATGATCATTTTGTCTTTTGGTTGGTCATTGGGGATATTGACAGAATTTGTAGTTTAATGAGAACATTAACAATTGAGTAGTAGTTTGACAGGTTATGTGTACTTTTTCCAATTATACATTCTTATTATTGAATGTTTAAAGCAATCTTGTAAATAATCTAATTGGCAATTAAGTTCAAAATTTATTGATTTTCCTTTAAATTCTTATTGGAATTTTCACTGTTCAATGCTTATGATGAGGCCCAAAAAATTTCTACCCACAATGTAATTGAATATTATTATTATTATTATTATTATTATTATTATTATTATTATTATTATTCTCTTCATTATTTTCAAAAATGTTTAAAGTTGAAAAATAATTTTTATTTAAGAATGTCATTAATATTATTTGATTCTTTTATTTAATTTTGTTAAAAAAATAATAATAATAAAATAAGTGGTTTGGTTTGCCGTGATGATGTTTTTTTTTTTTTCTTCGGCTGGAGATGGGTTTTTAACTAAAATAAATAAATTAAAAACGATTATTTTAGTAAATAGATAAAAAAAAAAAAAATTAGATAAACATTTGGATCGAGACTCTGAAAAGTAAATAATTAAATTAGAAAAAAAAAAGAAAAGAAAAAGAGTTTTTATTAATCATTTTGCATAAAAATATGCATAATAAATTAGAAAAAATAAATTTTTATTAACCATTTTACCTTAAAAAAATTGCAATAATGAAATGAGCAATAATCGAATGAGCGCTCTAAGTCCTACGCAAGCACACCTATGGCTAGGGTTGAAAAAGCGTATGGTTAATATCTATTTGTTAATAGCTAATCGCTTTTGTAAGTGGTTGAAAAAAAATCGTTAATCACTTAAAATTGTGCAACTAATAACCGTTAATCGCTTATGTATACACACACTAAAACAACGGCATTTAAGAAAAGAATTTCGGATAAGTGCAACTTATTGGGACCAAAAAAAATTCTGAAATTTTTATTTTTATTTTTTTAAAAAAAATAAATAAAGGCAAAAAAAAAAACATTTTAAACGAGCCCAAGAGGCCCAACCTAATAAAAACAGTCAGTAATGTGATTGTAAAATTATTAAATAATCACTCACAACCCTGGACCGTTATTAAATTTGACCAACCGACTTAACATTTCCTATTAAGAAAGACAGAGAGCAGATCTACCTTCTCCTTTTTCCTTTCTTTCTTTCATTTAACATTCCCATGCACCTTTTATGACACCCTTGGCCTTTCATATCGACTCTTACAAAAAGTACTTTCCGTACTTTCTGAAGAAGAAGATGTTTTGGGGAAAAGAAGAATGGAGAATGGGTAAGAAAAAAAAAAGAATTAGGAGAAGAAGAATGAGAGAGAGAGAGAGATGCAGAGTCGCAGACTGCATTTGGCGGAGGGAGAAAGATGTTTTTTTCTGAGGTTGACGCAGATCGATGAGGTGGCATCTTAATAGCCGCTATTTTAAATGAGTTTAAATGGATCTCAATCCCTTCCTTTTAATCCTTCCCCTGAAGTCCCACCCAGGAACACCTACGAGTCTACGACTAAGGATACACTACAAAAAAAGGCGTAAATCGCCACATGCAGTTCGCCGCGTGTACAGTAACTGTACACGTGGCAAACAGTTAGCCGCGTGTAATTAGCCGCGTAGATACACGCGGTGGACCTGGGTAATGCTAATTGCACATTTGGCAGCGTGTATTTTAATACACGCGGCTAATTTGCCGCGTGTACATTAATACGCGCTGCCAAATGGCAGCGTGTGTAAATAGACACGCGGCCAACATCTGGCCGCGTGTACATTAATACACGCGGCCATCTGGCCGCGTGTATAATAATACACGCGGCCAGTTGGCCGCGTGTATTAATGTACACGCGGCCAGATGTTGGCCGCGTGTACATTTCTACACGCTGCCAAATGGCAGCGCGTATAAATGTACACGCGGCCAACATCTTGCCGCGTGTACATTAATACACGCGGCCAAATGTTGGCCGCAGTATATTTTATATATATATATATATATATATATATATTTTAATTCTGTTTTTTAATTTCTTTTTATTTAAAATATATATATATATTTTACTAAAATTCTCCAAATTTATTTTATCCAAAAATATCACAAAATCAAATTGCACAAATTAATCAAAACAACTTTTTTTAAAAATTCGAATACCATGTACTAATAAATATATTCATTACTATATATAACTACTTACACAACAATATCAACAAATTTGAGATTCTTAATTTAATAAAGTTATTCGGTACTAAAAAAAAAAAAATACAGAAAATATCTACAAATCTGGAGGACGTCTCTGCGGATCACGAGGTGCAGTCCCGGGCGTGAGCTCACCAACTGTCGATTGTCCCGCAAGAGATGGTGTAACGGGCGAAGGAGTCCCGAGAGGGGATTGTTGGTTCAGCAATTGTCCAGAAGGCGACAACGGACCAACCGTTGTCGCATTACCTGCAAGTACTAAAAATAATTAACCTACATAATATTATATGCAAATTTAAACAAATAATGAGAACAAATTAAAAATAAACCTAAGTGTATACATAATATAAACCATACCTGCAGGCGCACTACTAACAGATGACGTACTACCGACGTGTGCAGGTGAAGACTGCTGAGCACCAGGGCATACGAACGATAATCCTGTAGAGGACATGAAGGCCTCAAAATGTCGCATGCGCTGCTCCATATCATCAATCTGTCGTATGCGCTGCTCCATGCTGTCAGCCCGCTCTCTCTCGGCCCGCACTATGCCCTCCAACTCCGCAATTTTGTGAGCAGCCCAATCCTGAGACGTGCCCTCGGCCGGTCCCCCCCGTGTGCGGCCCCTATACGAGAAACAAGTCCCGCGAACAGGAGTAACGTTCGGCCCAACCTGCCGAACCCTACCCGCATACTCGGGTCGCCCAACCGCTTGCTCGTACGCGTCGCCAGGTGCCCAACGCACCGTATCTGATGAGACGGAGTCCGAGGCAGCAGGATCAGTGGACAAACTCTGTGTCATCCGCTCCTGTACGTCGTCAACATACAAAACAATGGTAATTAATAAATACTTTATCACACGCATAACTAATAATAATCGATAATCTATAACAGTAGCATACACATAGGTCCCGTGTCCGCTCGTTCAGGTAAGTGCCGTCTTTCCTTGTGTGCGTCTTCACAAACGACTCGGCGCGGGTGGGGGGCGTGCCAGATATAGATGCCTGTCGCCATGCAGTATAAATATATAACAAACATTGGATATTCATTTAACGTTAAGAAATAACAATTACGCACAAATAAGAATTAGGATTTTTACATATTGTTCCATACCTCATCGTGATTAAATCTGGCATAACTTTTGGACCCCAGACTATGGGGGATGTCTTGCTGCTCCCGCAGCCGCTTCATTCGTTCAGACCTCTCCTTTACATTGAACATTCCCAAAAAAAATGTCAGAATTGATACTTTTAATTACTTATGTGTTATGATTGAATGAACTGTTTATTAAAAAAACACAACATTATAGTAATACATTCAAAGACCTACATACCACATTTACTTTTGTGCACCACTCGTGCAGTACGTCCTCCACATCCGTTTGGTCATACTTATCAAAAAACGTCTCTGGCATTCTCGCACGTATTGTCAATGGCGTGTCACCATCTCGAATATTTAGCTGGGTCCTCAACTTCGACTTCCACGAACGGTGCTTACGGCCCATATCACCCCAGAATTCATTCTGTGCCAGGCGCTGGTCGACGGATACGGGTACATAAAATTCTTGCTGCACATTCAATCTAATGATTAATTTTAGCAGTTCAATAAAAAAAAAATCATCTTAACTTTAATTTCACAAAATACATATATTAGTTTCATACACATACCATTATGGCATCCCACATAGTCTGCTTAACCTGTTTATCTACCTTTCCCCATTTGTCCCGCAAGTGAATATGGGACCCGCTCCGTAACAGCTTGCCCGCAGCCCGTCTATAACGATTGCATGCTCGTCCCACTGGTTGTGTTGCAGCATTGTACTGCAACACAACTTTCTTACCCCTCGGGAGCACCCAATTTCTCTCAGGGTCCTTAATCACCTCAAAATATATGCTCCCGTCTGGGTTATACCCTAGTCAATAAATATAAAACGTTAATATATTAACACTAAATAACTTAATTATATCAATAAATAAAAAATTCAATTTAAATATTATACGAACTTACTAAATTAATTAGTTTATAATGATGTATACAAATGTACTTACCCATCAGCCGAATATGGTCGAACGCTATGTGCTCGGTCGCTGGGTCACCAGCATGCTCCTCGCCTGCCTGATCTTCTGGGTGATGCTCATCATCATGATCGTCATCCGAAGGCATATCCTGGGGGACATCATGTGCTAACTGATCAAGCCCCAACATCACATCATCCCCCTCGCGGGGCAGCTGGCTCTCCCCCACATCTGGGCCCTGACTCTCCCCAGGAAGCGGCAACTGGCTCTGTCCATAAACATGCATCTGGCTCTCCCCATGTGCCGGGCCTACAGTTACGAACGGCAAATGCCACGAACGCTCTACACCCGTCGTTATACTGTGTCGTACCTCTAGGTGCTGACATCCACGACTTATCCATATTCCTCTGTACGCGAGATAACAGTCTGAAACGAAATATGTTATTTGATTACAGCAAATAAAGTGCTTGTTTGTTTACTGTTTGTTTTAAACAGTTAACTCAAAGTATCATTTTCTCATACTTTTTTTAGGGGTTAGGGTTTTTCCTTTTTAGGTTTTAAGGTTAGGGTTTAGGTTTTTAAGGGTTTAGTTTTTACGGTTAGGGTTTAGGGTTTAGGTTTTAATATTTGTAGGGTTTAGGGTTTAAGGCTAGGGTGTACGGTTTTAGGGTTTAGGGTTTAGGGTTTTTTTTTTTTTTTCCTTAGGGTTTAGGGTTTTAGATTTTTACGGTTTAGTTTGTAGGGTTAGGGTTTGGGGTTGGGTTTACCTGACCATAAAAAGTAATTAAAAAAAAAAAGAGATCTCTCCCTTTTTTAATTTTTTCATTTTTAATATTCTTCTTTCTTTATTTATGGTTTAGAGTTTTAAGGTTTCTTTTTTTAGGGTTAGGGTTAGGATTTAAAAGGTTAGGGTTTAGGATTTTAGGGTTAGGGTTTTAGGTTGTTAGGGTTTAGGGTTTAGGGTTTAGTTTTTAGGGTTAGGGTTTAGGTTTTCAAGGTTTAGTTTTTAGGGTTAGGGTTAAAAAGGTTAGGGTTTAGGTTTTTAGGGTTAGGGTTTTAAGGTTAGGGTTTAAGGTTTTAGGGTTTGGGTTTTAAGGTTAGGGTTTAGGGTTTAGGGTTTAGGTTGTTAGGGTTTAGTTTTTAGGGTTAGGGTTTAGGTTTTGAAGGTTTAGTTTTTAGGGTTAGGGTTTAGGTTTTGAAGGTTTAGTTTTTAGGGTTAGGGTTTAGGTTTTGAAGGTTTAGTTTTTAGAGTTAGGGTTAAAAAGGTTAGGGTTTAGGTTTGTAGGGTTAGGGTTTAGGGTATAGGGTTTAGGTTTTAGTGTTTTAAGGTTAGGGTTTAGGGTTTTACGGTTTAGTTTTTACGGTTTAGTTTTTAGGGTTAGGGTTTTAAGGTTAGGGTTTAGGTTTTTAGGGTTTAGTTTTTACGGTTTAGTTTTTACGGATTAGTTTTTACGGTTTAGTTTTTAGGTTTTGGTTTAAGGTTTTAGGGTTATGGTTTTAAGGTTAGGGTTTAGGGTTTAGGGTTTAGGGTTTAGTTTTTAGGGTTTAGGGTTTAGGGTTTTAAGGTTAGGGTTTAGGGTTTTAGGGTTTAGGGTTTAGGGTTTAGGGTTTAGGGTTTAGGTTGTTAGGGTTTAGTTTTTAGGGTTAGGGTTTAGGTTTTGAAGGTTTAGTTTTTAGGGTTAGGGTTTAGGGTTTTACGGTTTAATTTTTACGGTTTAGTTTTTAGGGTTAGGGTTTTAAGGTTAGAATTTAGGGTTTAGGGTTTAGGTTTTAGGGTTTTTAGGGTTAGGGTTTAGGTTTTAGGGTTTTAAGGTTAGGGTTTAGGTTTTTAGGGTTTTAAGGTTAGGGTTTAGGTTTTTAGGGTTTTAAGGTTAGGGTTTAGGTTTTTAGGGTTTAGTTTTTACGGTTTAGTTTTTACGGATTAGTTTTTACGGTTTAGTTTTTAGGTTTTGGTTTAAGGTTTTAGGGTTATGGTTTTAAGGTTAGGGTTTAGGGTTTAGGGTTTAGTTTTTAGGGTTTAGGGTTTAGGGTTTTAAGGTTAGGGTTTAGGGTTTTAGGGTTTAGGGTTTAGGTTGTTAGGGTTTAGGTTGTTAGGGTTTAGTTTTTAGGGTTAGGGTTTAGGTTTTGAAGGTTTAGTTTTTAGGGTTAGGGTTTAGGGTTTTACGGTTTAATTTTTACGGTTTAGTTTTTAGGGTTAGGGTTTTAAGGTTAGAATTTAGGGTTTAGGGTTTAGGTTTTAGGGTTTTTAGGGTTAGGGTTTAGGTTTTAGGGTTTTAAGGTTAGGGTTTAGGTTTTTAGGGTTTTAAGGTTAGGGTTTAGGTTTTTAGGGTTTAGTTTTTAGGGTTTTAAGGTTAGGGTTTAGGTTTTTAGGGTTTAGTTTTTACGGTTTAGTTTTTACGGATTAGTTTTTACGGTTTAGTTTTTAGGTTTTGGTTTAAGGTTTTAGGGTTATGGTTTTAAGGTTAGGGTTTAGGGTTTAGGGTTTAGTTTTTAGGGTTTAGGGTTTTAAGGTTAGGGTTTAGGGTTTTAGGGTTTAGGGTTTAGGTTGTTAGGGTTTAGGTTGTTAGGGTTTAGTTTTTAGGGTTAGGGTTTAGGTTTTGAAGGTTTAGTTTTTAGGGTTAGGGTTTTTAGGTTTTGAAGGTTTAGTTTTTAGGGTTAGGGTTTAGGTTTTGAAGGTTTAGTTTTTAGGGTTAGGGTTTTTAGGTTTTGAAGGTTTAGTTTTTAGGGTTAGGGTTTAGGTTTTGAAGGTTTAGTTTTTAGGGTTAGTGTTTTAAGGTTAGAATTTAGGGTTTAGGGTTTAGGTTTTAGGGTTTTTAGGGTTAGGGTTTAGGTTTTAGGGTTTTGAGGGTTAGGGTTTAGGTTTTAGGGTTTTAAGGTTAGGATTAGGGTTTTTAGGGTTTAGTTTTGACAGTTTAGTTTTTAGAGTTAGGCTTTTAAGGTTAGAATTTAGGGTTTAGGGTTTAGGTTTTAGGGTTTTAAGGTTAGGATTTAGGTTTTTAGGGAGAAAGTATTTTAGGGTTAGGGTTTTAAGGTTAGGGTTTAGGGTTTAACTACAATAAAAAAGTAATAAAAAAATTTCACTCTTTTGTAGGGTTTAGGGTTTTTAGGGTGAACGGTAATTTGGGCTAGGGTTTAGAGTTTATGGTTTTTGCTTGTTTTTTAGAGTATAAAGCTTAGGGGTTTGGTTTTGAGATTTGATCATAGGCATTTTTATATTGGTTTTGATTTAGGGTTTAGGGTTTATTGTTTACACCTTTGTTATAAATTGAATAATAAAAAAAATAATTATAAATGGTAGACGGTGGCCAAATTTAATTTTCTGTATCTATCCAATAATCGTTAGATACGATCATTTTATTATGAAATGATGGCGAGTTTACTTTGAATTGGTTTTTTTTTGTTTGTAAAAAAATTACCTGAAATGAACAATTAAACTTTTTTTCTTTGTTCTTAAAAAACCCAAAAATTGTTTTTTGTAGTACTGAATACTTATTTATATTTTATTGGTTTTGATCATTTATTTTATGATTAAGTTAATAAAATAATTGTGACAAATAATAATCCACACACAAATTCGTAGTACAGTAAAACATATTACAAAAAAAAAAAAAAAAACCACAACTGTAAGAATATTTTTCATGCATAACAACCAACCACATCAAAACACATAAAATTACACAACAATAGATATTCAAACCCAACAAAATTAACAGCATTGCATAGACCATTATTAATTGCTAAATCCACAATTATTATATGAAACTATTAAAAAAATTAGAAACAGATTTTAAACAAATTAATTTAAATGCACCAAGTTTATTATACCCAAAAGGTAAAGAAAAAAATTTAATGCTAAAATTACTCACAATTTTTTTTTTTTTTTGTGATTTGTTTGCTCCTTTGCCAAAATGTACCTGCATTAAAACATATTAGTCCCAAAATAATATCCCAAAACAACTAAAAAATTACTAATCACGTACAAGGCAGAGAGAGAGAGAGAGAGAGATAGAGAGAGAGAGCAGTGAGAGAGACCCGGAGAGGTTTCAGAGAGAGAGAGAGATGTAGAGAGAGATAGTGTCAGAGAGAGAGAAAGCTAGAGAGAAAGAAAGGGTTAGGGTTTAGTCTGTGGTTCGGTTAGAGAGAGAGAGAGAGAGAGAGAGAGAGCTACAGAGAGAGAAAGCTAGAGAGAGACAGAGAGAAAGAGAGAGAGAGAGAGAGAGAGCGAGAGGGAGATGTAGAGAGAGATAGGTCCGGACCTAGGGTTAGGGTTCCTGGTTCGGTTAGAGAGAGAGAGAGAGAGAGAGCTAGAGAGAGAGAGAGCTAGAGAGAGAGACAGAGAGAGAGAGCTAGAGAGAGAGAGAGCTAGAGAGAGAGACAGAGGGAGAGAGAGAGTGAGAGGGAGGTGTAGAGAGAGATACGTCCGGACCTAGGGTTAGGCTTGCTGGTTCGGTTAGAGAGAGAGAGAGAGAGCTAGAGAGAGACAGAGATAAAGAGAGAGAGAGAGAGAGAGAGCTCCACCGTACCGATTGCCGAACACGGGTGGTGCAGTCACGGCCGGAGAGGGAGCTGGCCGGAGAATACAGTGGATCCTGGTGGTCGGTGGACGGAGAGGGAGAGAGAGAGAGAGAGGGAGAGAGAGAGAGAGAGAGAGAGAGAGAGCTGAGTGAGCGACGAGTGAGAGACGAGTGAGAGATCGAGCTGAGGGAGAGAGAGGGAAATGTGAGGATCGAGGGTAGCTTCCTCTGGAAGCTACCCGTTTTTTTTTTTTTTTTTTTTTAATTAATTGAAAATCAGCCAGGTGGCGCGCGGGAAATGTCCCGCGCAGGTCACCTGGCCAAAAATTGGCCGCGTGGCGTAATGCCACCCGGCCAATTAGGGACGTGTATTATTATACACGTCCCTATCTGTTTTTAGTTTTTTATTTTTATTTTTTTAAAAAAACGAAAAATGGTATATATATATAAATATATATATATATATATAGATTATATATATAGATATATATATATATATATATATATATATATATATATATATATATATTTATTTATTTATATATATAATCTATATATATATATATTTATATATATATACCATTTTTCGTTTTTTATATATATATATCTATATATATAATCTATATATATAATCTATATATTAAATATATATATATATATATATCTATATATATAATCTATATATTAAATATATATATATATAATCTATATATTAAATATATATATATATATATATATATATATATATATATATATATATATATATATATATATATATATATATATATATATATATATATATTAAATATATATATATATATAGATTATATATATAATATATATATATATATATATATATATATATATATATATATATATATATTTATTTATTTATTTATATATATAATCTATATATATATATATTTATATATATATACCATTTTTCGTTTTTTATATATATATATCTATATATATAATCTATATATATAATCTATATATTAAATATATATATATATATATATATATCTATATATATAATCTATATATTAAATATATATATATATAATCTATATATTAAATATATATATATATATATATATATATATATATATATATATATCTATATATATAATCTATATATTAAATATATATATATATATATAATCTATATATTAAATATATATATATATATATCTATATATATATATATACTTTTGTATTTGTAAACACAAACACAAACCCTAATCCGACCCTAAGTGTATGTAATATATATAGTGTTAAGGTTTACGTAAACTCTAACCCATAAAACTAAACCCTAAACGGTAACCCTAAAACTAATTCTTAAACCTTAAGTCTGTGTTAAGTTTCATATATATATATATAGGTCCTATATATATATAGGGTTAGGGTTTTATTAGATTACTATTCCATTAACGTAAATCCTAATTAGAGTTAGGGTTTACTTATAAGTATACCATATATATTTAAAGTACTCAACACGTAAAACGTAAATATACTATAAACATATTGCACGTAGCCCATACCCCTAACACTATGTCTATATACTATATATAGTCATAAACCCTAACCCTAAGTGTATGTACTTTGTTATGTTGCATATTTTTATTTTTGTTCCTCGCCGTATAATTTTGCATATATTTGTAGCCCAAATTTGGGTATATACAACGTTATTATATATATATCTATAAACTCTAACCCTAAGTGTATATATATACTATATATAGCTATACACAATATAAGTATATAAGTATACTATATATATATATATAGCCATAAACACCAATGTTAGGGTGTATACAAGTAACTATAAAGGTATATAGTTTCGGCACGCCGTTTACATGCATGCATGCATGCATGCATGCATATATTATATATATGTATGTACATAATATGACAAGATAGTTTTGAAATACAAATACAAATACAAACACAGACACATGCAACCCTAAGTGTATGTAATGTACATTCTTGCTAAACCCTAAGTCATAAAACTAAACCGTAAACTATAAATTAAAACTAAATCCTAACCCTAAGTATATATATATATATATATATATACTATACTAAACACCGACCATAAAATTGAACCCTAAAACCCATAATCTTAACCCAAATCTTAAGTGTATGTACCATATATATGTAAGCCATAAACCCTAACCCTAAATATATATACTATATGTATAGTGATAAACCCTAACTCTAGGATAAAATGATAGTTCGACCAAGTTTTGAACATTGAACTCGATCAAATGATAGAGGCATGCAATTTTATACTTGTGTAAGGTATGCCATAATGATCGGGACCACAAGGCGAACACATTTAGATGGATGTTCAACGAACCCTAACCCTGAGAGTATGTACTACATATACAATAAATTAAGTCCTAACGCATAAACCATATTCAAGAAACTCAACTTGCATGTAAACCCTAAAACATAACTATAAGTATGTGTAGCACAAATTTATTGTTGGGGTATATAATAGGAATTTTTAATATAAATAAATTTTAAAAAATTTAAATACAAGTATTGTATAAAACTAATTAGTTTATATACTCTAATTTGGTATAGGGTACATAGCAATTTTATACTCCAATTTTTTTGTTTTTGTTTTTTTTTTTTTTTTTTTTTTTTTAAAAAAAAAAGGGAATTCCAAAAAAATGTTTTTCAGTTAGCCACGTGTATAAAATACACGCTGCCATCTGGCAGCGTGTAATCTCTACACGCGGCCATATGGCAGCGTGTAATTTATACACGCGGCCATATGGCAGCGTGTACTTATACACGCGGCCATCTGGCCGCGTGTAGAAATTACACGCTGCCAGATGGCAGCGTGTATTTTATACACGCTGCTAATTGGCAGCGTGTATAAATTCCACGCTGCTATTTGGCAGCGTGTAATTTATACACGCTGCCAATTGTTTGTACGCTACATCTGGCAGCGTGTCCAGAGAAACACGCTGCCATCTGGCCGCGTGTCTACAGTAACATGTACTGTAGACACGCGGCGATTTACGCCTTTTTTTGTAGTGATAGCACCCTCCATTTCCCATTTTCCCTGAAAATCCCTACCACACCTATGGATATCCTCTGTAGAGAGAAAATAATAATAATAATAATAATAACAAAAGAAAAAAAAAAAAACTTACTTCTATATTTATTACTTATTTCTATTAAACAGAAAATTCACAAACAAAACTCTTTCAAACGGCCAAATTAATAATTATCACCGAAGAGAGAGATCTTGATTTGAGGAATTTGAAATTTTACAGTCTTCTACTTTTATTATTTTTGAGGATCTGATCCCCCGTCTCATGAATAGACGGGCTCAATTATTACTGAAAATTAATTAGGTACTGTTGATTTTATTATTAGTATTATATTTAAAAATAAAAATTATTTCTCTCGCTTTTTTTAGATGCAAAATTATAAACTAAAATTTTATATTCAAGTTTTTTAACATTTCATTTTTAATTGATAATATGACTAACCATTTAATATTTCTTGTGATGTTGTTAGTCTTAAGTAGGATTTGTAATAGGATTATAGTGAATTTTAATCCTATATATGTCAAATGAGGTTTTATTGATTTATCTTTTAAATTTATTTTATTGATAAAATCTTATTCCTACCTAAGGGAATTGTTTGTGAATATAATTCAAATATAGTTTTAGCTTATTTAACTGTAATGAATTAAAAATATAGTGTATAGTATTAATTAAAAAAGTTCTCATTTTAATTAATCGAAGCATAAATTGAGAGTCTGAGGTTTTGCTTTTGTAGTGCTTAATTCGTAGATCCGATGCCAAGGAAAAGGATCTAATGGGGAGGAGGGGCTTTAAGCCTTTAACCTACTACAGTCTACATGACAGACTCTCTTTGTTACCTTTTAGATGTATTGGTTTTTTCTCCTCAGTAGAATGAAGGAGCGTGCCAGTAATATTATTGTGCGGTCCCTTTGTACCCCTTTTGGTTGCTGCTTAATGGAACTACCTATACTTTATATATATCCTTAATTACCATGGTCAAAAGAGAAAAATTGTACTGAACATCAAAAAGAGTATACGATTTCTTGCTCTATAGCTTGTTAATGTCATTGACAAATAAAAAACAATTAAGTATGAAGAAACAAATGAATAATTCGATGGGCAAGACATCCTTCTCTGTATAATACATCTGAATATTGGTTGGATTTAAATCATCAAACAAAAAAGAAGAAGAATAAAAAATAGTTTTTCTTCGTGGGAATTTCCACCTAGCCACCTATTAAACACGAGGAATGCTAGACATTCAAACACATTTTTTTTAAAAAAAAAAAATGATTTCAACTTGATGTGTCACAATCCCATGAGATCTATCATTTTGAAAAGTGTGCCACAATTTCATAAGATTGTGATACATCAGGTTAGAACCAAATTTTGAAAAAAAAAAAAATGTTGAGATGTCTAGCATTTCTCATTAAACATTGCCTAGTTAACTCGATCCAGATATTTCTCAGATTAAATCCGGCTTCTGTTTTGGAATCCCATTATTTTAATGGTTATTTTCTATCACTTAGTAAAGAGAAATGATAAAATTGCAACTCTTACACAACTATTCCACAACTCCAAGATATATTGGGTGGGACTCACATGCACGGATCTCACTCAATGTGTCTTAGTTGTGAGATAGTTGTGCGTGAATTACTTCCTCCAGGTAAAACCCACCAAGGCACAAACTTCTTTTCTTCTGATATGACAATTTAACTCCAAGTGAAATGATCTTTGCACAACTATTGTATAATCACTCACATTGGTGAAATCCATTTATATGGGTTATTTCCTCTGATATGACAACTTAATTATAAGTAAAATGATTTATGCATACTTTTTGCACAATCACTCGCATTGATGGGATTCATGTATGTGAATTTGGATCCTCTCTATTTCAAATGGAGAGAATTCTCTTCATTTATTGTAAAAGTGAGAATATAATTATTTTTTCATATTTTAATGCTACACCCTTACTTTTACAATAATTGACTCATTTTCATTTTAAATGAAGTGAAATGAAGAGGAACCTTGTCTAAAATGTGGTTTGTGAAACCCATCAATGTGATTGATTGTACAGGACTGGTGCACAGTATTACTCCTCTACCTCGAACCCTAACCCTCGGATCCCTTGGGGCTATGATGATAAGTGTTGTGAGTTTTAATGAGTACTCGCAAGCGCACGAATCGTTTGCAATATAGTGTGTGCAAGTGCGAGGTCGAATCCACAAGGAAATGGTCAAAAATCAATGTCTTGCTTAATCAACCTCATTCTAATCTAGTTCCAAGTAGGGGTGGGTGCGGGCCGGATTGGGCCAGATTTGCATGTTTTCCACAATCCGCCCCGCAGTGAACGGGTTTGAAACTCAAGATCCACAACCCGCATAGTGAATGGTCAACCCGCTGGGCCTTGGGTAGTGCGGATCGGGACGGGTTCATGCGGGTTCGGGTATTTTTTTTTATTTTTTTCTTGTCCCAAAACTAGAAAAATAATTCACAATCTTGCTAACCCAATTTAAAATTTGAAAATCCCAATTGAATCAACCTCACCAGCAAACAATAACAAGAAGAAAGAACCAGAATTACCAACAAACCTAACTGTAAAGAACTTTTTTATTCTTTTATGTGATTGTAGATTGAATGGGTATGTGTATGTGAGAATGTAGAGATGAAAGTGTATATAAGAATGGAATAAGAATAGAGATGAAATGGATAGTGCATATTGAATGAAATCAAAGGTACACAATTTGGGCAATTCATGACTCTTATAATTTTTTTGGAGAAAATTTGATGAAATCAAAGGCACACCCCTAATCATGATTCTTATAACTTTTTTGGGGAAAATTTGATGGTACGAGTATAAAGGGATTGCGGGGCGGGGCGGGTGAGAAAAAATTTAATACCGCAACCCGCCCCATAAATCACGGGTTGGCATATTTAGAGCCCGCACTTTTTTAGAAATGTCTTATATCCGTTATTGACGGGGCGGGGCGGGTTCGCGGGTGGGGGTGGTTTTGCACACCCCTAGTTTCAAGAGTTTGAGGGTTAAACATGCACCAAAAATGCTAAGTAAAGAGGAAGAAATGAAATATGTAAAAAAGGACTAAGGCTAAAGAATCTACCAACCAAATCCAACAACTCACACTCTTGGTTTCCACTTGAACATCCAAATAATATTAAGCTTAGGGTGTTATTCAAGTCTCTTAACCATCAACCTTAGAACCATTAAATGAATCAAACTTAAAGATAAATCACAAAGAGTACCCATTGAAATCAAATCATCAATTGTATCCATTCAAAGAATAAATCACAATGGATATCATCTTTCAAACCGATAAAACAATGTATCCATCAGTTGAAACACATTAAATGTCTTATTTATACTCCTAACCACATTCATTGCAAAAGATAAAGCATTTAAATGAATGGAACTTGAATAATATACTGATATAACATTAAATGTGCAAGTAGGACTACAAGAGTGTGAGTGTCATCAATGGAGAGATTTCATCCTCAGCCTTAGTTGAGAGTTCTAGCCTCCCATGACTAAGAACATCACAAAAGCTTGAAGAACAAACATGAAAATTGAACAAAAGCTTTACAAAGACAAATGTCTGAAGAAAAGAGCTACTGAAATAAACTACAAAATGCACGAAATTAAACCTATCTACTGCTCTCTGAACTCTCCCAACAAGGAGGCATAGCTATGGCTTTTATAGAAGGAAATTAGGGCTAGAAACCCATGTAAAATGACTCCTCTAACCCCCTCTAGGGTTCCTCTCTTGCTAGAGACAACCAAGGTCACGAAACCAGCGTGTTCTGCTACGAAAATCAGAGGGAGAACTGTTTTTTGTCATGGAGAAGCTCCTGATTAGGTGTTCTGGCACGCTCTTGATTGGGTCTCTTGCTAGAGACAACCAAGGTCACGAAACCAGCGTGTTCTGCTGCGAAAATCAGAGGGAGAACTGCTTTTTGTCATGGAGAAGCTCCTGATTGGGTGTTCTGGCGCACTTCTGCAAAAGTAAGTTCTGGAAAATTTCGATCGATCGACTTTTATTCGATTGATCGACTTCGGGCAAAATTCGATCGATCGACTTTTAAGTTCGATCGATCGACTTTTCAGGACTTCCGAATTTCCAAGTATTTCCACATGAAATTTTTGCCGTTCCTTTCTTATTGACCTATAAAACACAAGAACACAAAAACTAACAAAAACATCAGAAAATAGCAAGGCTAAAGGTCTAACTAATGTAAATCAAGGGGTCCAAATATACAATATTTGGTACTCATCAATAGGTCCCTCCCGTAATAATATCAATGTCTGATTGCTTTTGGCCGAGAGAACTGATTCGAAGGACACAGATGGCAGTGACAATTCATCACCAATTGAGAAAAAAGAGAAATTATTGTTGCACAAAATGTACACAACATGGGCACAACACCCTCTCACATGATGGTGGGCCCCACACACTGGGCCCCACCCTCATGTAAGAGGGTGTTGTGCCCATGTAGTAAATATAGCATTTCCCGAGAAAAAATAGTATAGGCTCACTTTCCCAATAGCGTATAACTTGTGGAAGATTAACAGTTGTCCTAATCTGACAGGTCATCAAGCAAAATGTTTAACATAGGCCCTGTTTAATAACCCATTCTCTTATTTTTACATCTCCCAAAAAAACATTAACTTCAAAATATTCTGAACTTTTTTTTTTTTTTTTTTTTTTTTTTTTTTTTTATATCAGATCAATAATTTTTTATTATTATTTAAATAAAAAACCCACTAAAATACGAAAATTATTTATACTTTATATCACATAAATCACTTTTTACTCTAATTTAACAAAAAAATTCCTCTCATAAGGAGAGGAGAGGGGAGGGCGGGATTATTAAACGGGGCATAAATGCATGAAATTTATGTGAATAACGGCCAAGCACCTGCACCAGTAGTAGGCTGCTTCTTTTATTGGATTTGTTTGAAGGCCTATTGAAATATCGTAAACTAGTAACACTCTTAACTAATTATTTAGTTTTTTTTTTTTTTTATCTTTTCAAGAAATTTTTTTTACATATCTCTTTAAATTATCATCTAGCTAATTGACAATGTTCATTTTCAAACTTTCAATTAGAATATTAACTTTTTTTAAAAAGAAATAAATAAAAAATTGTGTTAACTGTATTTTCGTTATTAGGAAAAATATTGACAATTTTTTATTATTTGAAAGAACATAATCAATTGGCTTGTAGGTCAAATGGGAAACAAAGATTGTTTGGACTTTTACCTTCTTTTTAAAAAATAATAATTAATTAATATAATTCAAATTTAAAAATTTATAAAGAGAAGACGTATGTTTATAGTTTATAATTGAATAAAATATTTTTAAACTTTTCATGGTTTTAGCGATTAATTAATTAATACTTTTTTTTTTAAGTTAGACAGTAAAATAGATTGAAAACAAAAAATTCAAGAATTGAATATATAAAACTAAAAAATATAGGCTTTGTTTGATAAGGGAAGAAAAATTGATAGTGAAAGTTGGAAGTGATAGATGTGATATAAAGTAAAAAGAATTCGTATAGAAAAATAAAAAAAATTTGTATTGTTGTGAATTTTTTTTTTAATAATAATAAAAATTATTAATGTGATATAAAGTTAAAATATTTTTATAGTTAATTATTTTTAGAATAAATAAAGAGTAGGAGGAGGAAGTTTTTTTTCCTCCCGCCAAACAACGACAGTGGCCCTTTGATATGAGTTCATCTGATAGACAAGATAAAAACGTACGATATCATTTTGACAGTGATCCATTGACGCGTGACAGAGCATTAAAAGCTTGCCTACGGTCAAACTTATCCCGAAAATTTCTCTATTACTATTTAGTTCCGTCCGTGACCACTATCATCATGAAAAAGTTGTGTTTGGGTGAAACGTTCGGATAAGGTGAAAATGGAGAGGAAATAAGGGGAAATAATCCGCTGCTCGTGGTTGACGGTAAACTCAATTTTTTTTAAATGATTTTCTCTGTTAATAACCGTTAGATATGAAAAAAGTTTAGTCCAACAATTAAATCTCCATATTTTTTCTGCAAATGGTGTTAAATAAGTACACCCAAATTTTCACACAGCTGGTTCACAAAAGCTTGGCCATTTATTGCTTTTGTAGGTTTTGTGTCGCGTGGCATGAGCAAAAGCAAGCTCGTGCTGCCTAGAGGCAGAGCTAGGGGGCGAGGGGGCACTCAATCCACAAACCAACTATAAGGGGCATAGACATTACTAGCAGAGGCAAGCAGCAGACGACATGCTATTTTTATTTTGTAGACTTTTAGAATCCTATTTTAGTTTCAGAGCTTTCAAAAAGTTAGGTTAAAAATAAGATCCACGAAGAAAAGATCTAAATGGTGCGTTTGAGTTGTTCTTAAATGTTTGGTGCATTTGTATTTTTAAACACTCCGTTTCATTAAATCTTTTGAGAAATGACACTGATTAGGCTTGAATTTAATGAAACGAAACGTTTAAAATCACAAACGCACAAGACCCAAGCCTACTCACTGAATCCACTGATACGCAATTGTTGTCTTTTGACTTTTTTTACTTTTCTTTTTGGGTCTTGTGCTTTTTTGCCTTCAATACGAAAAATAAGCCTTAAAAAAAAAATTACGAAAACTAAGCCTGGAAATAATTGTGGAAGAAACTAGAGAGCTTGTGCAGTGCTCTTTTTCTTTTCTTTTCTTTTTTATTTTTTAAGGGCAGTGCAGGTCTTTTGAGTTTATTGACTAAGCCAAACAATAATTTTTATTTTTTTTTCAAAAAACGTATGATTTGAGAACTAATTTATATATTTTTTTTTATGCTTATAGCTTATGGGTGAAAATATAAATTACATTTATTTATGAATTTTGTTAGTTATATTTTTTATTGTTTGTAATCAATTTTTTTTTTTAAAAAAAATTTAATCTCGCCCCCCCTAAGTTGATATTCTGGCTCCACCACTGACGTCGAGGTCGTCAAGCTTTTGCTCAGTAGGAAGGTCAGCATCGATGCTCGTGATCGCTGGTGGGCACGGTACGGTACTTCCAGCTCCCTTTTTTTTTGGGGGGGAGAACTTCACAAAAGGGTATCGAGTTATACCGCGTTTTTACAGAAGGGTACTGAATTATTATTCCTCTCAAACCTAGGGTTTTAACTATCAAAATGAATCTTCATGGGTGTAGGGCCAAAACCAGCAATAGAAGAAAATAGTTGTGAATGTGAAATGAAAATGACGGGAGAATCATGTGTAGAGGCAAAATGGGCATAGAGAAAAATTGGTGTGATACGAAAATGATGAAAACTGTTCGTAGCAATGCATAGGTTAATATATAGCTTTCCTTCGTACGCCTTTTCATGGTGCTACAATAAGACCATTAATCCTTTCCAGAGCCTGTCAAATCCACACCATGTTTTCTTTCATCATTTCTTTTCTCCCCTCACTCGCCCCAGTTCGCCCTAGCTTATGTGTGAGACATGCCTTCCTCAATTCCGACAAGCCGCTCAAAATAAATCCAAAATAAAGAAAAATAGGTGATATGAAAGTTACGAGAGAATCATGGGTGTAGGGGCAAAATCGACAATAGAGAAAAATGGGTGTGAATGTGATATGAAAATGATGAAAATCATGGGTGTAGGGGAGAAATGGGCATAGAGAAAAATGAGTGTGATATGAAAATAATGAATACTGTCCGTAGCCATGCATTGGCTGCTATATAATTGTCTTTCGCACGCCTTTACGAGATGCTACAGTAAGACCATTAACTCTCTTCAGAGCCTATCAATTCCACGCAATGTTTTTTTCAATCATTTCCTTTCCTCTCTCACTCGCCCCAGTCTGCCCAAGCCTTCATCTCTCACTCGCCACAGTCTGCCCCAGCCTATGTGTGAGACTTGCCTTCCTCAACTCCGGCAAGTGGCTCAAAATAAATTCAAGAAAGAAAAATGGGTAAAATGAAAATGACGGGCAAATCATGGGTGTCGGAGCAAAACCGGCAATAAAGGAAAATGGGTGATATAAAAATGATGGTCGAATCATTGTTGTAGGTGCAAAACCGACATTAGAGGAAAATGGTTGTGAATGTGATGAAAATAATGAAGAATCATAGGTGTATAGGCAAAATGGGAATATAAGAAAATGGGTGTGAAATGAAAATGATGAGAATTGTCTGTAGCCATGCATAGGCTGATACATAGCTTTCCTTCGCACACTTTTTCGTAGTGCTACATTAAAACCATTAACCCTCTTCAGAGCCTTTCAAATTCAAGCCTTTTTTTTTACTATCATTTTTCCCTTCTTCACTCGCCCCAGTCCTCCCCAGCCTTCGTCTCTGACTCGCCCCAGTCCGCCTTAGTATGACCATTAAACCTCTCCAGAGCCAATTTAATCTACGCCCTTGTCCGCCTCAGCCTTCGACGCTCACTCGTCCCAGTTCGCCTTAGCCAATGTGTGAGACCTGCCTTCCTCAATTCATGCAAGCCACTCAAAATAAATCCAAGATAGAGGGAAATGGGCGATATGAACCGGGTCACGTTGATGGCGAGGTCTTGAATCCCTTCAACAAGAATGTTAATCCTGTAGACTTCATTTGCACGGGCGATCACAATTACCGCCATATCCAATAGGTTGTTCCTGAAAACATAGTCGGCTGCTTCGGCAGTGCTATAGAAGTCTATGAGATTTATTTTGAGCGGTATGCCGGTGATTGAGGAAGGCAGGTCTCACACATAAGTTGAGGCGGACTGGGGCGAGTGAGAAACGAAAACTGAGGCAGACCGGGGAGAGTGAGGGAGAAAAGGAAATGATGGAAGAAAACATTGTGTAATTTGTGTGGATTTGACAGGCTCTGGAAAGGGTTAATGGTTTTTTACTGTAGCATCACGAAAAGGCGTGTGAATGACAGCTACATATCAACTTATGCATGGCTACAAACGGTTTTCATCATTTTTATATCATACCCATTTTCTTCTATGCTCATTTTGCACTTACACCCATGATTCTCCCGTCATTTTCATATCACATTCACATTTATTTCCTTCTATTGTCAGTTTTGCCCCTACTACTATGGTTCTCCCGTCATTCTCATATCATCCATTTTCCTCTATTCCGGTTTTATTTTGAACGATTTTCTGGAGTTGAAGAAGGCAGAAGGCAGGTCTTACACATAAGCTAAAGTGGACTAGGGCAAGTGAAGGAGGAAAAAAATGATGGAAGCAAACATGACCTTGATTTGACATGCTCTGTAGAGGGTTAATGGTCTTAATATAGCACCATGAAAAAGCGTGCGAATAAGCTATATATTAGTCTATGCATGGCTACGAACGATTTTTATCATTTTCATATCACACCCATTGGTTAAAAGGTTGGAGTGGACTAGGGCGAGCGAGAGAAGAAAGGAAGTGATAGAAGAAAACATGGCATGGATTGAACTGCCTCTAGAGAGGGTTAATGGTCTTACTGTAGCACAATGAAAAGGCGTGCGAAAGACAGCTATATATCAGCCTATGCATGGCTACGAACGGTTTTCATCATTTCAAAATCACACATTTTCCTCTATGCCCATTTTTCCCTTACACCCATGATTCTCTCGTCATTTCCGTATCACATTCACACCCATTTTTCTCTAATGCCGATTTTGCCCCAACACCCATGATTCTCCTGTCATTTGCATATCACATTCACCCCCATTTTTCTCAAATGCTAGTTTTGCCACTACATCTATGATTTTTCCATCATTTTCATATCACTCATTTTCAACTTCAGCCTGCCACTCAATAAATCTAGGATAGAGGAAAATGGGTGATATGAAATTAACGGGAGAATCAATGGAGTAGGGGCAAAACGGCACAAAGGTAAATGAGTGTGATAAAAAAATGATAAAAAAAATCGTCTGTAGCCACGCATAGGCTGATATATAGCTGTACTTCGCACGCCTTTTCGTGTTGCTACAGTAAGACAATTAACCATCCCTATAGCTTGTCAAATCCACGCCATGTTTTCTTCCGTCATTTCCTTTCCTCCCTCACTCGCCCCAGCTTTCGTCCCTCATGCGCACCAGTCCGCCCCAGCCTATATGTGAGATCTGTCTACTTCAACTCCGACAAGCCACTCAATAAATCCAGGATAAGGGAAAATAGGTGATATGAAAATAACAGGAGAATTATGGGTGTAGGGGCAAAACCGACAATAGAGTAAAATTGGTGATATGAAAATGACGAGAGAATAATGGGTGTAGGGGCATAATGGGCATAGAGAAAAATAGGTGTGACATGAAAATGGTGAAAATTATTTCTAGCCATGCATAGGCTGATATATAACTGTCTTTCACACGCCTTTTCGTCGTGCTAATGTAAGACCATTAACTCTCTCCAGAGCCTGTCAAATCCACGACATATTTTCTTCCATCATTTCCTTTCCTCCCTCACTCGCCCCAGTCTGTCGTAGCCATCGTCATTGACTCGCCTCAGCATATGTGTGAGACATGGCTTCCTCAACTCCAGCAAACCGTTCAAAATAAATCTGGGATAGAAGAAAATGGGTAATATGAAAATTACAAGAGAATAATGGGTGTAGGCAAAACTGGCAATAGATGAGAATGCGTGATTTGAAAATGACGGGAGAATCATGGGTGTAGGGGCAAAACCGACAATAGCGAAAAATGTGTGAACGTGATATGAAAATGACAGGAAAATCATGAGCGTAGGGGCAAAATGGGCATAGAGGAAAATGGGTGTGATACGAAAATGATAAAAACTGTATGTAACCATGCATAGGCTAAAATATAGCTGCCCTTCAAACTCCTTTTCGTGGTGCTACATTAAGACCATTAACCCTCTCCAGAGCCTGTCAAATCTACGCCATGTTTGCTTCCAACATTTCCTTTGCTCCCTCACTTGCTCTAGTCCGCCCTAGTGTATGTGTGAGACCTGCCTTCCTCAACTCCGGCAAGCCGCTCAAAATAAATCTAGAATAGAGAAAAATAGGTAGAATGACAGGAGAACCATAGTGGTAGGAGCAAAACCGACAATAGAAGAAAATGAGTGTGAATGTGATATGAAAATGATGGAAGAATCATAGGTGTAAGGGCAAAATGGGCAGAGGAAAATGGGTATGATATGAAAATGATGAAAACCGTCTATAGCCATGCATAGGCTGATATATAACTGTCATTTGCACACATTTTCATGGTGCTACAGTAAGACCATTAACCCTATCCAGACCTGTCAAATCCACACAATGTTTTCTTCCATCATTTCATTTCCTCCCTCACTCCCACTAGTCCGTCCCAGTCTTCGTCCCTCACTCCTTTCCGAGGTGGTACTATAAGACCATTAACCCTCTCGAGTGCTTGTCAAATCCACGCCAAGTTTTCTTCTATCATTTCCTTTCTTCCCTCACTCGTCATAGTTCGCCCCAGCTTATGTGTGAGACCTGCCTTCCTTAACTCTGGCAAGCCACTCAATAAATTCATAATAGAGAAAAATTGGTGTTATGAGAATGACAGGAGAACCATAATAGGGGAAAAAATCGACAATAAAATAAAATGGGTGTGAATGTAATATAAAAATGACAGAGAATTATGGGTGTAAAGGAAAAATGGGCATAGAAAATGGGTACGATATGAACATGATGAAAACCGTCTGTAGCCATGCATAGGCTGATATATAGTTGTCCTTCGCACGCCTTTTCGTGATGTTACAGTAAGACCTTTAACCCTCTCTAAAGCTTGTCAAATCCACGCCATATTTTCTTCCATCATTTCCTTTCGTCCCTCGCTCAAGTCTGCCCCAGTCTTCGTCCCTCACTCGCCCCAGTCCATCACATCCTATGTGTGAGAATGCATATCTCAACACTGGTATGCCACTCAAAATAAATCGTACACTTCTACAGCACTGCCGAAGCAGCCGACTACGTTTTCAGGAATAACTTACAAGATATGGCGGTAATTGCGAGCGCCCGTGCTGTTGGCGTTTACGGGATGAACATTCTTGTTGAAGGGATTCAAGACTCCACCATCAACGTGGCCCAATTCATATCACCCATTTTCCTCTATCTCAGATTTATTTTGAGCGGCTTGCCCGAGTTGAGGAAGGCAGGTCTCACACATTGGCTGAGGCGGACTAGGGCGAGTGAGGGAGGAAATAAAATGATGAAAAAAAACGTGGCGTACTAGAGAGGGTTAATGGCCATACTGTAGCTCCACAAAAAGGTGTGAAGGAAAGCTATAAATCAGCCTATGCATGTTGACGAACGATTTTCTTCATTTTTCATATCACATCCATTTTTCTTTATGTTCATTCTGCCCCTACACCCATAATTCTTCATCATTTTCATATCACATTCACAACCATTTTCCTCTATTAATGGTTTTGCACCTACAACAATGATTTACCATCATTTTCATAACACCCATTTTCTAGTTTGCCCCGACAATCATGATTATCCCGTCATTTTCATATCACCTATTTTCCTCTCTAAGATTTGTTTTGAGCGGCTTGCCGGAGCTGAAGAAAGCAGCTCTCAAAATAGGCTAGGGCAGAAACTGTGGCGAGTGAGGGAAGAAAGCTGGGGCAGACTGGGCCGAGTGGGGGAGGAAAGGAAGTGATTGAAGAAAACATTGCGTGAAATTGACAGGCTCTAGAGAAGGTTAATGATCTTACTGTAGCACCACGAAAAGGCCTGCGAAAAACAGCTATATATCAGCCAATGCATGGCTAAAGACGGTATTTATCATTTTCATATCACTCATTTTCCTCCATACCCATTTTGCTCCTACACCCATAATTCTCCCATCATTTTCATATCACATTCACACTCATTTTTCTCTATTGCCAATTTTGCCCCTACACCCATTATTCTCCCGTCATTTTCATATCACCCAATTTCCTCTATCCCGAATTTATTTTGAGCAGCTTGCCAGGATTGAGGAAAGCACGTCTCACATATAGGTTGGGGCAGACTGGGGAGAGTGGGGGACGAAGGATAGTGCGGACTGGGCGAGTGAGGGAGAAAATGATGAAAGAAAACATGGAGTGAATTTGAAAGGCTCTAGAAATGGTTAATGGTCATTCTGTAGCACCACAAAAAGGCATACAAAAGACAGCTATATATCAGTCTATATGCATGATTACGAACGGTTTTCATCATTTTCAAATCACACATATTTTCCTCTCTGCCCATTTTTCCCTTACACTCAAGATTCTCTCGCACTTTCGAATCACATTCACACCTATTTTCCTCTAATGCCAATTTTGTCCCTACACAAAAAATTCTCCCGTCATTTTCATATCACCTATTTTTCATTATTCCAAATTTACTTTAAACGGCTTGCCAAAGTTGAGGAAAGCAGATCTCACACATAGGTTGGGGCGAAATGGGGTGAGTGAGGGACAATGGTGAGCGAGTGAGGGAGGAAAGGAAATAATGGAGGAAAACATTATGTGAATTTGACAGGCTCTGGAAAGGGTTAATGGTCTTACTGTAATGCCACGAAAAGGCGTGCCAAAGACATCTATACATCAGCCAATGCACGGTTACGGACGGTTTTCATCATTTTCAAATCACACCAATTTTCCTCTATGCCAATTTTGTCCCTACACCCATGATTCTCCAATCATTTTCATATCACATTCACAACCGATTTTTCTCTAATGCCGATTTCGCCCCTACACACATGATTTTTCCATCATTTTCATATCACCCATTTTTCTCTATCCCATAATTATTTTGAGCGGCTTGTCGGAGTTGAGGAATGCAGGTCTCACACATGGGCTGGGGCTTACTGGGGCGAGTGAGAAACAAAAGCTAAGGCGGTCCAGGACGAGTGAAGGGGGAAAGTAAATTAAAGAATAAAACATAGCGTGAATTTGACAGGCTCTATAGAGGATTAATAGTTTTACTGTAACGCCACAAAAAAACATGCAAATGACAGCTATATATTAGCCTAGGCATGGCTACGAACGGTAATCATCATTTTCATATCACACTCATCTTCCTCTATGCCCATTTCGCCCCTAAACCCATGATTCTCCCATCAGTTTCATATTACATTCACTCGTTTTTCACTATCTCGAATTTATTTTGAGCGGCTTGCTAGAGTTGAGGAAGGTAGGTCCCACACATAAGCTGGGGCGCACTGAGGCGAGTGAAGGATGAAGGCTATGGCAGACTGTGGCAAGTGAGGTGGGAATGTAAAAGATGGAAGAAAACATGGCGTGGATTTGACAGGCGCTGGAAAGAATTAATAGTCTTACTGTAGCACTATGAAAAAGGCGTGTGAATGACAACTATATTTCAGCCTATGCATGGCTACAGATGGTTTTCATCATTATCATATCATACCAATTTTCCTCTATGCCCATTTTGTCCTTACACCCATGATTTTTTCATTATTTTCATATCATATTCATGCCCATTTTCTTCTATTGTCGGTTTTGCCTCTACTATTATGGTTCTCCCGTTATTCTCATATCGCCCATTTTCTTCTATTCTGGATTTATTTTGAGCATTTTTTCAGAGTCGAAGAAAGCAGGTCTCACACATAAGTTAGGGCGGACTAGGGCAAGTGAGGGAGGAAAGAAAATGATGAAAGCAAACATGGCGTGAATTTGACAGGCTTTAGAGATGGTTAATAATTTTATTGTAGCATCACGAAAAGGCGTGCAAATGATAGTTATAAATTAGCCTATGCATGGCTACGGACGTTTTTTTATCATTTTCGTATCACACCCATTTTTCTCTATGCCCATTTCGCTCCTACATTCACGATTCTCCCATCATTGTAAGATCTTATTCACATCTATATTTCTCTATTGCCAGTTTTGCCTCCATATTCATAATTCTCCTGTCATTTTCATATCACTCATTTTTTTCTATCCCGAATTTATGTTAAGCGGCTTGCCAGAATTGAGAAGGACACGTCTCAAACATAGGTTGGGGCAGACTGGGGCGAGTGAAGGACGAACGCTGGTGTGGACTAGGGCGAGTGGGGGAGGAAAGGAAACGATGGAAGAAAACATGGCGTGGATTTGACAGGCTCTGGAAAGAGTTAATGGTCTTACTGTAGTACAACAAAAAGACGTGCGAATGACTGCTGTATATCAGCTTATGTATGGCTACGAACGGTTTTCATCATTTTTATATTACACCTATTTTTCTCTATGCTCATTTTGCCCCTACACATGATTCTCCCGTCATTTCCATTTCACATTCACAACCGTTTTTCTTCTTTTGTCGGTTTTACCCCTACACCCATGATTCTCCCATCATTTTCATATCACCCATTTTCCTCTATGCCGGATTTATTTTGTGCTGCTTGCCAGAGTTGAGAAAGGCAAGTCTCACACATAAGATGGAGAGTACTCAGGCGAGTGAGAAACAAAGATTGGAGCAGATTGGGGTGAGTGAGGGAGGAAAGGAAATGATGGAAGAAAACATGGCGTGGATTGGACAACCTTTAGATTGGGTTAATGGTCTTATTGTAGCACTAGGAAAAGGCGTGCAAATGACAGCTATATGAGGGAAGAATCATGGGTGTAAGGGAAAAATGGATATTGATAAAATTGGGTGTGATATGAAAATGATGAAAACCATCTGTAGCCATGCATTGGTTGATATATAGATGTCATTCGTACACCTTTTCGTGGTGTTACAGTAAGACCATTAATCCTCTTCGGAGCTAGTCAAATGCATGCCATGTTTTCTTCCATCATTTCCTTTCATCCCTCACTCGCCCCGGTTTGCTCCGGCATATGTGTGAGACCTGCCTTCCTCAATTTCGGCAAGCCGCGTAAAATAAATCCGGGATAGAGGAAAATGGGTGATATAAAAATTACATGAGAATAATGGGCGTGTGCGCAAAACCGGCAATTGAGGAAAAAAGATGATTTGAAAATTACGGGAGAATCATGGGTGTAGGGGCAGAATAGGCATAGAGGAATGATAAAAACCGTTCGTAGCCATGCATAGGCGATATATAGCTGTCCTCCGCACGCCTTTTCGTGGCGCTATAGTAAGACCATTATCCTTTTCTAGATCCTGTCAAATTCACGCCATGTTGTCTTTCTTTATTTTCTTTCCTCCCTCACTTGCTCTAGTCCGCCCCGTCTTTCGTCCCTCACTCGCCACTGTCCGCCTCAGTATGTGTGAGACCTGCCTTCCTTAACTCTGGCAAGCCGCTCAAAATAAATTCGGGATAAATTAAAATGGGTGATATGAAAATGACTGGAGAATCATGGGTGTAGGGGCAAAACCATTAATAGACAAAAATGGGTGTGAATGTGATATGAAAATGACGGAAGAATTATGGGTGTGGAGGCAAAATGAGCATAGAGAAAAATGGGGATGAAATAAAAATGATGAAAATCATCCGTAGCTATGCGTAGGCTTATATGTAGCTGTCCTTCGCATGTCTTTTCGTGGTGCTACAGTAAGAACATTGAACCTCTCCAGAGCCTGTCAAATCTGCGCCATGTTTTCTTCAGTCATTTCATTTCCTTCCTAACTCTCCACAGTCCGCCCCAGCCTATGTCCCTCACTCGCCTCGGTCCACCCCATCCTATGTGTGAAACATGTCTTCCTCAACTCTGGCAAGCCGCTCAAAATAAATCTGGGATAGAGGAAAATGGGTGATATTAAATGACAGGAGAATCAAGGGTGTAGGGGCAAAACTGGCAATAGAGAAAAATGTGAATGTGATATGAAAATGACGGCAGAATCATTGGTGTAGAGGCAAAATAAGCATAGAGGAAAATGAGTGTGGTATGAAAATGATGAAAGCCGTTGGTAGCCATGCATACATTGATATGTAGCTGTTCTTCGCACGCCTTTTCGTAGCGCTAGAGTAGGACCATTAACCCTCTCTAGAGCCTGTCAAATCCTCGCAATTTTTTCTTTATCATTTCATTTTCTCCCTCACTCGCCCCAGTCCGCCCAGCCTATGTGTGAAACATGCCTTCCTCAACTTTGGCAAGCCGCCCAAAATAAATCTGAGATAGAAGAAAATGGGAGATATGAAAATGACGGGAGAATCATGTGTATAGAGGCAAAACCGGCAGTAGAGGAAAATGACTGATATTAAAATGACGGTAGAAACATGGGTGTAGGGCCAAAATTGGCATTAAGAGGAAAATGGGTGTGAATGTGATACGAAAATGACGGGAGAATCATGGGTGTAGGGGCAAAATGGGCAGAGGAAAGTAGGTGTGATGTGAAAATGTTGAAAACCGTCCGTAGCCATGCATATGCTGATGTATATCTGTCATTCACACGCCTTTTCGTGGTGCTACAATAAGACCATTAACCCTTTCCAGCATCTGTTAAATTCAAGCCATGTTTTCTTCTATCATTTCATTTTCACCCTCACTCACCCCAGTCCGCCCCATCCTATGTGTGAGACTGGCCATCTTCAACTTTGTCAAGCCGCTCAAAATAAATTCGGGATAGAAGAAAATGGATGATATGAAAATGACGGGAGAATCATGAGTGTAGTGCCAAAACTGGCAATAGAGGAAAATTGGTGTGAATGTGATATGAAAATAATGGGAGAATTATTGGTGTAGGGGAAAAATGAACATAGAGAAAATGGTTTTGATATGAAAATGATGAAAACCGTTCGTAGCCATGCATAGGCTGATATGTCGCTGTCCTTGGCACGCCTTTTTGTGGTGCTACAGTAGGACAGTTAACCCTCTCTAGAGCCTGTCAAATTCACGCTATTTTTTCTTACATCATTTCATTTCCTCCCCCACTCGCTCCAGTCTGCCCCTGCCTATGTGTCAAACATGGCTTCCTCAACTTCGACAAGCTGCATAAAATGAGCATAGAAAAAATGGGTGTGATATAAAAATGATGAAAACCGTTCATAGCCATGCATAGGCTGATATATAGCTGTCCTTTGCATGCCTTTTTGTGGTGCTATAGTAAAACAATTAACTCTCTCCAGAGCCTGTCAAATCTCCGCAATGTTTTCTTCTATCATTTTCTTTCTGCTCCCACTCGCCCCACTCCACCCCAGCCTTCGTCCCTCACTCCCCCTAGTCCTCCCCAGCCTATGTGTGAGACATTCCTTCCTCAACTCCGGCAAACTGCTCAAAATAAATTTGGGAGAGGAAAATTGGTGATATGTAAATGGCAGGAAAATCATGGTTGTAGGGGCAAAACCGGCAATAGAAAAAAATAAGTGATATGAAAATGACAGGAGAATCATGGGTGTAAGGGAAAAATGGGCACAGAGTAAAATGAGTGTGATATGAAAATGAGGGGAGATTCATGGGTGCAGTGGCAAAATGGGCATAGAGAAAATTTGGTGTGATATGAAAATGATGAAAATCGTTCGTAGCCATGCATAAGCTGATATATAGCTGTCATTCGTACGCCTTTTCGTGGTGCTACAGTAAGTCCATTAACCCTCTCCAGAGCTTGTCAAATTCATGCCTTGTTTTCTTCCATAATTTCTTTTTCTCCCCCACTCACCCCAGCCTATGTGTGAGACCTGCCTTAACTCTGGCAAGTCGCTCAAAATAAATTCGGGTTAGAGGAAAATGAGTGATATGAAAATGACGGGAGAATTGTATGGGTTGGGACAAAACTGGCAATAGAGGAAATTGGGTGATATGAAAATGATAGTAGAATCGTTGGTGTAGGGGCAAAACCAGCAATAGAGAAAAATGGGTGTTAATGTGATATGCAAATGACGGGAGAATTATTGTTGTAGGGGCATATTGGGCAGAGGAAAATGGTGTGATATGAAAATGATGAAAACTGTCTGTAGCCATGCATAGGCTGAAATATAGCTGCCATTCGCACGCCTTTCCATGGCATTACAGTAAGACCATTAACCCTCTCTAGAGCTTGTGAAATCCACACCATGTTTTCTTATATCATTTCTTTTCTTCCGTCACTCTCCCTAGTTCGCCCCTGCCTTCATCCCTCCCTAGCACCAGTCTGCCCTACCCTGTGTATGACATTCCTTCCTCAACTCCGGTTAGCCGCTCAATAAATTCGGGATAGAGGAAAATGATGAGGGAATCATGGGTGTAGGGCGGAAAAACTAGCAATTATCACTTAGTTTGGTATTGGTTACTATGATGTTGTGATTTTGCTATATTTAATGGTATGCAATATAAATGACATTGCATATTATACTGTCGGGAGATATGAACATGTTAGTAAGAAAGACTAAGGGTTAATGTTCCGAGGCAAAGACTGAAAGTTGTAATCCCATTATAAGACTAGTTTGTTGAGAGACCCATGGCACTGATGAGGGAAAATGATGGTTAAAGTCCATGGTATCTATCTATGATAAGGCCGGAGATGGTAAAAGACCCACATCGACGATAGGACCGTATCATGTGTAAGAGTCTCACGGCATCTATTCATCCATCTATGATAAGACCGTATCATGTGATAAAGTCTCACGGCATCTGTCTATCCATCTACACTATGAATCAGAATGTGTAGATAGAATTGTTTATAAGATTCTGCATATGAATCTGTCATTACATCATGTTATAGTATTGTGTATTGTTAAATGTATCAATATGTCATTATATTATGGGATGCAATTGACTCACTATTCTTACAGTATGGGATTGTGGTTAACACCACAATCACATGTGTTTATGCAGGATGGAAAGAAGATTTGGACTACTAGAATATTTATGTTAATACGTATTATTTAATGTTGGTTTGTATTAGAATAAAACTATGGTTAAACATTATTAAGCGATGCATGTGGCACATATGTTATTGTTTTAAGTGTATTTATTATATTAAAACACATGAATCGTATTTTAATATAATGAGGTAATTCAGTAAGCTCTGACGTGTTATGTTTCTTATGTTTTAAAAGAAAAAAATATATTTCGCTGCCCAATTATTTAACTTTAATGTTGTAATGACACGTGGAAATCAAAATTTTTACTTATGCTTTTTGTAAAAAGCAGGTTGTTATACCCTAAATTCTTTATTTTTAAACATTCGGTCACCACAAGAATCACAAATTACAAGGTTTAATCCACAAAAAGGAAACATTGCATATTTGGAGAAAACAACCTAGCTCCCAAACTTACCATTTTGGCATTTTCATCAACATTTTGAATCCAACAATCCATAATCAATCCTTCAAACCTTTTCCAACAAAAACTTGGAACTCATAACCCAAAAGTCAACACCAAGTGCTTCAAACAAATTAAATCTCAACATAATCACTTTCCTATTACCGATTAATGAATATTATTCAACAAACCCCACAATTGATCAATTACTCAAAAATCATACTAAATTACACTCATTCAAACCTTCTTCGAAAATTTCTTAAGATAAAAACTTAGAATTAGTTTCTTTCCCCTTATCCAGGGGCGGACCCACGTGCATGGGTGGGGGGACAAAAGTTTTGAAATTCATCTTAAAATATGTAAAATTATAAATTTGTCCCTCTAAAATAATTTTTTTATCCCCCCTAATTTTTTTTGTTTTGAAAATTACACTTTACCCCCTTGATATATCCACCCTATGACGATCTGGCACCCAATGTTTAAAAATTGATAGATGGCCTCGCTAATGTTAACAATGTGCAGCAACTAGGACCTTCTGTCCCCTCATCCGCCAATTTGGATGGAAAAAAGGTTACGTGCGTCGCACATGACCTTTTAAACAAAAATTAAGACCATTTTACCCTTCCATTTTCCCTGTTTTCAACATGGACTATGAAAATGCTTCATTCTCTCTCCTCTATCTCTTCCTTTCTCATCCTCCTCTCTTTCCAACCCGAACACCACCACCACAACACAACCTTCTTTTCAAACTCTCTCTCTCTCTCTCTCTCTCTCTCTCTTTAAACTTTCTCGTTGGTGTAATTACGAGATAGAAAACGATGTGGGCAACAATAATTTTGAAGAAAAATTATCGTTTGTTGACTCCTCAAGTTGAACCATCATAAGCTCAATCTCATATCAGTCACACTATGCACTACGCTCACGATGCATGGCCAAAAGGAAGATTTTGGAGAGATCAGGGCACTCCACCCTAAATTTCAGGCGTCTTTACGAGGAGCGGCTAAGCTGGAGAAGAAAGATGGAAGCTAGGATTCATCAAGTATGTGTGTGAAAGAGCGTTCACCGATATAGTTCCACCAAATTTGAGTAACCAGCCGGCCGAGTTGGTGCGAAGATTGAGCTGCTAGTTTGCCTCCTTCAAAGCCTAGCGGGGATCTCCCTGGAGACAGAACTTTCTTACTTTCCGGCTCTCTGGTCCATCCTCTTGCACTAGAAGAACTTAAAGATTTCATTGCAAGGTAGTTGAAGATTTGTGATTAGGCATGCATGCAATAGAATCGCAACCATTTTCACTTTTATTGATTCTGTTGATGTTTTCTCGAATGTTTATGGATGAGCCGCCAACGGTCGATGCTCCCTGTCACGCCCCCGTTTTGGGATATAAGGGGAAACGCGAACTTGAGTGCTAAAAACAAACATTTTAAATGGAAGCGTGCATTTGCAACATATAAATTTAAATCTCCTACTTTATTATACATTTCTATTAATAATTCTTTACAAAACCTTGAATTCTCCAAGAGAAACATACTATACAAAATAAAGATTTGGTCGGTCCGCAATGATCTATTGCTCTTTGCGAGTTCTACGCCAATATCAAGAAATGACGTCATTTGGAAAGGGTTGAGGGAAAAATGGGTGAGTTCGACAACTCAGTAAGGAAAATACAACACCAGGGAAATAAAACATGTTATAAACCTTTATGCCATAATCTTTAGTCATACATAATGACAAATTTATTCTACTTACTGATAAGAATTAATTACACATATGATGAATTGCATACTGTATATTGTTTTACAACCTAAACCAATTGTATGATTGATTTTAATTTATTTTGGATGATTTGAGTATTTTTGAATATATTGAAATTATAAAAATCTTTAGAAGTATGAATATGCTATGTGATTTTAGTGTGAGTATAAGTTCGAGATTAAAGCTTTGCATATTGTTTAAGAAATGATATGCTAGACTGTTTATGTTTTATAAGAAAGCATGTGTTAAAGCATGATTCGTGATATGAAATGTATTGTTTTAAGGCAGGAGGCATAATCATATGAACAATTAACAGAATTTATGAACAGGTGAATGAGGAATATGAATAATGACACATGAAATTATTAATGATCCAATAAATTCTTTTTATCTGTTTTCTCTTTAATCCTTTCTCTGTGGTTTATCCCTTTATAGACTCTACACCGCCAGTTCCCGTGAGCGGTGCACGTTGGCTTTGTCCAAAGGACATATAGACTCAGCCTCGAGTCACAGAGAAGAGTCGCCGGGTTGGGGATCTTCCCTAGGTGAAGGCCAACCCCGGCCGGTAGCACACACCGTATTTTGGTATGCTTGCCATGCTACCCTATATGGTACCGATCTTAACTGTAGTAGTGCCTCAGGGTTAAACAATTACTGCACATGAACATTTTCTGTAATACTGTAGGCTCTGCTATATCTGTACACTTTATTTTAAAACTGTAAGAGCCGCTTTAATAACTGTAGTGTGTGCAGATTTTTAAACTTTAGATTCTCCTTTCTTTCAACACTGTATTCTTGAATAAAATCATATACTTCGGAATGCTCTATAATCTTAACTTTCAAATGCTCTTTTTCATGACTATAAGTATGCATAATCCATAACTTTGAAATGCTCTTAATTATAACTGTAATTATGCATAAATCATAACTTTAAAATATGCTCTTAATCATATATGTGATTTATGCACAAAATTCTTGAACAATAACATATGAGCAATAAAGCTTGGCATTAAAAATCACATATGAGTAATAACTTTGTAAAATTCCCAACACTTTCTCAAAAGATTTGTAATAAAATCTTGTTGGGAGTTTTTCGGTGTTATATCCCCTTACCTGAACTTGTCCTTAGCGTCAGAGTCGAGCTTTTACCTAATAAATTGAAAGAAAAAGCTTAGAAGAATATCATGAAATTTGAATCCTACAACTTTACTAAAGTAAACATAACACATAACAAGAGGTCTCCAAATTGTATTATCTATCAATACATCACCCACGGCTTAGCCAAAACACCAAACAACCAACTCTCATATACTCTGCCAAAACCTGAACAGTAATCCAAAAATAGGAACTCCAAAATTACAATGATTTCTCTAAACTAACATTACAGAAACTCCATCACAGTACTTACACTTTTCGGCCATAAGTGCACACCCACACGTACTACCGATTGGATCAGGAAACACAAAACAGGGAATCTTTCACCAAAAATCATCAATTCCTAAATACCCAAATTACAATTCATTACTCAAACCATACCCAGCCAAACACATAAAAATCCAAGGAATCCATTCGGCCACTCTCCACACACACTCCTAATCATTCGATCAAAACCCAATTACATAGATTCAACCCAGACTAATTAATCTCAAAATACCCAAAGGACTAACCAAAAATAATCACATAGAAACACTGAATTTACCTTCATGGGTTTCTGTTTATACGTAGGAAGATCTACCAGAAATCACATCTAGTCTCCACCGAAAATCTTGCCGGGAATCGTGTCCTCCAGCTCTGCCGGCGTCCTCTGCTCCGACCCACCGTGATTGGCCAGAAAATTGGACCTCCCGGAGGTCAAGTCCTCTCCCTGTCCCGTCGATCTCTCTCTCTGTTCAGCTCTCTCCCTCCCTCCGAGTCTCTCCTCTGATTCACTCTCTCTCCCAATCTTCCTCTCTGGAACCCACTCTCCCCCTCTGTTCTCCGAATCTCCCTCTCACTCGATCTCTCTCATCTCACGGTTCCTCTCTCTCTGCGACTTAGACAAAGAAGAGAAGAAACAATATAGAAGAGAAAGGAAGAAGGAAGGAGAAGGATCGGGCATCAGGGCTCTCGGGTCTGGCGGGTTGCGGGTCGTACGGGTCCCGGTCACTCGGGTCTCCGAGTCTCTTTGGGTTACGGGCTCACTGGCTCGCCGAAAATCGGCCTGGGCATCCACCGGAATCACACTGCTTCGCCGGATTTCAGTTCTGGCCACCGGAATTGCGCCACCTGGGTCGACGGGTCACGGCCTCTCTTCCCTCTTCGTCTCTCTTATGCTCGGTCTCTCTCTCTCTCTGGTTCTCTCCCTCTCTTCTCATCTCTCTGTCTCTCCCTGTCGGCATCTCTTTCTCTCCCTCAGCCTCTCGCTCACTCTCTGTTTCTCCCTCTCCATGTGTCTGGGTGCTCAGGAAGCATAGGGAAGAAAGAAGAAGAAAGAAAGAGTAACGAAGAAGGAAGGAGAAAGAAGACCAAGAAAGAGAGAGAAAAGAAGAAAATTATAAAAGAATAAATCAACTTGCCGTGCAAGTTGTTGCTTCCCTCTTCTTCTTTTTTTTTTTTTTCTCAACTTATCGATTAAGTTACTTACTTAAAAAGGTTTATTTTATTTTATTATTATATAAAAAAAATATTATTAAGCCAATTAATAAGTTTTTTTAAAAAATCTGGGGTATTACACCCCCTGTGTATGCATGTCTTGTCGTTCGCTCTCCTTCAATTCAGACGTTGCACGAATTCTTGGAGAAAAGAAAATAGGTAAATTCTCATCAGTTCATGGAAAAGATGTTTGGTTGAAACTCCTTGTCGGCTTGCTTCATTATGCTCCAGTTGATCCCTTTACTAGCAGATAAGTTGCAAAAGCACGCCTATTCATCCAAATTCTACATGCACCGTTGAGATAAAGGATATGATAAGCGACCATTTTCCACGTTGAGATAATTAGTGATTTTACACGTGTCTTTCATGGATTTCCTCTGATTTTGGGAATGTGTATCCGGCCATGTGGAAGATGGGTGAGGGTTGAAAGGAGAAGTAGTTTGAGAATTTTGACAAGATTTAATAAAAAAATATTAATTGATGGTTGAAATTAAAAGATAGATACCCTAAATTGACACTTTTTAAATTTTGGTTATCTTTTCGTAAAAGTGATGAAAAATCAAAAGTTATAAGCTAAGTTTTTCTTATATATATATTATATTATATATATAATGCCTTACGTAGTTACATGCATATCATATATATTAATTTATACTGTAGTTATATATTAATATAATAATTTAAGGTTGTAATCGAGCTGAGATGAGTTTTAAAATTTTAAGACTAGTTCATTTATGAGTATGCCTATTCAATCCGAACTCGAGTTTGAGCCTATCAAGCACCCAACTCACCTCGATTAGCATTTTGAACAAGTTTGAACATCTTGGCCATTCCTCTAACGGTCAAAGCTTGGATACATATTTCATATATACCTCGACTCAAGGTTATACTCTACTCGAATAGGCATCTTGGTAAACGAGCCAAAATCTTGTAAATGGGCTTATGGGTAGTTAAAAGCAGCCTCCAGGGAGGTTTAGCGGTGGTTAGGCGCCATGCGTTGAAGCAGGTGACCGAACGTTTAATTAACTTGTATGTAATAATTATGGTATTTTGTGATGGTTACTTATTTAATAGATAATCTGATTAATTTATTAACAGACGTACGTTGACGTCACAACAAAAAGAGGAGAAATAAATCTCATTTTCCGCTTTCAAAAACTGCGTCGGTCGGAGAAATTCTTTTGTCCCTTCTTTTTTTTTTTTGGGTACAACGACTAATTGAATATAAATTCAGCAGCACGATTGATCTTAGTTCATTGTTTGATGATTAATCTACATGCAGTATTTTACATATAAAATATGGAATATATTGACGTAATACTTTTTTTTTTTTTATTTAAAAAAAAAAATCACTTATCATTTTTTATTTTTATAACTTTTACAATCATCCTTTAAACTTTAAAAAGTATTAATTTAGTATATCGATTTTTCAATTTATTTTTATTTTTTCAATTTCAACTCTCCGTTAGATTTTTTTCGTTAAATCCTAATGGAGTGGTGTCAAAATTCTTAAAATACCCCTCATTGATTTTAGGGGAAAAAAAAAAAGGAAAAATATTGCAAGGATTTAGGTGTTGGTAAGGATTTAACAAAATTTGAAAAAAATACCCATGCCTGAATTTCTAAAAATTTTATAATTTTTCTATTTTAAAAAAAATTATGAGTATTTTGGAAATATTTTTGATAGGATTTAACAAAAAATCTTAATGGATTAGTGAAATTGAAAAAAATTGAAAAATTGATACACGAAATTAGAACTTTTTAAAATTTAAAGGTATGATTGCAAAAATGATAAAAGATCATGAGGGGTGATAAGTTAAGTTGTCCTCTTTTTTTTTTTTTCTTTTTCTGAGAAGAATTTCTCTTATAACTCCTGAATTTTTACCATTTTTGAAAAACATGTACCTAGTTAAACTTTAAAATGTCTCAATTGAGGGTATCAATTTTTCACAAAGTTTCGATCTTAATCCTTCGTTAGAATTTTCTATTAAATCCTATCAAAATTCTCAAAATACACCTCATTTTTCTTAGGAAAAAAAAAAAATTGCTAAGATTTAGGTGTTGATTAGAATTTAACGGAATTTGCAAAAATACCTTTGCCTGAATTTTTTAAAATTTTTATGAATTTTTTTTAAAAAAATAAACACGGGTATTTTCAAAATTTTGATAGGATTTAATAAAAAATTCTAAAAGAATACTTAGATTGAATTTTTTTGAAAAATAAATACCCTAAATTAAGATGTTTTAAAGTTTAATTACTTTGTTTCAAAAAAGAAGAAAGTTCAGTAGTTAAGTGAAGTTTCTCGCTCTTTCTTCTTTATTTATTTATTTTTTTTGATTTTTTGATTTTCTGCGGCTTTGCTGCGCGCGGAACAACACGAGTATAAAAAGCGTAGGTAAAGGCAGTTTCCATAATTTCAAGCTTGCCTCCCTCCGGGCTTTTTCCCTCTTTTCCTTTACAATCCCTTCCGGCCCCCGATCGACTCCAACAATATCCATATTTATTTCTCCAGGTGTGACAGGACCCTTCACCGCTCTAAAACCCCGTCAAAGAACTTCAACTGAAAACTCAAGAAAACTCGTTCAACCACATGCAATGGATGTTTGGCTTACCCCTCAAAATCTTCAAGCCTTCCACACAATCGATCGCATAATATACGGTTGGTTAGTGATCAACGTGGGATTTCGCCATATTCAAGCCAAGCAAGTTATAGCCTTTTGGAATTGGCTTGAAACAATTGGGTTCAGCAATTTTGTGTATAGATTGCTTACTTTTCCAGATTTGACGCTCCGTTTATTAGCCATAGAGACACTTACGTGCTTTCGTTATTTGTACGAAGAAGGACTCGACCGACAATCTTTTACTTTTGTTGATAAAAAAATCCCAATCCTTCTTGGGCATTTAAGACAACGGTTTTCTTTTTCTTGTCTTTATGAGAATCGGCAAAACGCGATAAGCAGGATGGAAGAATTCATCCGTGTGTTCGATATAGCGTTCAGCGATAGGGTACCGGCAAATTATTTATTTCAGTTCCAAAATGCATTTCGTCCCCCATCCTCAAATGGACTTCATCTACGTCTGGTTTATGGTACGCCTTCAGTCACGCCAAGAAAGTCTCATTTGCCTGCTTCGATACCTAGAGCCAGAACTTTCTTAATCACCAGCTGTATGGGCCAAGAAGAGCTTCAAGATCTCATTGCAAGGTGCTTTCTCACGCATCTGACAAAACAGAGACATGTATATATCGCAACCATTTTCAGTACTTTTATTGCTTTTCTCTTTGTGTTTTCTTGAATGTACGTACGCAGGTCATTTGGGAATTGTGTAGAGAAAGTTTTTGTGCAAGATCAGCCAAATATGCGACTTCTGACTGCATGTGTTGTCGTTCGCTCTCCTTCAGACGTTTATGCAGTTCTTGGAGGCAAGAAAATAGCTAGACAATCAGTTAATGGAAAAGATGTTTGGGTGAGACGCCTTGACTTAAGATGACGGTTCGGTTGATCCCTCTGCCACCAGCAGCGGCAGATAGATACGTAAGCACGCCTATTCATCCAAATTCTACATGCACAAGATAGTTTTAAATTCTTTTTTTTTCTTTTTTCTTTTCCTTTCTTGAACAGAATCCAAGTTCTTCTTTAGCTGTATTGATGAAATAAAGGATGATATATAATAAGTGGTCGACTATTTTCCACGTTGGGATAATTAGTGATTTTACAAGTGTCTTTCATGGATTTCCTATCTAGACCAAACAGTACAAATTGCTACTCTCTCTGTTTTTACCTTGATTTTCTCTCTGTCACCACTTTGCTGGGTAACTTTTACCCAGTCATTCTGCATTGAAATTATTAGCAATATTTCACAGTAAATCTCTAGCTATCACAATTAATTGTAAATATATATGAAAATAATCATGAGACGCTACTAGCTAATTAATATTGACTTCTTGGTTTTCACAAATGACCTTCACTTATTACAGATATGATTCTCATTCTAGTACATTCCAAGTAGATTAGATAATAACCAAAGTTGATTAACCCCACCACAAGTAACATCCAGTACGTACGCTTTGTCTAACCTTCCCTTATTTATATCATCTGGTAACCATCCTGTAGCCCTCCGAGTTATATCTATCACAGATTCACAGCAGTGCTAAGTAGTACGCAATTGCCATGATCATGGATATCATCGCAGTCGCTGTGCTTCGAAGCGATTTAGGAAATTCTTGGTAGTAGAATGTCACTTGTCCTGGATAATGGAATGCTTCTCCGAACCCCACCACAGCCCATCTGTGGCACCAGCCACAAGACCGACAAGGGAATGGTGGACCCTGATTCGTCTATAAGGTGACTGGTTCGAGCTATGCCGAGCCGCCTAGACTCGACGAGAGCTGTCACGACCATGTCCTATTCGTTGGAGCGGCGTAGGAGGGTGAGAGAGATGGCCGTACGTGGATGATAGTATAAAGATTATCATGGACGTCCCTGCTGGGATTTTGAAATGTTGTCCGAGGTGGCGGTCCATGGTTAGAGCTTGGAGAACTGTCAAGCCCATTACGACGGCCATGTGCCGCTAAATTATTTGATTACTTTTCATTTTGAAGTGGAGAATTTGAAGGGACAATGAAATTCAATAGTATGGATTCCTTTGGCTCCTCTTTTATTTTTTATTTTTTTTAAAAAATTATATATATATATATATATATATATATATATATATATAATTTTTTTGGAAAATATACTTTAGTTGTGTAAACTATCACCATATTTTCATTTAAGCCTCCAACCTTTAAAAAATTACATAGGGAGCACATACTACCACCGCATATCAAATTATATACTTTTAAATTTTTCTCTCCAAAATACTCTTAAAGTTACCAAAAAAAAAACCCATTTAAAAAAATTCAACAAAAAAGAAATAAAAATTGAAAAATATCAAAAAGGGGTGGCCATTTTCATATTAGTAGAGTACAAGCGGTTTCGATTAACATTTATTGTCTCTAACCACAACCACTTTAGGACACTTTAGGCGGTTCTAAAGTGGTTGTGAAATTTTAGTAACCGCAACCCCACTGCCTTAAACGGTTAGTGGTTTTGAAATAACCGCTTCTTAGTAGTAATTAAAACCCCAAACCGCACGGTATAATCACTTTTTAAGTATGGGTCTTTTAGGCCTATTTTGGTGTTATGGGCTTATCTTGAGCCTCTTTTTAGGGTTTATTTTAAATATTTTTGAACTATTTAGAGCCTATTTTAAATGGTATTAAACACCAAACAACGTAATTATTTTAGTATATTATTGTTTTTAATATATATTATATATTATATATGAGGTATGCGGTTAGTAATTATTAACCGTCTCCGCCTACCTTTAGAACCTCTAATTACACAGTCATAAGCAGTTAGTGGTTATTAGGTGGTTAAATAACCGCCCGCTTGTACACCCCTATATATTAGCACTCTCAATTTATTTATTTATTTCAAATGGCTATTTCTTCCCTCAACATTTTAAAAGTTCAAGGGTATTTTAGCGAGAAAAAAACAAAAGTGTCTAATTTGATGGGCGATGATAATATGGTCCCCAATATTACTTTCTAAAGTTTGGACACCTAAATAAAAATGTGATTGTAATTGAGGGGGCTAAATAATATTTTTGGCCTTTTCTTATATGTTTCTTTCTATTATAATTCACCAAATTAAATTTATACCTGAAACTTTTAGTAGGCATCGAACCCGGCCACCATGCATCTCCCTTTTCCCATCGCACTCGCTGTAGTAATCCTGTCTTTGAGATGGAAGTGGCCGGGATCTTTCTCTTCCTTATGGCAGCGACAATAATACAAGCTAAGCTCGTAAAGGGGCTCCCTTGAGGCTTGACATGCATGCCGATAGTAACGATTTCCCAGCAAGAAAATGGCTAAACCTATGAGAGTAACCGCAACACATATGCCGAACCCCAACGCCCAGCTAACACATGTCCTCAATATAGACGATAACTACTGTTGCGCCAAGTACAGCAGAGGCATACAAATGACCACATAACTGTTAAAGAAAATTGCGTGATCGATGATCTTTTGCGCTGTCAAAATGATTTGCTCCCATTGCTGCTAGGGTAAAGCGTGTGCCTCCTAGCCCAACTGATAAAGGACAGCAAATTGGATTTTTGATGGGGTTGGGCACAAACTTGATCCATTTTAACATGTTTGAGGCCTCAAGGATTTGAGCATCGCTAGCTGTTTGAGGCACAAACTGTTAGAGAATAAATCTCTACAGCAAGTCAAGCCCATCTCTGCAGCAAGCCAAGCCTATTCCTCTATTTGCGCAACAAGCCATCCAGAGCTGCAAGCCATATTTGCAGCAAGTCAAGTCATCCTCTCTGCAACAAGTCTTCCACGCCAACAGCACAGCAGACCATTCCTCAAATCTTCCACCCATACCTTCTTATATTTCTCATTTAGTTTTCATTTTGTCCTCTGGTTCTTAACCTGTATTAAGTCTATATATTAGCCTTGTAATTAATCAAAACTATGTAATCAAAATCAGCAAGATGTAGTCTTTAGTTTTACCTTGTGTTCTTCTCTTCTTCTTCTTTCCCTTCTCTGTTTCTCCTTCCCTTTTATTTTTCTAACATGGTATCAGAGCATCCAAGGCCAACGCCAAGTCTCTTTCAATCCTTCCCATGGCAACCGTAATTAAACCCCTCCTCTTCAAACACTTCACCAACACCCAAACACTGTCCCTGCAAATCGGTGATCCTGTCCAACGATCCAGTTCTCTCCATGAACTTTCCATTATTCCCTGCTGAAAGCATTGCTGCAGCTGCTTCCGCATCCTTCCTCTACTGATCAGACTGCACTTTAATCTTTCTCAACTCTGCTTCCATTTCTGAATTTGCTGATTGTGCTGCCTCCAGCTGCTCAGTCACCCGCTCTGTCCTTCTGCTGTTCCTATCTGCCTCCTCCATCACAATGCCAAGCTTCATGAGAGCCTCTCGCTCAGCGTTCTTTGCTGTCTCTACTTCTGCAGCCACCTCGTCATTCACTCTCCCAACCTCTTACATGCACCCAACACCACATAGACAAATTTCTCCCCATATTTCTCCCCAATATTCAGAATTCTACACCAACCTTTACATCCTCTCCATCTCAAAAAAAAAAAAAAAACACTCCTTACTCTCTTTCAGACCTTTTGTCAAACCCCTTAGCCACAGCCTCTAACACACGACCTGCATCTCCTTCTCTTTACTTTCAGATCTATCTTCTTCTCTTCTCTTCTCTTTACTTTTACATCCTCTAACTCTCACTCTCACTCTCCCAATGCACTGACTCTACAATCTCACTCTCACTCTCACTCTCTCTCTCCTTCGTCTTCTACACCCCCACAACGCCATGAAAAGAAGACGAAAACCAACCCAGCCTGTCTCAATACCCATCTCAGCTTAGCTAGAAGTAAAAACAGAAACATTACCATCTCAGAAACACGTCTTTTGTTTTTCTGGTGTTTCCATCTCCTCGGTAGCTGTTCTTTTCTCCGTCTCTCCTCTCCATACACTCTCTTTGAAAATCTCGGTATCTGCCTTATATTTGTCTATACGTGAGCCTACCTTTGTGTGTATTTTAATATCATGTCTTCCTTTTTAATTTTTACACTCTACCGTTGCATTTTACAATACTGTCTATGGTCTATGGTCTATGGTCATCACAGTATGTTCTATGTTTCACAGTATTGTCTATGGTCTAGGGTCTATGTTTCACTTTCACTTTTTTTTTTCTACACTCTTCCGTTATATCTGACTTGCACTTATGTTTTCACTTCTCTTTTGTTTCGTTGTTCGTCTCTTTTGTGCGTTTTACCTAATCTTAGGTTTCACTTTTTGTAAGGTTTGTTTCAGTTTTATTTGTTTAAGTTGTAATTGTTATGGTTAGTTGGACATTCAAAAAAAGAAAAGAAAAAGGAAAATCTATCTTTGGCCCATAGTTGGCCTTCTTCTCTTGGCTCATTGATGACCAAATTCTAGCTTGTGACAAATTTTCAAAAGCCCAAACCTATTTAAAAGCCATTCGACTCTTTTCTCTTGGTCCATTGTTGGCCCAATTTCTTGTTTGAGGCAATGTTTAAGACCCAAGCTCTTTTAAGTCATTTGTTGACTCTTTTCTTGACCCATTGATGGCCCAAAATTTGGCTTTGTGGTGCAGTTTGAAAACCTGGGCTAATCCACACAAATAAATAAATGATGATGAGAAGCAAAAAATAAACTAAATAAAGTTTCTTCCATCGGTTTACAAGGAAATGTTAGAGAATAAATCTCTACAGCAAGTCAAGCCCATCTCCGCAGCAAGCCAAGCTCATTCCTCTATCTGCGCAGCAAGCCATCCAGAGCTGCAAGCCAAGCCATCCTCTCTGCGACAAGTCTTCTACGCCAACAGCACAGCAAACCATTCCTCAAATCTTCCACCCATACCTTCTTATATTTCTCATGTAGTTTTCATTTTGTCCTCTGGTTCTTAACCTGTATTAAGTCTATATATTAGCCTTGTAATCAAAACTATGTAATCAAAATCAGCAAGATGTAGTCTTTAAATTTTCTAACTCAAACTCTTTTTATGCCCTGCATGCATAGAAAGAGGTTTATTAATTACTTCAACGAGTATGACATTGATAGGAATTTTGAGTAAAATTCTTGCTTGAAAACCGGCTTGCAAGAAATATGATTAACTTATTTATCGGAATTCAACGATTTAACATTATGCCCATAAATAACCGCAACTCATTCTCGACGAGTGACGTCAAATCCTATATATACTCGACATGATGGTTGGGTCTGATACCAAATGATACAAATCTTAAGTAGAAATTGATACAAATTTTGGGTAAAATTCCCCTTTAAAATTGGCTTGCAAAGGAATTAACTTCTCTATTAATATTCAAGGACAATGCTACGGAGTAGCAAAATTTTCAGATGAATTCCAGAAATTTTGCTTCACCCAAGCATTAACCTATATTCAATAACTTAACATTATGTTCATACATATCCGCAAGTAATCATACTTGATGAGCTACGTCAATCATATCGAATTAGAAATAAATATTTCTCAAATATAAAAAAAAAAAAAAAAAAAAAAAAAAAAAAAAAAAAAAAAAAAAAAAAAAAATAAAATGCGTCAATAAAGTAACGAATACTATTTTAGAATATAATTTTCTCAATTATATTCAGGGTTAAATACATATTTGCTCTCTGTGCTTTACGACCTTTATTTTTTGCCCCCTCAGTTTCAATTTTTATCAATTTTGGTACTTGTGGTATATGAAAAGACGAAAATGGTACCTCCGTCTGATTTTCCGTCCAAAACTATCGTTCACCCAGGTCATTGAGTACCTAAAAATTTGAAGCCCAGAACCCAATTCTTTACCCATCGTTTCCAACATCATCCAGACAACAACATTACAGAAAATGTCGTGGGTGGACGTTAGTTTTAGACGAAAAATCAGATGGAGGTACCATTTCCGTCTTTTCATATACCACAGATACCAAAATTGATAAAAAGTGAAACTGAGGGGGCAAAAAATAAAAGTTATAAAGCACAAAGGCAAATATGTATTTAACCCTTATATTCAATTCAATTCACACTCTAAAATATCTTTTCCAAACATAATTTTAAAATTCAAATTTTTTTGATATTCACAATTTTAAATATCGTAGAATATAATAAAAATAATTGAATACCCAAGAACACTAAAAGGATCTCCATCTTTATTGATGACCACTTGAACAATTTGTTATAAATACATCAAACCCCTTGCGTCGTTAACCGGCGGCATCACATCTTATCAATAGAAGAATTTTCATCTGCACCCTTTTCAACATTTTGATACTTGTACAAAGAAGAGCACACCAAGTAGTAAAAGAAGTTGACCACTCCCACCACAACCACCGCCCAGTACACATTATCTACCCTCCCGTCATTTATATTATCCGGCAACCATCCGGTGACCCTCCGAACGAGGTCAATCACAGCCGTGCTCAGATAAAAAGAAATCCCTATAATCAATGCAATCATCGCCGTCGATGTACTTCGCAGCGACGCAGGAAATTCTTGGTAATACAACGCTACTTGCCCCGGGAAGTGAAATGCTTCTCCAAGGCCAACCAAGACTAGTTGTGGAAACAGCCACAAGACCGACATGGGCACTATTGAACCGGGCCGGCCTTGGAGGTGGTGGGCTCGGGCTATTTTGAGCCGCTTCGATTCCACTAGTGCTGAAGTGGCCATGCTTAGAATGTTTAGCACGTGGCCCAATCCTATCCGTTGGAGTGGGGTTGGAGATTTACCAGTCAGCTTCTGCCACATGGGACACAAGAAACGATCGATAAGGGTGAGAGAGATGGCCGTGGAGATTAGGACAACGACTAGGATAGAGCCAGCTGGGATTTCAAAATGAGGTCCAAGGTAACGGTCAATGGTTAAAGCTTGGAGGACGGTCAAACTGGCTTGGATTCCTATTGGGGTGCCTAAGAATATACTTGACGACCATAATGGGAAGATTCTGATGAGGGTTTTGAGATCTTCTACTTGTTGTATTGTGCATATCCTCCAAGGTTTAGCGATTGAGCCATCTGATTGAACATCTCCTTCTGTTTTAAGTGCTGCACGATTGAGGAACCTGCAACAAAAGTTTGTTGATTGCAATTTAGTAAAAGTAGCTCAAAATATTAATTTAATTTTAATTAAATTGATTAATTTGATGCAGTATATCTCTAACAAAGGAAAATGTTTGGAAAAATGTTTGGGATGCTACAAATTTTACTATAGTTTACTTACAAACTGACATTATAGTCCATAATTAATGAAATGATTAAAAATGTATGATTGACAAGTCAGCCAATAAGAAGTCAAATTTTTTATTTAATCATTTCACTAATTGTGGATCGCCACATCAGTTTGTAAAAAAAATTATAGTAAAAGTTGTAATACTCCAAACAACATGTTAGCACAGAAACTTAAAACAAGAATAGAAATGTTCATAAAGTGCATTCTAAAGTCACTTTTCTTAAGCAATTATTTGTCCCTACCAATTCTGATTAATTGGAGTGCACTAGGTTATAACAAATACTTCTTCATGATACAATGGAGTCCAGAAACTACTGATGTTTGATTATATTTTGCACAAAACAAAATCAAATAAAAACACCTGTAGGGTTTCTATTATATCAAGGAGATTAATGTTTTGTTTCTGCAAAAGAACCTAATAAAAAGAAATTTTCAAATGGAGTTTGAGAGAGATAGAAGAGGAGAAGATTTTCGGTGTGTAAAAAATAGTTTGATAGTGGGCTACTTATAGTATGACTATAACAGTTTTAATGTGTGTTCACATGTACTTTCGAAATTAATAAAAAATAACTATTAATTTAATCGTTATTAAATTCTAACCGTCTGATATTAATGACACTTAATCTTAATCGTCACATCAATCTTATAATTAACGATCATTTAATTATAGTTGTTATATCATAAATGTTAGTAACCATTACTCAATTCCAACCATTAATTAGATCAAAATTAACTTAATCTTATAATTGCTTTATTAATAGTAAAATAAATCTAATCGTTAGATCTAATTTAAAGTATTCTACGATCCAGACCAATTCATTAGATCGTATGATTGCAACTATCCAAAAATTAATAGCCATCAAGGCGCCTTACAATGACTACCACACACGTGCGTATGGTGTAAATACTAAAATGTAACCCAAGTGCTCACATATACCTAAATATTGCTTTAAAGAAATAGTAGTATAAGTTAAATTATGAATGCCTTTCTTATCTTCTCTTTTTCCCTAACTTCCAAAATTCTTAAATGCCTTTCATTATAAATAGTTTCCAAAACAAAGACATAATTATATTAATTTTGAAAACATTTTAACACACCACTCTTTTGAAGAGATGAATGGAAATACAACCATGAGCTAAGCTTAAAAGTCAATAATATAAATTGAATAGACATGACCATTTTATCCAACAACCTAGCCAGGAAAAAAAAAATAGAATTGGACTTATAAATTAAATTAAATAAACAAAACAGTAATATATAGAAGGTATGCTTTGTCAAATCTTTTATTTATAAAATTCGATTCAAATCAATCCAAATTGTCATCACTACCATGGTAGTGCAGCTAGTGCTTCAGCCACAAGCAGCAGTAGCATAGCAGTAGTTGGATCATGGTGCTACTGCTCCACTGAGACATAAGGACCATGGAGATGTGGTCCGAGGACAGGGGGGAATTGGAGTCAACGGCTACCTTTAGTAAGTCATGAAAAACAGCGCTGCCGACCGGTCTAATCATGAAGAGGTATGTTAAGAAACACTACTTCTTGTTCATCCAAAAAAAAAAACTCTAATGATAGCAACCAGTGATCCAAAACAAGAACTTTGCTCTATTTTTCATGAATTGCGGCGCGACTTAGTAAAAAATGTGTCCCTTGACTCCTATTCCCCCGCAGGCCTGCTTATCCACATCTTCATGCTTATGTCTCAGTGATGCAGTAGTGCACTTAATTAGGCATGGGATCAAAGTAATGAGTTCTCTATATGTAATTTGGGTAGGTATTGTTTGAGAGCTTATGTGAAATTTAATTGTCAAAATAAATTTCAGATTGTCTAATTACTTACTTACTTACTTGAATAGTTGAGTTTCATATATGTAGAGTACTCTCTCACAATAACAACTAGCCTTAATTGCTATGAATTTCAAAACCCTTAATTAGTGGCTGTTCGATAAGTTATTAGGGAGCTGTTGAAGAATAGTTTCCAATGGTACTTTAAATTTATATCAAAAAGAAAGTAGGTAGGGATCGATGCATTTGTAAAATGTTTTTATTGGTACATCAAATCGGTTCTTGGATCAGCCTTAAATTTTTTTTTAGAAAAAAATAAAAAAAAAAAATCAAGGGTTCATTATCACTGCAAAGTAGCAGAATGTGATAATTGTGTGATAAAAGTGTTATTTCTTGAATTACTTTAAATAAAATATCAGAATAAGCAGCGAAAAATATAGACATTACTTCCAGCCATATTTGCTCAACAAATCAAAAAAATTTCAGCAACAAAAACTTGAAAAGAATTTTGTAGAGATTGAGGTATCTTCTAACATATGCCCATTAATGTATTATAGATAGAATATACATGTTCTTTATTTATAAGCGAGGTAAATGACCCTTAATTAGATTTTTTTCTTCTTCTTATAATTAGTTATTCCTTCCATTAAGGAGCAAAAAATCTTCCTTAATTGGAATAAATTATCAAACACTTTAATTTGTGTCTAATTAATGGTATGTGACATATGAGCCGCACTTTAATTATGATGAAATTTCTAACAGATTGATCCCACCCAAAAATAATAATTTGATAATTCTTTTTCAGTTCCCAAAGTGATGACTATGTTAAACTCCTTAAAGAAACAACTAGGAGGCTCTAGTTTGTTAAAATATTTTTTATTTTATTTTCTTAAAATAAAAATATTAACAAATAATATTCAAACGCAAAACACTCATTAAAAATAATTTTACATTTATATACTATCAAAAAGTTTTTTTTTTTTAAAAAAAAAAGAAAAGAAAGAAAGAAAGTGTTTGGTAGTGAGGACTCCAACTTGAAGTAATATATTACCCAAAGTTTATCCAAAGTTGAAGTTGTTAAATTTTTATCGAAAGTTCTTAATTAAGAAGTACGTGGCAAATAACTGTTAATAAAGTTTCCTACCTAAATCTCTTTTTAGGCGGTGTGAGTATTTCCGTCATTCCATCTTTGCCGTAGTAGTAATCCTCGATCTTGGATGAGAGCTGCACCTTCCTTTTCCGGACAGCAGCAACAACAACACGAACCAAGCCTGTGAACGGGCTCCCCTGCGGCTTATCACGGAGGTAGAAACGGTGTCCGAGCAAGAAGGCGGCCAAGCCGATCAAGTTAGCGACTGCACTAACGCCGTATCCCCACTTCCAGCCCACGTTGTCTTCGATGTAGACGATGGCATTGCTTAGCGCAGAAGCAGCGTAAACAGAGACGAAGTACCAGTTGAAGAAAATGCCCTGATGCTTTGGGTTATCAAATTGGTTTGCTCCCATTGTTGCTAAAGTAAATCGTGTTCCTCCTGACCCAATACACGCCAGAGCTAAACCTGTGTATAGGACTGCGTATTGGACGCTTGACGGTGGCGCGCAAATGCTTGATCCATTACTATCGCATGGTTGAGGTCTCAACGTATCGAGTGTTGCAGTCAATGTTAAAACTATTATTCCCTGCAATGGTATATAAGAGACTCATTAATATGGGACATCGTAGTCGGTATATAATGTATTGGAGCATTTACATTCGCCTCAAAAAATATTTAATTAAAATTTACTTTAATTACTAATTTTTTTAAAATACAGCATTCTGACTCATCATTTTAGATATTCATTTTCAGTATTTTATTTAAAATATTTTTCTTTATATGTTTCATTATTTTCAAAGAGGATGAGAGATAATCATATTGATTTTTTATTATTATTAATTTAACTTAATTATGCATTGTTGAACTAATCAAATCTTTAACTAAAGCAGCTAGCCGAATCAAAAGTATTTTTTTCTTTTTTCTTTTTTTTTGCTACAAACTAACAAAGGTAGCTCAATAAGAAACCTTAGCCAGTAAAAAATTGGCAAAAAAGTAGTTCCATCCGTTAGCCATTTTAGCTAAAAAAAATATAAAAAATGGCTAGCTAGTTGCTATAGTTTGTTGAGCACTAGCTCAATAATACATAAATTAAACTAATAAAAAAAATTAATCCCCACATTCCACCCGTACATGTCTTTATTTTATGGGGAGTGATCTTTACACTCCTACTACACAACAATGACACAACATCAAGACACAATAGAGTGGGGTCCATGTGAGTGTTTTAATCATTTTTCTTATTTTATTTGTTCAAAAACTAAAAACACTTATATGGGTGGGATGTGGGGGTGTCCAGGAATGTATACCCCAGCATTTTTGATATAATTTAAGTGTTAGTACGAACTTGTAGTAAAAAAGTATAATTAAATTTTGAATTTGAAATCCTGTATTAATATAAGAGTTTAGTAATATCAGAGTTATACTAAAGGACACTCTTCCTTTTAATACTCCAATTATTCTAGCGTGAAAGAAAAGATCACTAGCTATAAGAGTCAAACAGACTAAAAGACACTCTTCCTTTGAAATCGTGTATTATAATTAAGAGTCATTATGTATTCTTTCATTGTTTTCCGAAGGTATATAAAAGAATATTTTCCTTTTGACAGAAAAAAGTTGATCACTGCCTCCATTAGCTTAGGAAATATCTCAACATAAAAAATTAAGGATGCTCTAAATATAATAAATATTGAGATGAGAAAATAATTATTAAAATTTTAAGAATATTTTGAACGTAAAATTGTCGACCACAGTCAAAGACACACGTTATGTAAGAGGGTGAGAATATTACCAGCAACGAGATACAGGCTGAAATGGAGACAACAGAGAAAGAACTTATGAAAGAGTCGGCAACAATGGCTCCAATGACCGGAAATAGATTGCTGCAGCCGCTCACCACGTTTGAAATCTGAGCGGCATTTATGCTTTCCACATGGAACTCCTGAATCAGATATACAATCAAGTTTGACAACCATCCTCCAGTCGCAAGCGTCAACCCCAACACAGCCCCTGCTTATTATTATAGAAAGAAATAAGAAACATATATATATATGAGAGAGAGAGAGAGTACTGATCAGCGCGTGTAAGTGAGAGCGAGTGAGAGAGAGCGACCAGTGATGAAGACGAAGGTGATCCAACCGCCTCGTTTGCCACTGGAGCTCGATATCTGGGCTTCTGTACCATCCATATTTCAGGTCAACGGCTGATTAATTTCAGGTGCGCGGTAGCTATTAATGTTTTTGCTACTGGTTTTATATATGGGAAAAGCTTGGGGTAGTGCACTAGCGGGTGGTTTCACCCATGTGAATAGGTTTGCGCACAAATTATATACAACTTGCGAAAGAATTGACCCCTTTATATATACACGCCGAACAAACCACGTGAAAGATCAGAAGAGTTGAAAAATCCGTGCATGGCCTACCGAGGTTTATATTAATATCTTATGTTCTGGTCCTCCTACTGCTTATAAAGTATTGTGCCCCTAACTTAGGCACTCCAAAATTGATCGATCCCATAAGTTTTCCTACGCAAAGGCTGCAATATCTCTGGCGATCGATGACAGCATGCACTTGATTATTCCACTACATATTCAAATATATAGGCACCTTAGGAAGGGGGAGAATGACGAAAAGATCTGTCCACTGCCAACTACTGCTTTTGCTCTCCATCTGTACTGTATTTAACTATTGATACTAAATTCATGGGTTAAATATATTTTAGTCTCTAAACTATTACTCTTTCTCCAGATGGCCCCTTAAACTACCAATGTTTAGATTTTGGCCCCCCAAATTATTACTTTTTAATTTTTTGGCCCTATCCGTCTATTTATGCCGTCAATTTTAACAGAATTAGCCAAAAACCCAAAAATACCCCTCCCTTAACCATGAGAATTTTAAAGTGTAGGAGGGGTATTTTCGAATTTCTGTTTAAAATTGACAGCATAAATAGACGGATGGGGCCAAAAAATCAGAAAGTGATAATTTGGGAGGCCAAAATCTAAGCATTAGTAGTTTGAAAGGCCATTCGAAGAAATAGTGGTAATTTGAGGGTTAAAATATATTTATTCCTAAATTCATTCATCAAGAGACGCAGAGGCACAGTGACCCACAAGTTGCTTTGACATTAATCATGTTTCGGAAGGACAATGCTACACCTAGCTTCCACCTAACCAAACGCCCCACATCATCAACCCAGCGGGTGTCAGAATCAATATTTAATTACATTAATCGGCAATCTTGCTTTGAAAATGACATGAAAAATGATTAGATATATATGCTTGGTTTTCTCGTTTTACTGTGGTGCGCGTTCACTTAATTTAAAAGAGTAAACTATTAGAAAAATGTTAGAGTTCCTCCTATTATTTTAATAGGATTCTTTGATATTAATATGACATCTTATTTTTTTAATAAATTTCTAAATACTCACAAAAATGCGTGAAAGAGTGGTTGATTTAAGTAGCTAGCTGCCATGATAGGCACATTTCTCTTAAATCAAATCCCCACCCTTCTTATTGGCTGTTTCCCTGTGCGATGACCGTTTTGGGGGTGGGTGGTCCAGAGATAATTGAATTGATTCTCATTACCCCATTCCGTTAGATGAGTATTCTCTCATGCCCTAATTAAGAATATCGGACGTTAGGGTACACATGGTCCAGCTATGATATTCTATAGATATTGCTTTTTTGGACTGGTACATTCGTTTCCTAGAGCCTAATTGGGCCGAGCTTGCTTGCAACGTTACTTATAAGATGGGCCTCACTAGGTCAACCCGGGACTTGAGGGCCCATTACTTGGAATATTATTCTTGGGTACATACGTACCATATTCTAATTAATGATGACTTGCATTGAAAATGAGATGATCTAAACATCCACCTGTTCCTTGGTGGAAAGTGGTTTGGTTTAATCTAACTATTCCTCGGCATGCATTTCTATTGTGGTTAACCTTTTAGAATGCTCTGCTTACTCGTGATAGGATGTGTAGTTGGGGTATTGTTAGAAGTATGATCGAGTTGTCTTTTTGTCATGCTAGACAGAGAATGCGGGGATCACCTGTTTTTTGAATGGAGCTTCAGTCGTCGGATATGGAGAGCTGTAATGGAGGCTTGTTTGATAACTGATTCAAAATTGGAATGGGAAGAAGTTTTGGCTTGATGCTCTTTCGAATTGAAAGGCAGAAGCTTATGTGCTATTTTGTGTAAACTCAGCTTGGCAGCTACTATCTATTTGTCTAGGGAGACATAAAGGCTGGACTCTAAGTTGCTGCAGAATTGGGGTTTGTAATTTGGAATTAGAGTTTGCTTTGTTGTATTCTATTTTAGAATGTAGTGTAGTTTACTTGTTGTTTGTGGTTACTGCTTGGTTTGCAGTGTGTTTTTCCTGTTTTGGGAGGAGTATCCAGTTTTCACTGGAGTGCATTGTGTTTTGATGAGTTTGATTCAGTATAGAGATTATTCATCTAAAAAAAGAAAAGAAGAGCTGATCAGGTTTTTTTTCTTGATCTGCATGGTATTTAAATAGAGACATTTTCATTATAATGCTACCTTTTACAATTTAAATAATGATAAAGTCGTAAAGTATTTTAATATTTTAAGTCCTTGTTGTTTCTGGGTCAAAATTGGAGGTCAGAGACAGAGAAGTGAAGGCAACTACAACTCCTAGCAAAATCCGCGCCATGATTTACTGTGACATTTTCTTTTCTTTTCTTTTTCGTTGGTGCATGTGCTCTAGTCAGGCTGTAGTTCTTTTGTAGTTGGATTTTAATTTAAGGAAAATGAACATATTATTACAAAATTAATTTACATTCATCTACCTTTGATACCGGACTACTCTGTCTTATGTATGTATGTATGTATTTTTTTTTTTTTATTTTGGGGGGGGGGGGGAAATATCTCTTGTGTGTGCGAAAAGACACTTTTGCCCTCGCATGTCAGATTGCTTACTCATCATTTGGGCCTAAGGGTACAGTAGATAAAAATCTAGGTTACCCATCGGAAATGATTCAGACTTGCACACATGCGAGTCCCGTGAACAAACAGGACCTCCCTATTGGTTTGGAGGATCTTGGCTCCTCTATGGGCCGGGGGGTTTTTTTACACCAAATGATCACAAATGTTTGAGTATTGGAGAAAATGGTGTATTAACTTGGTAACGCTCCGAAATTCTGGAACACACTTGGATAAGGGCATATAGTGAACAAATAAATTCCACGGTTAAAGTAAATGAGCATTAATTAGGCGATATTCCCTCAATTAATGAGTATCTAAATATTTAATGAACTGTATACTTGGACGGGGCATATTCGATCAGCCAATCTATCAGGTTGTCGTCGTCAAAGACTAAGTGCTCCCTGTACATCACACCGGGAATGTTCGTGACGTCTAATCGTTGTCTGTGAGGTAATCCAAACGTGAGAGCCATTAATGAAGGGAATCTTTGAGTTGAATTGTGAGGAAAGAAGAACAAATAAGGTATATAAGAAAAAAATTCTCATGTAAGAAATGTAATTAATTTCCTTCTGAACTACATTTATTATCATGAAAAAATTATTTGAATTGACTTAATCATCGGAAGAGGCTTCGTCGGCCAACTCCCGACAAGCCTTTATTATTTTACAAGTTCTTAAATTTATTCTATTAAAAATTCACTTGAAGCACAACACGTCATCATTTGAAAGCTGCCCCTAAACCCTTTTCTTTTTCTTTTTTTCCTTCTCCTCCTTTCTTATCTATAAGCATGCTTCATGGCACGTTGTCGATCACTAGCATATATATTGAAGGTTGGTTGTCCTCTACCCGTTGAGATTATAATATTGGTCACATTTCATTGTACAATTAGTTGTAAACATTGAATGAATTGTCGGGGATGGAGTGGAATCCATTAATAAATAGGACAGGGATTTTACAAGACAGTGTGAGCTAGGTACCACGTACTACTCCATGTATATATATTGATCATGATGTCCTATGTGTGCTAGAGGACAAAGCTCACTCCTCTTTGTTTGACTATCAGCATTATTTTTCTCATTTATTTATTATACACATGTTACATCGGTCGACACAGTATATTTGAAGTAATTTTTTTTTTTTTAGCTCAAGATATAAATTTATAAAAAATCATTTAAAACATAATATGTTAGTCAGCATGACATATGTTTAATAAATGAGTGTGAAGAATATTATTATTGTATCACTTATATATGGCTAGTGTTTTGCTATATCTTGAGATTATTATATAATGATTTTATAGGTAATGAATCTTGAGTTTATTAAGTAACGATTTTATGGGAAATGGAAATGGAAATGAAAAATTTATCAATGGGGTCACCTTCTAATTCAGGACAGATATTTTGATGGGTTTTTCTTGAGCATGCTCAAAAGTCAAAAGGCATTGGTTCTCTGCAGAATCTGTTTCCGTGCGTATTATGCCAAAGAATGATTAAAAAAGCACTATTAATTGGTAAGTGGCACATATTATGTTATATTTAGTGGCTTATATTAGTCTTTAATGGGAGATAATGGTTATGAGTCTTATGACAAGGATGAGGATAAGGATGTTAAATAGTGGTGATTTTTTTTTACGTATACGAATTCATGAATACAAAAGAATAATGGTATCTATCATACAAACATTTCATAAATATTTTACAAAGACCTTCATGTTATACCAAGCAAGAATATCTGGTAGGCAAACACATTTGCGAAAAAAAAAATTAAGAAACCCGGATATAAATTCCATGCTTTGAAAAAATCGACAGAAATTTATGCTCCGTTTGTTCCGACATAAACTGTTTATCATAGTAACATATTTTTAGAAAAATGTTATTCGCATAAAACATTTTTCGGCATTTGGCATGTATTGAAAATTACAAATGTTTATTTATATTTTCATTAAATCATATTAACTTATAAAAATTACGACATAAAAATATTAATATAAAATAATGTTTGGTGGTGGTCCTTTGGTGATCCAAGGGTGTCTTGGTGGTTGTTCGGGGGTGGTCCAGTTGTAGTTTGGGGGTGGCTTGGTGATGGTTCGGTGTGGCTCAATGATTGTTCAAGGGTGGCTCGGTAGTGGTCGGGGATGGTTCGGTGATATGATGGTCTAGGATGGCTCAGTGGTGGCCCGACATGGCTCGATAGTGGTCTAGCGATGGTCCAGCGATAGCCTGGAGATGGCTCGATGATGGTCTGAGTTAGTTTGGTGGTGGCCCGTGTCTGTCTTGGTGGTGGTCCAATGATGGTCCAGCGATTTGAGTAGAATAAACTCAAACTCAAAAAATGATTTACGAAATTTAAAAATGTAAATCATTTTTCGAAACTAAAAAATCTTTTTTTATCAAACCGAAAATATTTTTGGTTTGAACATTATTTTTTATCACACCAAACACTAAAAAAATACATAAAACATTTTTCAAAAAATATTTTACGTCGAAACAAACATACTATTAATCTATGTTATTTGATCTTATAATTTGTCCCCTAAACAATATCGGCTATCTTCCAAGCACTCCATCACTAGACCATAACTGCTTCCACCGTCACTCCATGTATTGATAAGGCAATCTTTCACACCACTTCGTGCTGCCCACCACCATCCTCTAAAGTGGTGCATGCATAATGCCTTGTGAGTTGTGAGAGATAAAGGCTAGGGGTGGGTATCGGGTAAATCGGTGTCGAAAATACCATTTCCGATTACCGATCCGCCCTTGTCGGTAAAGTCGGAAGAGGAATGCTACAGAACCCGAATGTTTTCCTGAATTTTTGTTCCAAACTAACGTGGAACTAGCCACGTCAGTTAAAGAAAAAAAATCAAATGAAATGGCTTTTGGTTTGGTGCTACAGTAAAAGTCAAGAAAGTTAGCCTGACGTGATAGAAATGCAGAAGTGAGAAGTGTACTGTTGATTTGATTTTTTTTGTTGTTGTTGCCATTTTCGTATCTCTCTCTCCCCAAGTTGCAGCTACTCCATTTTCACTGATTTTCGTTTCTCTCCAAGTCCAAGCAGCTTCATTTTCGTCTCCCTGTCAAAGCTGCTTCATTTTCATTGAAGATAAAAGATGGCAAAAAAAAAAAAAGCCGTAGCCCACCTCGCACCAACTGCCACTCGAAGAGGGACGGCTGAAATATACTGTAAAGTTAATGAATGGCCCTGATTATTTTGGTTTCTTTTAACTTAAACATCAACGTTCTTATACTTAAAGTTGTCTGAAGCACACATTTGATAGGTTTTCTATTTGACGCCGTAAAAAGAGCAGTGGGTAACGTTTCTTCTCAATGCTATCCAGCTTCCAACCCCTTAAAACCACCATCACTGACCCCACTCCGAGCCCCACAACCACCACAATCACCTCGAACGGACGGCCGGCTGCTCGCCAGGGCAAGATCTAAAGGACTTTCGTCTGGGCCTTCAATATTGTTAAGCTGAGCCTAATACAAGTATCCTGTAATTTCTTTTATAGTTGGTTGTTCTGTATTTTCTGTAGAATGGGTTTGTTGTCATTTTGGGGGGGTTTTATTTGTTGCTCTGTTTTCTTGTATGGAAAGTGTTTGTTTTTTTGCTGTAATGGGGGAAAGCTGTTTATTAAGCAGCCAATTCCAGGTGTTTTCCTGGTATGCGTGAGTTTGGTTATGTTTTTTAATGAAGCTTATAAGTCTCCAACAATTTACTAGAATGCCTATTACATTAGAACATGCAACAACTTAACTCAAAATAGAGTAACACACAATACACTAGCAGACGCACCAATAAGACGAAAATGGCAGCTTTGAGAGGGAGACGAAAATGGCAGAAAGACTTGGAGAGAGACGAAAATCAGTGAGAGATGAAAACCACTTCTGCATTTTTATCACGTCAGGCTGTCTTTCCTGACATTTACTGTAGCACCAAAAAAAAAAAAGCCATTTCTTTTGGTTTTTTTCTTTGACTGACGTGGCTGGTTCCACGTTAGTTTGGAACCAAAATTCGGGAAAACGTTCGGGTTCTTTAGCATTCCTCAAGTCGGAATAATACCCGACAGTTTTCCGTTAAACATTATTTTCGAAATTGTCGGATAAATCGGGAAATCGGAACAGTCGGTCGAAACCAGTCGGTTAAATCGGTAGTAGGTGGGCTTTTTCCCAAATTGGGCTTTTCAAAATTGGGCTTTTTCCAATTGGGCCTTAACCGGTTGGTTTTCTAAACTTAGGCTTTTAATTTGAAATTTTCAGTTTTGTAAGCTGAGCCTTTTAAAGTTTAAATTGCCAAACTGGCCCACAATTATATGTCTAAGAAAAAATTGGACAATTTGGACAATTGGACGTTGGATCCAAATATCCAACTTGTAAAAACTTTCTAACTTTAAAATTTAAATCTTTTATCAGTTTGCTGGTTTTTTTTCTTTTTTTGTACTTACATTCCATCATACATACTTACATACCAAGTATCCAACTTGTAAAATGTACTTACATACCAACATAAGTTTGCTGGTTTTTTTTCTTTTTTTAATAAAAAACTTACATACCACATTCCAATAAACCCAACCAACACATTACATACTTACATACCAACATTCAAGAGTTCCAACAATCAAACTACCACTTGATCCACATTCCAAATTTCCAATACACTGAATAACCACATTCCAAAGAATCCAAACTACCAAGTTACCAACATAAATTACATAAGCTGATAACCACATACACATTTCAAATCCAAACTACTTTCTAATACTCACAATATAAACTCAACATAATTACACATAAGTTACATAATCTGATAAGTGATAACCACATACACATTCCAAATCCAAACTACTTTCTAACACTCACAATATAAACCCAACATAATTACACATAAGTTACATAATCTGATAAGTGATAACCACATACACATTCCAAATCCAAACTACTTTCTAACACTCACAATATAAACCCAACATAATTACACATAAGTTACATAATCTGATAAGTGATAACCACATACACATTCCAAATCCAAACTACTTTCTAACACTCACAATATAAACCCAACATAGTTACACATAAGTTACATAATCTGATAAGTGATAACCACATACACATTCCAAATCCAAACTACTTTCTAACACTCACAATATAAACCCAACATAATTACACATAAGTTACATAATCTGATAAGTGATAACCACATACACATTCCAAATCCAAACTACTTTCTAACACTCACAATATAAACCCAACATAGTTACACATAAGTTACATAATCTGATAAGTGATAACCACATACACATTCCAAATCCAAACTACTTTCTAATACTCACAATATAAACCCAACATAATTACATAACCTGATAACACATTCCAAAGTCCAAACTACTTTCTAATATCCAAATTCAAAAAAACAAAATACATATATTAAAGGCCTAGCAAGCATAAAACTTAAAAGCAAGCAAAAAAAGCAGAATTCAAAAGGAAAGGAAAGGAAAGCAAAACAATTCAACCCATTCTCAAACAAAATCAAAAAGCAAGGCAAACCAAATTAAACGATTACAATCAGTAAATCATTTCAAATCTAAAATCAAGTGTCATTGTATCAACCATTCCCAAATCCAAAGTTCCATGAGCCGCATCGATCAGAAATTCATAAACCTTCAATTTGCATCCTTCAATAATAATAATAATAATAATAAAAAAAAACCAACACATAAAGTCATAAACATAGTTAAATGTTAGTGATCAAATAAAAATAATAAAAGACCATATAAACTATAAAGAAGACAAGAAGTAAATATCAAGTAAGATAATAATAGGATGCAAAAAACTTGCCAAATAAACATTCTTGACAAAGTACATCCATCGAGCCTTACTCGTCGTCAAGTGTGATTGAATTAGACAAAATTTCTATCACAATGCAATTTTTAAAGTATTAGTAAAAATCAACTCAATCAATTGAAACAAATAAGTTAAATAACAAATATTAGTATATTACCTGAGTCAAGCTTGTAGCTCTCTTCATCTTCAATACTAGGCAAAAGCCGCAAAAGCAAGTCCTTGTCTGGCTCGTCATGCTCACTCCAAGTAGATCTCAACCAATTCTGAGTACATATAAGAGCCTCCACTGTTTTTGGAGCTAAAGAACTCCGATAACAATCTATGACGCGACCTCCAGTGCTAAATGCAGACTCAGAAGCAATGGTGGTAAATGGAATAGCTAAGACATCTCGCGCAATCCGGGAAAGAACTGGATACTTTGCTGAGTTTACATTCCACCACATTAAGACATCAAATGTATCACTTGGTATCTCAACACCCTCCACATAATATTTTTCTATCTCTGTCCGAGCTAGCATCAAATTTCTCCTTGCTCGAAATGTATGGAAGTCCTTCAAAGCATCTTTATTCAATTGAGGATTATAAGAAGTACCACTACCCAGTCCCACACCCAATGAGGTTGAAGTTGAGGAAATCCGACCTTCATTTGATATTCTTGCCCCACTAGGCCCACTTTCTCCATCATACATAGCATAGTGACTATATAATTGTTCCAAAATATTCTTCAACTTGGAGACAATTCGGTCTGTTTTTGCTTCCCCTATATTACTCAAGAACCAAAACTCCAATACTTCCATCTTGTAACGAGGATCAAGCACAGAAGCAATGAACAACAATGGATTAATTTTTTCAAAATCTCCCCAATACTTATCATATTTCAGTTTCATTTTGAAAGTCATGTCACTCAACTTATCATCATCACTACCACAATACGCAATCAAAAAATTATAAACTTTCTGCAATTTATCGAAATATATGTTGGTAGTTGTGTACGAGGAAGCCGATATCTGCATAGTCACATCATAAAACACTTTCAAAAATTTTATAAAGTGTTGAACATTAGCCCAATCATCATCATTTGGAAGCCCCAACCCCCTTTTCCCTGGCCCATCATCACACAAATACGTTACAAAATTTGAATCTTCGTCTATCATTAGATCAAAGGCCCTTTCATATTTCACCGCCACCTCTAACATGGTATAAGTGGAATTCCATCTAGTGGGAACATCAAGGGTCAAGGAAGCATTACATGCAATTGTTTTTCTTTCCGCACAAGACTTGAATTGGGCCAATCTATGAGTGGATCCCTTCACATACTTCACCATATTTCGAACCTTTACTACTGAATCATCTATATCCTTCAAACCCTCATGCACAATAAGATTGAGAATATGGGCACAACACCTTACATGAATAAATTCGTGGCGACAAAGAATATCATTATTACCCAAATTTCTTTTTTTTTTTTTTAAATCAATTGCGCTATCATTAACGCTTGCATTGTCAACAGATATTGTCAACAACCTTCCAATTCCCCAATCTACCAAACATTGCTCTACTTCCCTTACAATTGTTGGCCCCTTGTGATCCGACACTTGGCGAAATGACAATATCTTTTTGTGATACTTCCAAGATTGGTCAATGAAATGGCCAGTGATGCACATGTAAGTCATATTCTGAATTGAAGTCCATGTGTCAGTGGACAAACAAACCCTTTGGCCACTCATCAAAAACTCAGCCTTTATTGTATTCTTAAGATTCATAAACATCTTGACACAATCTTTCATCACCGTATACCGGGAAGGAAGCTTAAATCTAGGTTCAAGAACACTAAACAATTTCCTAAACCCCATCCTCTCCACAGTCGAAAAAGGCATCTCATCAACAATGATCATCTCACAGAGTGTATCCCTAATGAGTTTTTCAGAATACTTGGCAATCATTAGGTTCTTACTACCTTGAGTCTGCCCAGATGAAAAAGTAAACTTAGTTTGAGAGGTATCTTGGTTAGCTTTTAAACTCCTGTACTTTTGGCAAGTCTTGACATGATACAACATGTTAGAGGCCCATAATTTTTTGCATGACACATATACGGAGCCTCACAATAGTTACAGTGTGCCACAGGATTATCTTCAAGACTATTTAAATCTTTAGTGAAATGCTCCCAAACTATAGATGGTTTCGCCACTTTTCTAGATTTTCTCTTCTTAGGGAGTGGTGGACGACCACCACGACCTCTCATAGAACCAGAAGACCTATCAGTTTCCATCTCATCAGAATCATTATCCTCATCTATATTTACCCCACCCATCAAATTATCAATAGGAGATGGTGGATAATGATAACAAGAAGCAGTGGTTGATGCAGAAGATGTAGGTGTACCTACTAGTGGTGGTGGTGTGCCTATCGGACCAGGACGTCCATGAGTAGGTGTACATACTTGTGGAGGTGGTGGACCTGGTGGTGTAGGTGTAGGACCAGTAGGTACTGAGGTGTAGGACCAGTAGGTGTAATACCACCTTTAGCTTTAGGTGCACCACTACTATCTTTAGAACCACTAGTATGTGTAGATTCATCCATTTGAAAAAATGACAACAAAATGCAGCACTTGACATCAACAAAAATTACAAAATGGCAAAATATCAAAGTAGAAAAGAAAAAAAAAAAGCATGATCAATAACAATAAGCATCATAAACTAGTATAAATTTATAATGCTAGTGGTGGATTCATGTTAGAAAGAAAGTTTCCCAAACTTATATAAAATCTACAACAAGAATCAAGATTTTTTTTGCTTTATTTTTATTCACTGCAGTAAGAATCATAAGATGCAGCACATGTTATATTTAGTGAAAACACTGAAAAGACCAAAAAAAAAAAAAAAACTGCCATGCATAATGCATAAGCTAATTTGTACGTATATATTTTCATCATATTTCAATCAAAAACTTAAGCTTCATTATATGAGAAAGCAAAGCAGTGAACTTTTCCTACATATTCCTACATTTCAGTGATTTCACAAATCTATAATGCATAAGCTAATTTGTACGTATATATTTTGAATTATTTTCATCATATTTCAATCAAAAACTTAAGCTTCATTATATAAGAAAGCAAAGCAGTAAACTTTTCCTACATATTCCTACATTTCAGTGATTTCACAGTTCACACAACCAAATTATATGAGAAGTAAAGCAGTGAACTTTTAACTCAAGAATATATATCTAAATGTATAATAGTAAATTACCACTTTTCAGCAGTCTAGCAGAGTCGAGCACGACGAGCAGTGCACCACCACTGCACCAGATCCAAACAACCACCGAAAAAAGTCTCTGACTGAAAAAAAAAAAAAAAAAAAAAAAAGGATTTGTTAACATTTCCAAATCAGTGAATCACAAATGCAATTATGCAACTAAACATTAACAACTACTGAAAAAAACTAACAAAAAAAATAAACTAACCTTGGGGCCTTGAGAAACTCAGAAAAGGGACGATTGGGGATTGGCGAACGGGCTAGGGACTAGGGTTTCTCATTTATGGGTTTGAGCCTTTGAGGATTAGGGCTGGGGTCCAGTGGGACTGAGTACCGGTCAGACTGATTTGTGACTCTGTGAGACAGTGAGAGAGACTCGGAGAGTGGGAGACGACGATTGCGAACGGCCGGTGGGGAGATTGGCGAGCGCTGTGGCCAGAGGCCGAAGGGGCGATTGGCGAGCTGCGAACGGCCGAACGGGCTACCTAGGGTTTCTAGGTTTGGCCGTTTGGGTGGGGAGAGACGGAGAGTGGGAGAGGGAGACGGCGTTGTGGCCTGTGGGTCGACCGGTTTCGAATTCGAGGGTTTGAAGAATTGAAGGTTTTAGGTTTCCACAAAGTATGAATATATATGCCATTTAAAACGGCGTCGTTTCTGATCTAAATCAAAACGACGCCGTTTTAATTTATACGCAACGACGTCGTTTTGACAGGCGAAAAACGACGTCGTTTTAACTACAGCGCTGTGCGACACCGTTTAGCCTATTCAGGTCGGGTCGGGTCGGTTACCGATGGAAAAGTCGGTTATTCCGATTACCGACCGACAATAAATCGAAAAAAAAAAAATTTATTTCGAATTCCGACTATATTTTTTATCAGTAGGCGGTAAGCGGTCAAAGTTGGTTTGGTGGCGGTCGGCGGATAAACGGTAATCGGTAATCGGATAATTTGTCCACCCCTAATAAAGGCCTTGTGGATCGGGTAATGCCCAGGGTCCTTTAGTGCAAAATTCACTTGCAGTGAGCTGATGAGATGAGAGATGGATTGTGAGTTAATTGGGCCGGGTGATGATAATGTTAGAATGACATCCGGGCTGTTTCTAAAGGTAAATAAGAAAGTATCCGACTTGGAACCAAGAAGCTCAGCTCCAAAAAGCCAACAACTTAAGTTTTGTTTGGTATGTAAAATAGCTTCTCTAATAACAATAGTTATTTTAGATATTCAAAATACACATTTTTTTAATCTTAATTACTAGTTTTTCAATATAAATTATAACATATTATCCATTTGACTCTCTACTTTTTTTAAATATTATTTTAATGTATTTTTTATCGTGAAAGTTGAGGGAGAGAGAGGCCGGGGAAAAATGGAGATAAAAGAATAAAAAAAGACTAAAAAGTGCTACGTACATGAAAGTTCACTTGAGCAAAATGGATGGAAATGCTTTATTTTGAAGCATCTAGTGGAGGGATAAAGTGGCTCATAATAGTTAAATATAACTATTATGATCAGCCATATGAAATGTCTGCTGGAAATGCTAAAAAAGTAAATAACTTTTACTAAGAATAGAAGAAGGTAGAATAAAATAGCTTTGGTGTTTGAGTATATAATAAGCATCTAACACTTGAAATACTCGTTCTCATTGCCTATAAAGAAATGATTATTCCTCAATTCATGAGCAATTAGAATGATTATTCTAAGGTTATTTATTTCATTCTACTTTCTTATTTTCAATAAAAATTATTCACTTTTTTAATGGAATAAACATATTTCTTATTGGAATAAACATATTGCGTACTAAATGTAACCAATCTTGAAATCTAAACCCTTATCTGCATGGTATGCTGAGATCGATGCTGAAGCAGCCACTGGACAGGGATCGACCTGTTCAGAGGTAGTAGTGGTCGATGTTGGGGCGGATGGAGAACTAGAGGCTGAAGAAATCTTCGGCACGAAAGGAGGAGAACATAATCGCATGGAATCAGGTAGGACAAATGGAGGAGGTGAGGCTTGCGAAATAGGAAAGGCACGATTAGTGAAAGGATAGTTATATCTCATCGAAAATTAACAAATGTTCCTGTCAATGTTTTTTTTTTTTTTTTTTTTTTTTGGTCTCTGTTCCGAACAATGTTAAGGAGTTAAAATTTTTAGAAGGGATTTGGTGTTTTAAATTTTAGTAAGGAGTTAGGTTTTAAAAATTTAAAATTTTATGTAAAAGAAAAATCTCAAATAGCCAGAAAATAACTAATTGCAGACAATAAACGAGAAGTTCAAGTCTTCCAAACGAAAGAAAAAACAAATGGATTAGTGAAATGACCAGAAGGCTAGAGATAAATCTCCCCACCAATTAAATGATTGAAACTTTTTATCATAAACTGCTACCATTCTAAGAATAAAATTGAGTAATGCTACATACTACACCTCCATCGCACCTACATCTCAATGACTGATGTGGTAGTTTTCATTAAGCATTGAATTTATTTTTTTAACAAGGGCTGAACTAAAGGTTAATGGGGACTGCCTCTCTAATGAGATGAGGTATAATATGTAGCATTACTCACTACAATTAATAAAAATAATTTTTAGAATTAAGTTTTATAAAACTAGAAGATTGGAGTGGAGGGGCATGCAAGATGGCCATTTGACCACTAAGTTTCTTGGAGGTTAAGGATTTAAAATGTGATAAGGAACCCTTTTGATATATTTGAATGTATAAGAATCAAGGGTAATTTGGTAATTTTGACAACTGATGTTGTAAGTTTGAAAATTCAAAATAGAAATTTTTTAGGCATATGTGCTAATTAGAATAATACAAAAGTATTAAAAAATTAAGTCTTGGACATTTGATGTTATACAATTATTTAAATAAGTTTTAATTGTTGGACCAGTTTACGTGGAAGGATCATGTATTTTAAGGATTTTGGAGAATTAGGTTAGGACCTTAAGTCCAATAAATATTTGAGGGATAAAAGAAAAATGAGGCCAAGTGTTGAGGGTTCTTAGAGGGTTAGGTCTAACCCTAGTTTTTGGAAGGAGTGAGAATTCAACATGAGTATTTGGAACGAAATTATCACAAGTAAAGGAACAAGACACAGAAGCGAGGTATAAAAGGATTCATGCAATTGCGGTAAGCAAGTTACTCTTGTGCTAGTATGTTTATGAACGATGACTCGATGCATTTTATGTGTTATGCAAAGTTTTCAAATAAAAGTTTAGGTTACCTTTTTGTTTTTTTTTTTTAACAGAACTGGAACTTTCATTAATACCAAGCCCGAAGGCAAATACAATAGCCCGAAGGCAAACATCCGGTCCAAAAGCTACAAACACGCCCGTAGGCCTAAGGTAGTGAATAGAGATATAGAATCCCTAACCACTAAACTAGGAACAATTCTTAGCTTAAAGCAGATACCTAAGCAACAAACTAAAATTACAAGAACATACAATTGGGTCCTCTCTATACACTGAAGCACAAACCAACTAAAATGAGACAGCCTGGTCTAGCTTACAAGCCACCTAAAATGCCCAAGTAATTTACAGCCCATTACAAAGGTAAACTGTGAATAGACAAGAATATACATAATGATAAAAAGCATAGATCACAGAAGCCCAAAAACTACCAGAGGAAGAAAACCGTCCGGTCACCGGCGCGTGTAGCACACACGCCACCCCTAGACCTCCCCTGCTGCCGTCGGACACCCCACCAACATGAAACCCCCCAAAACCCTGCCGAAAAAGTGGAGCGTGGCTCTCACACGCGCCGGTCACCCTTGGCACGTGAGGACCACGCTCCGCGTGTGGAGGCCCGACACCGCCGGTGGTTGAGGTGGTGGCTTCATAAGCGGACGGCAAACACAGCGGAGCGGGTCGTGTCGCAAGGTCTCCGGCGAAACATTGTAGATCTAGCTTGAAAGAAACTGGAAACACATGCAAAGGTCACTCCTCAAAACCATCTCCAGCCTTCCGATCTGCTAAAAAAGAGGAAGAAAACGAAAACAAAGCAAATAAACAAACTCCATAGCTCTAAAGCTAGGAGAATCACAGCCACCATCGGATCTGTCCGGGGGGAACAAAAGTTCTACAACCCTAGTGGTTGGGAGAAATCTATCTCCGCTGGAACAACCAGGGGTAACAAAAACCACCCTGGCTCATGAGAAGCTAGAGGAAAGATCATCACCGGGAGGAGGGAGGCGCAAGGCCACCCCCTCCCGGTGAAAACCAGACTCACAGGCTTGTTTTCTCTCTCTCTCTCTCTCTCTCTCTAAGCGCTCCCTCTGAAGAGAAAGGTTTCACAAATACTTTTACTCATAGCACTGAAAGCAGAGTTTAGGTTACCTTTTGAGCATTTTGAAATATATGAAAATATTTTTACACATGAAATGTGTGATGTGGGCTGTTTTATGAATATTGTTTCCGAATGATGCATTATATATTTCAATAACGGCTTATGTTATGTATGAATTTCATGTCACGTATAAAGGAAAGGAAAGAAAAAGAAAAAAGGCATAAGTGGTAAAATATTTTTATAAATATATGTATAAAGGTTACAGGAAATCATGACAATAAAAGAAATGTTTATTATCGAATTGGCACAATACACCAAATTAAGTACATTTTTACGTGAATGTGTGGCCCCATGGTGGATTTATCCCCTGTCAAATCCCTATGCAAAGGGAATTGGCATACAAGGAACTGTAGAGAGGGGTTGAGCAGGCCAATTTTGCTAAGATGGATGTTTTAATATTCATAGTAAATTTACATGCTTTTTCTTCTATGGTTTAATGGTAACAAACAAGGAGATGATTAATATTTGTGCAAGCTCAAAGTGTTTAGGTTCTCTCTCAAAGTGTATGTAATGGCCATACCCTCTCTAATTGAAATCCGTGCCTTTATAGAATTATATAGGTAGGTTGAAACTTGGCTTTAAACAAGTAAGTCAGCTAAAAATTAAAACTGTTTTTGCAGCCACTTTAATCGATCGAACATTAGGGTTTCAGGATTGCATGTACGTGTTTGATCGAAGTGTCAATCGAGTTCCTTGAGTTTCAGTATAACACTTGATAGTCTTGATGTATATTCTTTGATAGATCGTGGGAGCAATCTAATCTCTCAAAAATTTGTATGAGAACTTGTCACAATGGTTTGATCGATCGAGCTACAATCGTACATCATTCGAATCTTGAATTCTTCAATTTCAAACTTCTCTTGAACTAGCATTTGACATCGACTCCACCCTAACTCAAGACGTAAACATTACAACCCAAATATCATGGTTTGACATCAAATTTGCCAACACAACTAAAAACCTAACATAATATATCAAGTGCGAGTAACTGAGAGGTTAAATCATATATTAAATAATAGTGAAGTGAGTAATAGGCTTGGTGGTTAGTAATAAATTAATAATGGCAGACTAATGATCATTTCAAAAGACTGTCTATAACAACGAGTTTGGTGGCAATAATTGACTATATATTGGCGGCGACTAGGAACCATTGCGATAGATAGTTTGAAGTTTGTAGTATTCACAAGTAACTACCTGCTAAAGATAGTTTATAATAACGATTTGCATGACCGTGGCTACAAACTATCAATAGCAGCTAGGTGTGAAAATGCGGATACGATTATTAGCAATATCTGCATCTACATTATATGATTTCTATCCACATCCGCGCGGTTATTACGATTATCAAATGCGGTCATTATCCGCTATTCCTATATGTGGTAATAAACGTTTTGGATTACTATCTAAATCTATACACAAGATTAAATAATGCAATTATTACTATATCCCAGCTTAAATAAATTAAGATTTAGCTTGTTATACAATTCGCAATTATCAATCATAGAAGGTCATTGTCTCATAGAGTAATTGAGATTTGGATTACCAAAGAAAAGAAAAGAAAAAATGTAAATGTAATCAGGTATGACTTTGAGATGATAGTAAAAAAAAAAAAAAAAATCTAACATAATCTAAAGGTCCTAAACTTACCAAATTCAAAATGACGTTTTTGTGAATTTCATTATATATATACACACATATGCATTCCCTAAAACCGCTATTTGCATCCGCATATTTAGTTTTTGGAGAAGTGCTACACATCCCAAATTTTTTTCCCAAATTTGATTTCCAAATAATGTATTACAATCTCATGTGATTTATCATTTTGGAAAATGTATCATCATCTCATGGAATAATGACACATCATTTGGGATTCACTTTTGGAGATAAAAATTTGGAAAGTAGAGTATTTCCCTAGTTTTTGTTAAACGCGTCCGCATCCTCATGTGTTGATAGCGGATAGCGAATAAGTATGAATAGCAGATGTGGGTGATTATTATCTGGCCCACATTTTCACCCCTAATAGCAGCCATCAAAAAACTGCTACAAGCAGCAGCTATGATAATCTGATATACAGATAGACTGTTGTGGTGGTTTTAGTGACGGCTACTAAAAGCACTCACAATGGCTTATGTGTTTTTTAATCTAGAATAGCTAATCAAAATCTATTTTATCTAATTTAGCTAATGAGTTTTAAAATGCATTATACATTCAATTATCTATTCTTAACTCTATATTATTTTCCATTAATTTTTTTTCATTATTGTATTTTTTTTTCCATGTGGGTCTCGCTTGATCACTCCACTACTTTACACACTTTCTCTTAGATCTCCACTATAAAGAAAGAAAAAGAAAAAAGAAAAAGGAAGAATGTGGTGTGGTGGAGGGAAAAAGCTAGGAAAAAACAAAGCGGAAAAGGTGGAGATAAAGAATAAAATAAATAAATAAGTGAATAGTAGAACTCTACTTGTAGTTGCACTATTTATGGAATTAAGAAAAATCTATTTAGAGTTGGAATACATAAGCCGATGGAGTCTCTTTTAACACTTTTGTTATCTATTCTAACTTAAAAAAAAAAAAAAAAAAAAAAAAAAAAAAAAAAAAAAAATCATCTACGAGAAATTGGCATAGCATTGCACCACTTGTGTTGCTGACAAGAGTGATGGGTCTATAGCAGGAGAGTTTTACATATAACGACTACTATCATGTGAGCTATAGCAGCAGTTATGCCTAACCATTGCCATGAAGTTATACATAATTAGATACAAAAATGAGTTTCTCATTTTCATTTTTTCAGTGTTACTTCTTTTTTCTTTTCTTTTGGCTTGTTTGCTTTAGTTTTTAATCTAAATTCCGACCATGCTCTTCTTCTTCTTTTTTCTTTTTTTTTTTTCTTTTTTACTCCCTTTTCACTGCTTAAAATAAACCTTATTTGTGAGTTTTTTTTATTTTTTAGATGAATTCATTTGTGAGTTGCTATGTCTAACAATGAAATTGTTGGTTAATATCAAGTGGAAGACACAATTATTCCGGCCAGTTTAATGCATTAGTGAGTAATGTTATACTCATTACTCAACAATGCATACTTCTATACCTGATTAGTTTTAGATATATGAAGGTCCTTTTATACAATCTAATATTTTACCAAAACAATCAAGGGTGCACATAAAACCTACACCTTTTTTATGTTGATGACGTGTAGAATGATTCCTTCAACAAGGTATGCATATGTCAAAATGTGATCATTCTTACTCTTGTTAATGCACTTTATTAAAAATAATCCCTTCCAACAATAACAGTAGATTTACCATTTTGACTTCTGCTAAAAATACTATAACTTTGACTACAAGCCTCTTACAAATTAATGTGACAGTCTACATGACTGATGTGATACTTAATTATATAGAGTGCGGATTGTGGTAAAAGTAGTACTATTTTTCTACCATTTATTGTCCTATTATCCTTCTTGCATATTTGCATAAAAGATAATAACAAATTGTAATATAATATTGAGTAATATAAATATTAGAAGTGATACAAATGTAATTCGATAATACTAGTAGTACCATGAGTACAAACAAAGTATTACTTCTGGAGAAAACAATTAGTAGAAAACAAATCAAGTTGGAGAGCTAAAACAGAGTGATATAAAAGAGGAAAAAAATAAATAGATAATAGTAAATAAAAATAATAAAATAAAAAGAAAAAAGAAAGACATTTGGCTGGTGGCACTAACTGTGATATGACGAACAAAACAATAGGTAATTATCATTCAATCTGAGTTACAATCAATTCAATCTGCCACACCAAATACAGATTTAGCAAAGACAGATCGAATTAAAATACAAGCACATCTATGCAACATACAAGGGGTGTGTCACAAGGAAAAAAGAAATAAAAAAATTAAAGGAAAAAAAAAAAAAAAGATTGTTAGTGGACCGACCTCAAAATTAAATTTAGAGGCCTAGTACAACTGATGGGCAATCATTTGCGTAATATAGGCAAACCCACCGAGGTAATTATACAGATGAAATAGGACAAACTCTGTTGTTCAATGTCGGACCCATTAGATTGCTACTTGCAATACTTTGATCACAGTAACTAACAGGGTTACCAACTTATGAGATAAAACCAAATACTGTTCTTTATTTATGCGTACTCTGGGTTGAGCACCAAGGCCTCCTGGTAAATCATTTCCTTCATTTGCTCCTCTCCGAAGTGTTGCTGCTCAAAGTCAAAGGAAAATGGCTCTGGGCAGACTGGTTCATCAGCTACGTCATGCAATCTTGCAAAGTAAGGATGGGCCAATGCTTCTTCAACTGTCCAGAGACAAAATGTTGCGTTAGAAATAAGTACATTAAGGATAGCATGAACTTGGAGGCATGTCTGCTGCACTATAATTCAACTCCATATATGAAAGCATAATGACTACAGACAGTGAAACAGATTTCTGTTCATATATGATCTGTTGATGCTTATTAGAGTGTCACATTACAACACTCGAGCTGTAGATCGAGCACTAAAGTTTCACAGATCTAGGGATGAAACGGATTTGAATGTGTAATTCTGAAAACTTATAAAAGTTTATGCATGCATGTTTGAGTTTCTCTGTGAAATAGTGAAGAAAGGGACAAGTCTTAATGGGTTCCTTAACCGGGGACAAAAAACAAAAGTTCAATAACTGAATTATGAAATGAAGAAATTCAGAAGTCCTATAGCACGTTTTAAGTAAACAAAAATGCACTCTTCAGTGTTTGAGGAGTCTGATATGGCAATTCTGGATGTAGTCAATGGCCTAGATACTATAGCTGCTGATATACATGCCTTTATTTTTTAAGGTGATTGGCGGAAATTTCGCATCTACGCCGATACAATAATTAACTATCAATGAATTTCAGCTGTCCAGTAAATTATAGAAAATTATTAACTTGGTATAGTAAAATTACCAGTAATTCTTTTAGCAGGATCAAATGTCAACATTTTATCTATGAGATCAATGGCCAAAGGATGAACATGTGGGAAAACCATGGCTAATGACTGTCGAGGGTGTGAAGGGAGTTGGCGAATATATCTTCTTGCATCCTCATTCCGAACAAACCCAAGATCAGACTCAGTTGGTGTTCCAAGAAGCTACAAAAAATAATGGCATGTATAAGCATATTTACAGCAGAGAACTTTCAAAAAATAAATTCATAATGCATTCAATATCAAATTAAAGAGAAAGGAAATATTAGTTAACCAATTCTATTACTAGTTAAATACTCTGAAACTTTTGAATCAATCATTAAACGCATGAATATACATTAACACATATAAACTAAATAGCCAACTCATAGAAGCAAAGAAGCTGAGCAAACTGAAGGAAATGCAGTTCACCTATATGTCTATAATAGTTCAAGAAGACCCATAGAAATGTTTAAAATAGAAGTATAATCAGATTTTGGATCTTAAAGATGGAAGAGTTTTTGTATATTTTGTATTGTTGGTTTATTATAATACTTAAAGTACATCCATGGAACACCTTTAACAAAACACTAAAACCAGAGCAGAACATTTGTTATAATAAGTCTATTAAGTTATATTATTACTTATTCTAGAACTTGATCCAGTACTCGAGAAATCTTATGACCAAAACAAAATACGTACTGAAGTTGAAATTAGCTCGCTGAAAACCACAATTTTTATTGTGATCGATGTGCTTAATTTCTCTTACCTCTATCAATAAGTGCATCTGATGCACATGATCTTTTCCTGGAAACAAAGGCTTTCTATTCATAAGCTCCATAAAGATGCAGCCCACAGACCACACATCAATGGCAGCCGTGTAATCTGAAGAGTTCAAGAGCAGCTCAGGTGCCCTGTACCATCTGGTGACAACGTATTCAGTCATGAACTGATCGTTCTCTGCAGTTGGACGAGCAAGACCAAAATCGCATATCTTAAGATCGCAATTAGCATTCAGCAAGAGGTTGCTGGGTTTCAGGTCCCTATGAATAACATTGGCAGAATGTATAAACTTGAGCCCTCGAAGAATCTGATACAAGAAGTACTGCAAAGTATCATCATAGACTAATGTCAGTTCAAAAACAAATAAAAAAATAAGCTCATCATTCAGACTGTTCAGGTGCTATATCATTGTTAGACTCAAAAGTGACGCATGGTACCTGACAATGCTCCTCTGATAAACCTTGATTGGAGCGAATTATTTGGTGAAGATCAGTATCCATGAGCTCCGTGGCAATGTAAACATCAGTAAATTCTCTCCGTAAAGGCGGAGGAATAACATCTCTTATAGCTACGACCTGTATTACATGCAGATGATTTTAGCTTTCAAAAATCTGATACTAATACAAGACAGTCATATATTGAATCTATTAAAGTCCAAACCTCTAACTTGTGCTCAAGATGAATGTGCATGTATTAAACATCAAATAGAGCCTAATTTCAACTTTCTTGTGCTACAATTAAAGTTGATAAACGTAGAAGTGTTTTGTGTTGTATTTATTGAAGCAAGCCCTCATACAAGTTTGAACTTACAATCTCCTGAAAGTGCTACTCTAATTTTAGTTGTATTAAATGTATGGCTAATCAGAGATGAGTACTTATCATATCTTGTAATAGAAAACAAAGTATAAACAAAAGGGTACAAAAGAGGAAATGGGGTTATCTTAACAAGGCTATGCAAGGTTGATGAGATCTAATTGTGGAGTGTGAATCACCACACCTAAATTGAAAACCATCCATTGCAAAATCTGATCAAACTCGAGCCGTTCAGAATAAATTTCTTTAATTAGAAAAGAGAATTGCTATATATTATTCAATGAAATGGCAGTAAAAATAATCATTCAATTTTAGACGAATAATACTTATATTTCACACCAATTATGATTTTCATTACCAAATAAGAACTTGAGAATACACATATTTTTACTTGGTGATTTTCACTGTTTTAGCTAGATTAGCGTAACAAAATTAAGGTGAGTATAAACCATAAATTTACAAGAATAGCCCAACAAAAACACGCGCCAACTGAACAAACTGTAAATTAAGTAGCGACAGTGCTAGAAAAAGCCCAGAACTTGAAGCAAACTTATTAAGACGACAATTTTTCGCCCTTACATTTTCATGATCGAAATGACGAAGCAGCTTAATCTCCCTAAGCGTACGCTTAGCGTCCATGTGGTTATCAAAGGCGTTCGCTATTTTCTTCATCGCGACCATCTCTTTCGTCTCCGAATTCAGCACCGAGCTTCACAAAAAAAAAAAAAAAAAAAAAAAACCGACCCCAGAAACCAAGTTAAATTACAATCTAACCACTAAAATCTAAAAAATAATTTTAAAAAAAAAAGGACAAGAAATCTGATCAAGTACCAGACGATTCCGTACGCGCCGCGACCAATCGGCATGATCGGAGGGCGGTACTTGGCCGTGATCTCGAACAGATTCCCGAAGATGTTGTACTGGACAAACTGCCCTCTGTGCGTTGGAATCGCCGGGAATTCGGAGAACTGACCCGTGGCCGAATTATGGCTGACGTCAGCCATCTCTCTCTCTCTCTCTCTCTGTGTGAGACTTGTCGCTGTGGGAGTTGAGGAACGAGTATGAGGACGAATAATTCAAAGGGAAAGAGAGAGGTTTTAAAGCGAGAGTCTTAAAAGTGTGCTTTCGATTGTCTGAGTTCGGAGTAGATTCAAGGAAGGGGATGGGAAGACGCGCGACACAGAGAGAGAGAGAGAGAGAGAAGAACGCGTTAAACGGGATCGGAGGGCTGAGATTCCAGCCGCCTCTGATCGACGGTTGGTGTTTGTTCAATCTTTTCAACCGCCATCTTTTTCTTATAATAGTTTATTTTTGGGTTTGGATAACTTGAAGGTCAACAAAACGTGGGATAATTTTATAGGTAGTAAATAGTGGGTTAGTTTTGAGTGCGAGTACTCAGAGCTCAAAGATGTGATAAATGTGTATAGGATTATGAACCGTCAGATTGAAAGAATGAAATGTACGGAGTAGTAATCTAGCGGTCAATTTAGTCAAAATATTAATAATTAATTAATTAATTAATTATATGCAAATATTGTGCGGTCAAATTTGTATCACGGATAATTGAGCCACCTGTAATTTGGACTAAGAAAGTCTAAGGGAGATCAATTATTGAACTTAGACACGTCGTTTTGATATGTTTGGATGTCCTGACAAAGATCCAAAGAGAAGCGTTTTTTTTTTTTTTTTTTTTTTTTTTCAGCCGAAAATGGACCACACCTAAAATTGGGTTACCTTATGATTGTTCAATTTAGGACCACACCTTAAGAGATATATTAGGTGTATTACACATGAAAAATTGTGATACGGAGATAACAATGTAACAAAATAAGGTCGAGGTATGGATATATAAGATTATATATATCAACTCTAACATATACGACCTAATCAATTAAATGTGTTAGACCTCTCAGTCTTAACTCACTAATTTTATGTTGGGTTCGTATCAAATACGCAAATCGTGTCAAAAATTGACAAACATATTAAACAAGGGTTACAAGTTCATTGATTATTTTATAAAGGAAAATGTTAGATTTACAATACCAATATAACAGTTGCACAACAACCCCTTACATGAGGGTGAGTCCCACACACTGGGACCTACCCTCACGTAAGGATTTGTTGTACAGTTGTTGTGATGATGTAGTGCAAAAATCAAATCCCTTTTATAAATACAAATGTAAGTTTTGGTAAGATGAGAAATGATTAAAACACTCACACTACACAATAATGACACAACACCAAGGCACAATGGAGTGGGACCCACACATGGACCCCATTCTATTGTGCCATTGTTATGTAGTGTGAGTGTATGGATCACTCCCCTGGTAAGATTTAAAGTTAGATTCCTAGCTCAAAATATTTAGAACAGAAGGTTACATTTAGTTAAATTGGACAGTGATATTGATCTTAGTCATATTCTCTAAATTTCATTTTCATTTTTAAATGTAGAAAAAACTCTTAAAAGACTTCCTGACTACCTGCAGCAGACTCCCTTTGTGTCCATTAAACCAAGGGAATTTAAAGTGCTACACAATCCTTATTTTATTAAAACAATAAATAAAAATACTTTCTCCTTACTCTCTCCTTCCCCTAGCATTGATTTAAATGAGTATTTAAATCAATGCTAGGGGAAGGAGAGAGTAAGGAGATATATATATATATTGTGAAATTGATTTGAATATTGAAACAAAAAATAGCTTGATTCCTTCAGATTAAAGAAAATCTAAGAAAACCTGCTATTAATGCTCTTATTTGAAAGAAAACTTTCATGCAATTAATGTCGAAGTCTCCAACTCTTAACATCAAGTTTGAAATTGAAGTCAATTAGGAAAAAAAACAAAAACAAAAGGTTTGAAATTGAAGTCCCCGCATATAATAGAAACTTCAGTGTAATATTGGGTTGAGTTCACATTGACGATGTAGAAATAAGATCAGAAGCAACAATTCATGAAACAACAAAAAAAAAAAAAAAAAAAAAAAAAAAAAAAAAAACTCTTTAAAAGATGTTAAATTATCACTAATTTTAAAAGTTTAAATTAATATGAAAAATTGAATTTAATTCTCCCTAACACATGAAATATTTTATTGAAATGAGAGGTTGGGTGTAGAGTGAAGATTTAAACCTATGACCTATTACATACTTTCTGATATCCTGTTAAATCATTATTTATCTCAAAAATTTAAGCTGATAAAAAATTATGAATTCAATTAATTAACTAATATTTCCCTCACTATTCATTTCGTAAAAGCACAACTAGGGTCTAAACCGTCGTATGCCTTGAGGAGCATCTTCTATGCTCAGGAGCTTTTACATGAAGGTCTATTGTGGAGAGTGGGGAATGGTCGATCGATTAAGATTTGGGGTGAAAAATGGTTACCAACTCCTTCCACCTACTCTGTTCAGTCTATCCCAAGAAATATGAATGAGAACTGTACAGTGGCGGAATTAATAGACCATGATTTGAGGAAATGGAACGTGGACCACGTACAGGCAGAATTCGGGGAGGTGGGGAAGCCAAAGTTATTTAAAGTATTCCTTTAAATCCTTTCTTGCCTAAGGATAAATTAATTTGGAGAGGAACTGTGAATGGAGATTTTTCGGTACGTAGTGCTTACCATTTCGGAGTGGAGCTGGACGTGTCAAAAGGGGGACAATGCTCTAATTCAGGGAAGGAAAAAGACACTTGGAAGACAATATGGGCCTTAGGGGTTCCTAACGTGGTTAAAATATTCATTTGTAGAGCATGTAATGAAGTTCTCCTTACCAAACGGAATCTATTTAGAAGGAAGGCCTTTGAGATAAAAGTATGTCCTTGTTGTGAAGTAGAAGAAGATGATGCCCTCCATGCTTTATGGTCATGTCCAACGGCCAAAGACGTTTGGGGGTGTTCTTCCTCTTGTTTCCAAAAATTCTGTTTTGCAGGATATAATTTCCATGGCCTCTTTGCTTACTATCTGGAACGATGTACAAAGGATAAAGCGGAGCTAATGGCAGTCACAGCAAGACAAATTTGGTTACGGAGGAATGCATGGATTTTCGAGCAGCGTTTTGAACACCCAAACGTAGTATTCAATGAAACCACAAAGTCATGGCAGGAATTCAGAAGGTGCAATTTGAAAGTCCTCGATTCGTCCCAGCCTGTAGAGAGGCCTGAGGAGGAGAATAGCAAACAAAGCAGATGGTTACCTCCTCCAAATGGTGTGATCAAGGTGAATTGGATGCGTCAATTAATGTGGCTAAGGATTGGGTCGGTTTGGGAATCACAGCAAGAGATAGTAAAGGCCTTTGTATGGGAGTGAGAAGCATAACGCAACTGGGAAGAACGGACCCAAAAATAGTGGAGATTATGGCAGCTCTATAAGCTGTGCAGTTTAGCAAAGAAGTGGGTTTTTGGGATATAATTTTTGAAGGGGATGCGGCTCAAGTGGTCAATGAGCTAACGACAGATCCCCCATGTTTTTCTAAAATAGGTCATTTCATAAAGAGCATTAAGATGGAGCTGCAACATTTTCGATCAACAACGTTCCAAGCTAACCTGCCAGCCCCCCCCCCCCCAAATTTCCTTAAAAAAAAAATTTTAAGGTGAGAAAAAAAATAATCTAAAAAATAAAAAAATATAAGGTAAAAATAAAAATTTAGTGTACTTGGCCCCTACCAAAAAAAAAAAAATTTGGCCATTGGCCCCTGCCCATAAGAACTTCTGGCTCCGTCCCTGCGCGCATGTAACATAGCAGCCCACAATCTAGCTAAGGTGACTTCTTCAAATAATGTAGATTTTTGTTGGTTGGAAGACACTCCTTCGAGTGTTAGTAACATTGTTTTTAGGGAACAACCGCTTCCCTAAGATCCTTCTTTTGGATCAATATTGATGTATTTTTTCAGAATTATATGAGAGAAGTTTCTTCTGTTCAAAAATAAAAAATAGTGAGTTTTGAAAGGATTGATTAAAATCACATTCGTAGCTCCAAATATTTAGAACCAATGGCTATGTTGAGTTGAATTGGTCAGTAGACTTTGTTGGCATTAATGTCAAAGTTTCAAACGCCAAACATCAAATTTCAAACCAAGTCCACAAACACACAATCGTAGCGTAGCAAGAGGTTCACTCATTTTGACCCTTCAACCAAGAGTTAAGAGTCAAGAGGAAAAATTAAAAGTCTACAGGAAAATAGGCAGTCGTTGTACGTACGGATTGGTCCACTTGTTTGCCTTAAATAAAATAATGCTTTCTCTTGGTCAGATGCATTATGGTTTTTCTTTTCTATTCTTTTTGTGGCGTGGCGTGGGGGGAGGGGGGGAATAGCCGAATAGGTCAGATGGATGAAGTTGAAAAAAAAAAAAAAAAAGGAGATTTCCCACATGCAATTATCATTATTATGGACCTAGGAGATTAAGAGTGTTAGAATAATATTGATATGTTTCTTATTGGATTTATGACCTTTCTAGTATTATATTAGAATAATATTGTTATATTCTTTATTAGGTTTATTACATTTTTAGTATTATTTCTTTTCTAATGTATTCTAGGGTTTAGTCTAGAGTTTTTTGTCTAAAACTCATAGCATTTCTATATATAGAGGTCTCTTGTAATACAATAAGATTAAGACTTAATACAATGTAGTCCATTATTCTCTTTTACTCCTTCTCTCTTCCATATATTTTTCCAATATATTTTACGTAGTATCAAAGCTATTTAATATGGTATCAGAGCCATTGTCTTGTGGCCTCCAATAAACGTTTTTGAAGATTTTTGGCCCTCCCTTTGGCGACCTCCGTTTTTCAGTCGTCCGCGATCCGCCGCTCAAAATCTGTTCCACGCCTTCATCGCAGCCTCATATGGGAAAAATTTTATCCCAGTTCAATGCTTACGAGGTATAGATCTACAGATTTATCGAAGATCAGCTGTTATTGGCCTTTTCCGACAACTTTTGGCCTTTCCCGGGGACTTTTCTGTCGATTTTATGGCCTTTCCCGGTGATTTTCCAACAACTTTTTGTCGACTCCTGGCCTTTCCCAGTGACTTTCTGGCCTTCTCTGGCAACTTTTTCGGCGACTTTCGCCTTTTTTTTTTTCCTGTTACACCTTGTGTATGAGGGAGATCTTCGAATAATATCGTTATATCCCTTATTGGGTTTATTACATTTCTAGTATTATATTAGAATAATATCGTTATGTTCCTTATTGGGTTTATTACCTTTTTAGTATTATTTATTTCCTAATGTATTCTAGGGTTTAGTCTATGGTTTCTTGTCTACTACTCATAGCCTCTATATATATATAGAGGTCTCTTGTAATACAATATGATTAAGACTTAATACTAGGAGTGGGTATCGGGGGAATCGGGGACGGTAGGGGGTTTTCACTTTGTTGGTGAAGTCGGTAATTTCACCGACTTCTTTCCAACATGGTCTCTTTCGACTGTTACCATCGCCGGTTAACCGGTTACAAAGCTAGACGAAAATAAGGGAGGCTTTGCTGTTAGACCGATGAGAAAAATGGCTTCCACGTCCTTGGTTCTGAACGTAGTGGTGGCAACGGTGGCGATGGGCTAGTAGTGGCTCATTGATCTGGTTATTGCTTGAAAATAGCAAATGAGAGAGACGAAAATGAGGAAGACGAAGTGAAAACTGATTCTATTTGGCAAGTGAAAACACAAGACGACTCGTATCATTTCAAGAAACTTCTTTGCCTCCCTCAAATACCCTTGGACAAGCAAAATCGGTATGAATTGCTCATGAAGGTTTAAGGGCAAAATCAGTGTGAAATTTTTTAATCTAGGCTCAAGACGAAGACACATGCAATAGGTGGAGTACAAATTTTTATAATTTATTTTTAAGTAGGCTGCAACTAGTTTTTATAGGTAATAAGGAGAAAAGTAGGTTGTAGCAGTACCGTCTCATGAAATGCAATAATTCCTATTTCCTGCTCTACTCTAAACACCTATCCTCTTCGCTGTGACTTGACAATAGTCCTGTGCAAATCTTGGAAGCTTGGAATGTGGAAATTGCAGACTCATTTACATCTTAAATCCGCTGGGTCAATGACCTAAACCTTCCCTTCCCATACCAACACTAGGCTTGTCGGTCAAGGGAATCCTTTATTAAAATGTGCATCAGAAATGCGGTACAGCTAGAAAGGTTTTTTTTCTAACAAAAGTTTTATCTTGGGCAACATTACTTACCCTAAAATCTTTATACTTAATAATCGGCACACATGCCACCCTATGCAATAATTTGTGCTATTAATAACATTTTCTACAAAATTTCCTCCATTAGCTTATAAATTATTAAATTAACGTACATCTTTAAAGCACATGTTTTTCACTTAGATTTTAAAAGTACACATTTGAAAATCAGGTTCTTGAGTTTGAAAAAAAAAAAAATCAAAACATAAGCATGGTGATCAATCAAAAAATACTACAAACTAAATATTAAGTAAAAAAAAAATACTATTACCTAAAAAAAACATCATTCGACAAAGTAAATCCTCCAAGCCTTCCACGTCATATATGATGGAATTTGACATTATTTCTATTTTCTACCACAAGAAATTATTTAAAGAATTAATAAAATCAATGAATAATTGAAACAATTAACAAAATATGAAATTTATTTTGTTACTATTACCTGAGTCAAGCTTGTAGCTCTCTTCATCTTCAACATTAGACAAGTATGACTCATGTGCACTAATGGGAGAAGATCTCAACCAATTTTGAGTACATACAAGAGCTTCAACTGTTTTTGGAGCCAAAAAACTCCGATAAGGATCTATCACGCGATCCCCAGTGCTAAATGCTGACTTAGAAGCAACCTTGGTAATTGGAATTGTCAATACATCTCGCACTATCTCAACGAGGATTGAAAACTTTGTCGAATTTACCTTCCACCACATTAAAATATCAAAGTTTTCACTAGGTGCCTCAACATCTTCCAAAAAATATTGTTCTATTTATCTTACATTGCATCAAATTTCGAGACGCCTGAAATTAATGAAAATTTTGTAAAAAGTAGTTATAGACCTAGAACTACCAACAAATGTTGTACCACTCCACACTTCATCATTGATAATATAGACCCACTTCCAACATTTTTAGAACCACATGCATAGCGCTCATATAACCGACCCAATACCCACTTCAGTTGAGAGTCAATTATTTCCGCTTTCTCTGCCCCAAAACTAAGCATGAACCAATATTCCAAACTAGCCATCTTATAACGTAGATCAAGCAAACTAGTCACAAATAACAACAGGTTAATCTTTTTAACATCTCCCCAATTCTTATTATATTTCACTTTCATTCTGTTCGCCATGGTATTCAACAACGGACACTACTTTCAGAATATTCTGTCAAACATGAATAAACAGAACAAAGTACATCGAAATATAAGTTGAAAGTTGAATGCAAGGAACCAGAGATTTGCATTGTAACATCATAAAACACTTGCAAGAACTTAATAAAGTGACGGATATTATACCAATCATCATCTGTCGGAAAACCCAACCCCCTTTTTCCCGCTCCATCCTCGTACAAATAGTTTAAAAAATGTCCATATTCGTCTATCATAAGTTCAAATGCCCCTTCGTACTTCTCTGCCACCTCCAACATGGTATAAGTAAAATTCCATCTAGTGAGAACATCAAGTGTCAAGGAAGCATTGCTTTCAACATTTTTTCTTTCTGAACAAGACTTAAAAAGAGCCAATCTTTGGAGGGAAGACTTCACATAATTCACCATATTTCGGATCTTTATGATTAAATTGTCAATATTTTTCAAACCCTCATGCACAATTAGATTAAGAATATATGCAGAACACCTCACATGAATAAACTCATGACAACAAACAACTTCCTTATTGGCCACAGTTATTTTTTTAAACCAATCAATTGAAGTATCATTAGCACTTGCATTGTCAACTAATATTGTCAATATCCTATGAATACCTCATTCAACCAAACACTCTTCTAATTCCCTTACAATTGTTTGCCCCTTATGATCTGTCACTTGACGAAATGCTAATATCCTTTTGTGATATTTTCAATTAGTATCAATGAAATGTCCAATGATACACATATAATTCATATTCTGAATTGAAGTCCACGTGTCAGTGGTCAAGCAAACCCTTTGACCAGTCGTAAAAAACATGTTCTTCAATATGTTTTTATCTCTCATATACAATTTGACACAATCCTCTATCACTGTAAATCGAGAAAGAACCTTAAATCGAGTTTCAAGAACCCTGAGTAATTTTTGAAATCCCTTTCCCTCTACGGTCATAAAAGACATTTCATCAACAATAATCATTTCACAAAGTGCCTCTCTAATAACCTTCTCAAAATACATGGCAATCATGAGGTTGTTACAACTACCACCCTGCCCAGCCCCAAAAGTGAACTTAGATTGAGACCTATCCTGGTTAGATTTAGGCTCTTGTACTTTTGGCTTGAGTTCACATGATACAGCATAAATGAGGTGCCATTTATTTTTGGGTGACATTTATAGAGAGTCCCACAGTAATTGCAATGTGCCATGGGATCATCATCAGGGGTACTTTTATCTCTAGTGAAATGGTCCCATGCTACAGATTTGTTTGAAACATTTCTTTTTTTCCTAGGAAGTAGTGGTCGTCCACCACAACCATGACCACCAACTAGCATAGATCCACCAGCAGATGTTTTTACGTCCTCAATCTCTATGGGAGTCACTGGGATGTCCTCAATCTTTATGGGAGTCATTGGAGTGTTCAGAGGAGAAGATAGATGACAATAAGCACTACCCAATGAAGGTGTACCTAGAAGTGAATCCATCTAGAATTCATTAACAACTAAAAATTAATAGTATTCTTTATCATGGTAAACAAACTTGATACACTATATATATATATATAAGTAAGAAAAATATCATTAAAAAATGTAAAGCACAGTTAAGTACACAGGGAAACATGATGCACTAGAAAATCATTAAAATAAGCTATAAAATAAAACCTAAATAATTTTTTTTAAAAAAAATCATTAGATCAATATTGATTAACAATATTTACTGCTAGAACATGTCGTACTGCTTTAACACAAAGCCATGGGTTAACAATAAATTAAGAATATTTAAGCCTTTTAACACAATATCACAAGATGTACTGCTTTAAGCCTTTTAACACAAAGCTATGATTAGTTCATAGTTAGTTCAATTTGAGATTGACAATTTGACACACTACATGAGTGATTGACATTGCGTGGAAAGTAGAAATACTTTGAGACTTGCACACGTCCAAAGTCCAGTGATTGAGTTGATGCCCACGTCGCACAGCTCCAAAGACAATGGTGTGTCAGTCTTGTGTATGATGCTCATGTATAATTAAAAGAAAAGAAAAGTAAAATACAAGAAACATGGACGAGAAAGTGTATTTTTAGAGTCAACCATTGCTGCACTGACAAGTTTAGCGCAGACTTTTCAATATATGATCAATCTCTTTCTATGGTCGCCTGATCGAATCATTGGTGGGATTTGGAGAAACAAGAACCACATAGGGAATGGCACTGTTGTTGTTCTCAAGTCAAAACTAAGATGTGTTCTCACAAATCATTTTTTCAAAGCTCAAGCCCTACAACTAAGACGTGATGGTCTTAAAAAGTGTGCATAGTTAAACTTCAAATTCAATACCAAATACATGTAAATAAAAAAATAAAAATAAAAAATAAAAAATAAAAGAAGAAGAAGAAGAAGATATAAAGCATAAAAGAAGAAAGGCTTCTGTTAAGTTTACCTTCAAACTATGTCATGGCTCGGCAAGAGATTGAGAGAAAATGAGTTTTAGAGTTTGGCAACCGCAAGAGAGAATGGAAGAACGAAGAAGGCGTGTTTATGAAAGTTTCAAGTTAGGCTAGGTTTTTGAGTTTTTTTCTAATTGATGAATATATAGGATGCGGCGAGCAAAGTTCTGATTCAGTTCAATGAGAACTTCTAAACTAAGAAGGCGTGTATTTTACTCTTTGTAAACGCAAAACGATGTTGTTTTATTATATAATTTTTTTTTAAGGAAATAAGATTGTCGGTTCAGTTGGTGCGAAAACCGACTTCCCGGAATCCATTTCGCCAAACAACCGAACCGACGTCGGTAGGCAAAATCTGTACCGCCTATCGGCCGCCAGTTGTCGGTGGCGGCTCGGTGTCAGCGTGGTGACGGTCGGTGGGATGCAGGCGGCCGATCTGCACAGGACTACTCAATACAATGTAGTCCATTATTCTCTTCCGCTCTCCTTCTCTCTTCCATATATTTCACATAGTATCAAAGCTATTTAACAAAGAGAAAGACAAAATTCATCCTAAAAGGGCAAACATATTATACTTCAATTCCGGTTAAGCCAAATCAATATATTCAAGAAAATTCGAGGATTTTTATTTTTATTTTTTTCTAACTGAATAAAGAAAATGGTTATAGGGACTATCATTCTCACTCCTCATCTGAAAAGAAGGAGTTGACGATTCTATAAACTAAAAATGAGTGGGTTCCCTAACAATAAACCCAAAACAAACTAAAACAGTGTTAAAATAATTACAAAGGGTAAGAAATTGATCGAACTAGTGACCTAGTCAAAGGGTTGCACAAGGTAATTACAGAATCTAAAGCGGTACAGATTAAAGCTACTCCATCTAAACCTCCACTTGGGAACAGCGACAACTACCAGAAGGAGGTTGAAGCGTAGAAGCAATGTTAGAGTCCGAATTTAGGATATCAGAAATGGCACTATAAACCAAAGGAAAACATTTGTATATATAGCCATTTCTGACTCCTTTTAGAATGATAGACAACTTCCAAATATAATTTAGGGTTAAATACCTTATTGGTACCTGAGTTTTGGCAACTTTATTTTTAGGTACCTAAGTTTTAATTTGCATCACAAATGATACCTCAGTTTTGGGAAAAGACCGAATTGGTACCTCAATCAAGTTTTTCGTCCAAAAACTAACGACTCGCCACGTCACTGCCACTTAGCACCACTAGGAACACGACACATCTCCCTTGCGACATGTCAGCATCCACATAATTGCTAAATCACTCAAACACTTTCACATCACATACCCATGTCATTTACTGATTTTGGGGGGAAATGACAATTATGTGGGTGCTGACATGTTGCAAGTGACAAATGTTGTGTTTCTAGTAGTGTTAAATGGTAGTGAAGTGGTGGGACATTAGTTTTTGTCGGAAAACTTGACTGAGATACTAATTCGGTCTTTTCTCAAAATTGAGATACCATCTGTGATACAAATTGAAACTCAAGTACCAATGATGTATTTAACTCTATAATTTAAATGAAAGAAATTAGTAAATTTTGAAACCACACTCATTGCTCATGAATTTATCCCACAAGATAAAACTGGTAAACCCAATAAACTGGCTCAATGAGTTACCATTTTTCTTGTTTAAATTTTTTTACTTTGAAAATAAAAGGTTCACATACCCCCCAAACTACCATCGGTCTCAATTGACAATGTTCCTCCTCCCCTCCAAACTACCAAAAAATTGTCAATGTCCCTCAAAGCCAGCAAAAAGATAAAAATGACCTTATAATTTTTTCAATAAAAACAAAAATGCCCCTATAAATTCCAAATATATATATATATATTAAAAATATATATTTTTTTAAAAAAAAAACGAAAACTTTATTTTTAAAAAATAAAATAAAATATTTTTAATTTCTTTAAAAAAAAACTGAAAACTTTTTTAAATTTTTAAATTTGGCCACCCTTGCTTTTTATGTATTCTTTCTTATTTATTTTTTTTAGTTTTAGTCTTTTATTATTTTATTAAGGGTATTTTCGTCATTGGGTGAACATTGACAATTTTTAGTGGACAGAAATTTCATACAAACCGGTTTGTAAGAAATTTCCTACAACTCACATATAAGATCGACATGTGCCCATTGGCATGTGAAAAACACATGTTACTTAAATAGGATGTACTTCTTACATGCTTTTTTAATAGTATTAATAAAAAAACATGTGTTTCTCACATATTTAAAAAACACGTCATTTTTATATATGGGTTGTAGAAAATTTTCTACAAACCAGTTTATAGGAAATTTCTGTCTATTTTTAGTAGTTTGGGAAGACATTGTCACTTGGATGGTACTTTGAAAAGGGTATATGGATTTTACCCAAAAAATAAAATAAAATAAAACAGAAGGCATAAAAGCCATTTGACTATTTATGCAAAATTGGTCAAGAAAAAAGAACAATTATGGAAAATTAATGTAATGACTTCGAGCCAAATGACTTTTAATTAAAAGTCAGCTACCATAATTTTCGGCGACTAGTTCGAATGTCTATTTCCTGTTTCATTGAATGAAAGAATGAATTTTTCGTTACTAGTGCTCAAGTTTGAAACTTTGAATCTCAACGAAAATGTAATCTTATTCTAGCAAAAATGTAAAGGAAAAAAGATGGATTATGATTTTCAAAAAAACATTGTATACGAAAATGACAAAAGTGTGTTAATTGTTTAGACTTTCTCTTTAGCTTAAGTGCAGTAAAAAAAACCTATAACATTTGTGCTGTAGTTTTTAAATGATTCAGATTTAATTTCATTCTATATCTCTTTCTCATAGAATGTTTAGAATTAAATATGCATTGCTGAAAAAACTACAGCACATATATTTATGTATATTTTTTATAACACCTGAGCAAAATCTGATTAGACGTACTGTAACATTTACTATAAGTTTCTTATAAATTAATATAGCAGTTCATATGCTACTTACCACCTCAATCATTAAACAATTAAATTTAAATGTTTATTTATTTATTTATTTATTTATTTTTGCTTCATTTTTCTCATCCATATTATGTCATGTGGCACTCATATTGAGTGATACGTGAATTTGTAACATAATTGTAATAAAAGTTAGAGAAAAATATAATTTAGCCCCCCAAACTATCATTATTTCTCCGAATGGCCCCCCAAACTACCAAAACCTTTGAAAAATGCCCATTTTGGCTAAATATCCCCATAAAACCCCTGCCACGTGTCATTTTTCAATTAAAAAAAAATCAAAATCAAAAAATTCCCAAAAAAAAACTAAAATTTGATTTCTTAATTTGATTTTATTTTTATTTTTTTAAAAAGATAGGTGTTTGGGGTGGTGTTATTTTCCAACCGCGACCCGATCTTCCCAACACCCCTCCAGTCACCGTCCATTTCTCCGTCAAAAATCAATCGAGGTCTTCCACAATGATGATAGACTTGCTTGTCATTTGTAAAAAAATAAAATTCAGATTGGAATCATTCATAACCTTCGAAAAATCAATATCATTTTTTTTTAGATCAATATCATAGACATCAAATGATAGGAAATTAGCCATGTTCGCGTTCAGAGAGGCGGGGACAAGTTCACCGAGTTGCAGGCGTGCATCGTGCCCAACGATGATGCTGGAAAGAAACAATATGTCATCCAGTCGATCACAATATTTAAAAAAAAAATAGTTTTTTTTATTTTTATAAAAACATATTAATTTTTTTAAAATTTTTTAATTTTTTTTAATTGAAAAATAACACGTGGCATGGGTATTATAGGGATATTTCCCAAAAGTATCATTTTTCAAAGGTTTTGGTAGTTTTGGGGGCCAGAGTGCAAGTCTTGGTAATTTAGAGGGCCATCCGAAAAAAATTGTGGTCATTTGGGGGACTAATTTGTATTTTTTCCTAAAAGTTATGGTACGCCAAGCATGTTTTAATATATAACCATTCATACCTTCCTTCACTAAACAATGTAGGCTTTTATTGTTAATGTGTTTTGGGGGAATATTTTATATTTTAAAAAATGTTATGTTATGACATAAAGGTAAAAATTATTTTTATATTTTTAAGAGGGTTTTTTGTTGTGAGTTGTTTGTTAATTATTTTGTTTTGAGAAAAAAAAAATTCCAATCAATCAACTCAAAAAAAAAAAATCCAGTAAGTTTTTAGCCCAACCCCTTGCACAACTAAAAAATATTTGCCCAACGATCGAGCTTGGTCAACCTCAATCTTTTCCTTTGTAGCCTCCTCAGATAATACATATGCAATATAATGCAAGCCATGGATGCATCGCGGATGCTTACCCACATCGAGCTAACTCATATACAATGTTGCCTAGTCAAGCCCTAATTGAAATTAGGGTTATATATTTTTTTAAGCACACTGGCAATGGCTATTATGGTCCCAAGTCTGCATCACCTTAGAATTTCTCTCCTGGTTCTCCCCTGTTTCTCTGTCCAGCACCAGAACACCTTCTCAAATCTGTGGCAAGATAAGCCATTAAGCCTTGGACTGCTTCAACAGGATGGACTACTCGTACCAGGGAAGGCACCCACCTACTAAGCTTGTTACTATGGTTGCACAAACGAATACAAACATTGAAGAACAAGAATGGTTAGCTGACAGTAGAGCCAACAACCATGTGACTAATGAGCTGGCCAACCTGACCATTCAGCAGCCCTTCTAGGGTTGAGATTATGTTGTTGTTGGAAATAGAGTAGGTCTTGGAATCAAACACACTGGTTCTTCCTCTCTCAAACCCTTGAACTCTAAAATTCAATCTAATTTTTATCTTAAGGATATATTACGTTGTCCTAATGCTTCAACCAAACTCCTGTCTATCCAAAAATTCTACCATGATACCGTTGTTATTTTAAACTAACATCTACACATTTATTTGTGAAGGACATTCAAACCCAGGAAATCCTTCTGACGGGCAGGAGTGAAAATGGATTGTATCCATTGTGGTGTTAAAGAGCCTCTCTTAGCAATAATAAATGTAATTCCACTGCAACCTTAGGATTAAAGACTACACATTCTATGTGGCACTTTAGACTAGGTCATTGCTCCATTGTAACCATGTCTCATGTACTCAATAATCATCACTTGTTTGTTACAAGTGATGTCAATAATAAAATGTTCTTTTGCGATTCTTGTCAATTGGGTAATAGCAAAATATTTCATTTTCATTCTTCTGATCGAATTAGTTCTCATCCTTTAGAACTCATTCATATAGATCTTTGGACATCTCATGTTTACTCAAAGAGTTGTTGCAAGTATTATGTTATCTTTATTGATGACTTCTCACATTACATTTGGCTTTACCCCATTCATGTCAAATCTTAAGTTTACACATGCTTTGTTAAGTTTAAAACTTTAGCTAAAAGTTAATTTCCTCATTGCATCAAGAAATTTCAATCAGATGGGGGTGGGGAATACACATCAGTCCAATTTCAATCACTCCTTTCCCACATGATCTTCTTCATAGGAAATCTTGTACACACCTCTTAAAAAAATGGTTTGACTGAGAGAAAACTTCAACACATCCTTGAGATAAGATTGACTATGCTAGCACACTCATTAGGTATGTCCAACCGTTACTGGTTGATTCCTTTCTCACACCAGTATATATCATTAACAAGGAGCTCCCCAAGTATTCATTAGGATCAAGTACTAACATCATCTGCACACAATCACTAGCATTACCCTTCCTATAATTTAAGAATTTCAATTCAAATAATAGAAAATCTCGTATGTATTGAGAAATTATTCCACCCATCTTGTTAGTAATCACAATAATGAATAGTATTTTTTTTCTGCACAATCATAAATAACTGATATAATATAATTAGATCCCAATTTTTAAGAAGCTTAATCTTTTTTGGTGAAGTGATCAAGTACCCCAGAGCAAATTATGTTAGTAATTGGCAAGTATGCGGTCATGAACCCCATACTAGATGAGGCAATTGGCCACTATATGGTCATGTACCCCAGATCGCCTCTTACTAGGTACCCGAACAGAACAAAACAGACAATCGAAGCAAGGTTATGATTTTCGTGTTAAGTTATTGAGTGAACGGTTACCTAATACAAGACGAGGGAGATTGGTCCCTCAATGATATAAGAAATTCAACAACCCAATCTTGGCACCTGAAATCAACCATGCAATTACGAGCGCCATGCTAAGGCAGCACTTATGTCCATGATCCCTCACTAGAGCAGGTGACATGAAAAGAGGGCAATGCTCTGTAACTAGGCCCAACACAAGAGGCCCAATTAATAAAGCCTTCTCCAATTCAGGAAGAAGCATAACAATACGAGCTAATTAACTCAACCAGCCCCCAACAGCTATTGGAATTGACTTTTACCAATGAAGCAACAGCCATGAACCAAGCCCATGAGTTTCCCTATGCGAAAAAAAAATGGACAATGTAGTTTGGTACGTAAATATGTGATTAGACACGACTATTGAAATAACCATGAAAAGCACGCCCAATGTAGCTTGACACAATGACGATTCTCATAAAAGACGGACAGCAAGGATGAACACAGTAGAGCATCAAGCTAATCCTCATATTAAAGTATGACTAACCCCTATCACAAGTATTATCAGCCATTAATGCTTAGATAGTGTAACGCCCAAGATAATAATTAAGCGTTAAAAATACTAATTAAACTAATTAAGTAATTAATTAGGTAAAACGTATAAGAAAAACACTTAAAAAATGTTTAAGATTGAATTTCTATGTATTGTGTCCGGACGGGATAATCCATAAGTAGTGACTTTCGATGTATTGCATCTAGACGGACCAAGACACGTGTCCGGACAAACTTGGTAAAAGGTCTATGTCCGTTTTGCTGTGTTTGAACAAGCTAGCAGATGGGTTAGTTAGTGAGTTTCAATTCTCACACGTGTCCGGACGGGTCTCGTGTCCGGACAAGACTTGCATAAACTTCTTGTTTGCGATTCCTCATGCGCGTGTCCAGACAGGCCACTTATGTGTCCGAACAGACTTCTATTAAAATTGTTGAATGGCGACTTTCAGCTCATTCCTCCGAATTTCTCCCTCCCTCTCATGCCAACTCTTTCTCTCTCTTAGGGTTTTGACCTAAAACCCTAGATCTTGGTAGATTGAAGCCTCTAAACTCAAATCCGACGCTGGAAACGTGATCCTCGAAGCAAGATCTACGTTTTTACCAATTAGTTTAAGGAAAATCCAAAAATCTTAGTCCCTCTAGATTTTGTGTTGATTTTTTAAAATTTGAGTTTTATCTCTCATTTTTTTTTAAATGTTTAGTGTTCTTGAGGTATTCTAGCAATTTTCAAGCATTAAGTTTCACTTTTGATGAGAAATCAAGATAAGACTTAAAACCTTAGTTTTGTTTAAGTGTATTAAATTAGTAAATTTTGTGTCTAACCAGGGGTTGAGGAAAGGGGGTTGAGAGGGGTCAAACGACACCCCCCCCCCCCCCCTCCCCCTTCCCCCTTCCCCCTCCCCTCCCCTCCCCACCCCTTTTCATCCTGTCAGTACGGGTAATCAGGAAATTGAAATAGTTGGCTTCTTGAGAAGCCAACTATTTTATTCTATTCCTATTTTACCCCCAACATTTCAGTTTATTATCTTTTTTTTTGTTCTTCATATTAAAAAGTTGGGGGTAAAATTGGAATTGACTGAAATGTTAGCTTTTGGAAGAAGTCAGCATTTTATTCTATTCCTATTTTACCCCCAACTTTTCAATTTATTCCCAACTTTTTTGGTTTTTCATATTGAAAGATTTAGGGTAAAATTGGAATAAAATAAAATGTTAGATTCTTTTTCAAACTTCTCTGCTATTCGTAGATTCCATACTGACACAAACTGACTAAAAGGAGGAGAGGGGAGGGGGAAGGGGTTTAGTGAACGGGGGATGCCTTGGTTGCCCACTTTCAACCACTTATAAGGGGACAAATCACTTTTAAGAATATCAAAATTCACAAATCACGCCAAAGTCATGTCACAATTTCAAACATTTCGGTAATTTCGTCAGAGTTTATACCAAGGTTGAAGACGATACGATACAAGTGTTACATATTTTACAAAAACGCGTCGTTTAAGCTTTGTATTTTGTTTACCAAAAATGCCCCATTTAACTTATTTTGTAGAACGATCGTTTAAAATATCCATTATATTTTGTTCAAATGGATGGATTATGGGCCCACAGTCCTCAAAACGAACAAAAGTTGTACCACGTGTGTCCTTTCCTGTTAGTGGGTTTAGGGTCATGACAAACTATTTCCTTTTTTCTTTTTTTTTTTCTTAATTTTTTCTCTATATAAGATCTAAACAATATTTTACTTAGATTTCCAATATTAGCTCCATATCAACCGAGTGGTTTTGACCAGAATTTCAAATAACATTATTACCTTCTGACCATAATTTCAATCCTCTAATAGATTAACACTTGAAACTAACATATATCATATATGCATGAATAATATGGTAATGAAAAAGATTTTATGAAAATTGAACATTCTCCTAAGAGACAACTACTCAATTTAAAACAAGATTGGTTGTTTACCATTGCAATTCTGAACATTCAAGTGCAACATTTTTTTTTTTGTTCTTTTGACACTGTTGGAAATCAACAAAATCTAACAATATTGTGAGATTTATTCATGGGTGACGTAGTCATTGATTTTGCCGAGAGAAAAGCACCAAGTGGATTGCTATGCTAATCTTACTCTAAAATCTATATTTGATATTTGAACGACAATTTTTTCATACAAAAGAGTCAACAATTTATTCATAGGTGACATTGTCATTGATTTTGCCTGTTGCAATAGCTACGGTTTAAATAGCATTTTCTTCAACAATAAATATTGTTAAAAATCATTTATATAACCGAATGAGAGATATATTCAAGACTATGAGCAATGAATAAATTATGCACCGATTTCGAAATATAAAAACTCATCAAGGATGATTGACTAAATTAACGTTTGGTGTGACAACTTTGGAGAATATATTAGTATACAAGCACATCAAGACATAACATCAAATATATATGAAAACCATTGACATCATAACCTAGTCATACAAGCATACATATATCCCACAACTTCAGAGGATATAAGTATACATGCACATCCAACTTAGACATCACTTAAATCATATGCATACTAGTCGAATAAAAATATACATATGCTCTTTCCGATTAAGACAATCATGGCTACAGAGGGGCGGGAATCCAACTATTGTATTCCCTATAAGCCTACACTCTACGATTAAAAAGGCAGGAAAGAGATGCTCCATATAAATAGAAGGAAAACAACCTCATCAGGTATTGGTTCATTTACACAGTCATTCGCTAATCTCTTGTACAATTCACTCTGACGAAATTCTATCTATTAATATAAGCATCAGAGTAATTTTCCTACTGGCACAATCGACAAGGATTCTCGTACTTGCCCATGGTTCCTTTTTATGGGTCCTCTTGGTATGAGGTTAGGGTGCGATCAACTATATCACAATAATTCGCTAATCTCTTGTACAATTCTTTCTGACAAAATTCTATTTATTAACTTAAGCATCAGAGTAGTTTTCTTACTGGCACAACTGATAAGGATTCTCACACTTACCCACAGTTCCTTTTTACGGGTTCTCTTGGTCTGAGGTTCGGGTGCGATCAACTACATCAGCAAGAAAATTAATAATTTTTCTAAAAATAGTTTTCAACTAAAAATATAAAAATGGTTTATATTATAAAATACTTTACGTCGAAAATAGACCAAATCAAAATTTTGTTACCGAGTGTTTGGGTCTGAAATGATGAATCTCGCCAGAAAATGTTTAGTTTCGACAAAAATATGTATGGGCCGTTTAAATTGTGGTAATCTTAGGAATCCTAAAATATTACCTTGTTTGTTTGTACTTAAAGTAGAAGGAATCTTGCTAGGAATGCATAGTTTCTTCTAAAGAAGTAGGAATCCACATTCTCTTGGCCTTAAGAAAGTTTTATTTCTTTGGGATAATTGCATCACTGGTCATTGGGGTTAGCCTAAATTATAAATCATTATTTGTGGTATAAAAAGTTCATGGAGGGTCCATGTGGTAAACTATAATTATGAATCACTCCCTGAACCCGTTTTCTGTCCATTAAGTTAACAGATTCTGTTAGTTTGTCACGTCATACCTAATAGGAAATCGACACGTAGCCACCCTAGGCCTAGGGGAGGCCATGCGTCACCCCTCAAACGTGGTCAGGCCACCCCCGGCAACCACCCATTTGCTATTTTCTAATTTTTTTTTTTTTAAAAAAATAATAATAATAATAATAATAATTTTTAAGTTTTACTTATTTACATTTTTTTATTGTAATGGACACATGTCGATTTCTTATTGGATATGACGTGGCAAACTAATAAAATCTGTTAACTTGGTGGACGAAAACAGGTTCAGGAAGTGATTCGTAATTATAGTTTACCACAGGGACCCTCTATGAACTTTTTGTATCATAAGGAATGATTTGTAATTTAAGCCAATGTCAATGACTAATGGTGCAATTATTCCTATTTCTTTTAATGACAAGAATGTTCACATTCTCTTGCCCATACATTTTTATTAATAAGTGCTAAATCACAATCTTTTAAAAGATTGTCATGGTTTTTTTTTTTTTTTTTTCATGCTATTCTTGGGTTTGATTGTGACGATTTGTAAAATTTATATAAAAAAAAATGAACTATTTTATTCCACAAAAATTGAAAATGAGTAAAATCTGCGTATAAAAGTAAAGAACCATTTTATTCAACAAAAAAACAAAAATGAACATGTCTTATTTTGTTAATTTTTTTTTTTTTTTTTTTTGTGAAAGGTATTTGGCTAACTGTTTGACTTAAGTTAAATAAAAGAAAGAAAGAAAAAATTGATATTCTTACACGTTCAACAAGGATTGATACTAAAATTTTGTATTGAAGCTCTTTAAGAAGGAAACATAATGATATTTTAGAAAGAATATATAATTCCTACAAAATGTTTAGAACTAAACTAAACATGAAAATCTCATATTCCTAAACATCCTATTAGATTCTTAATCATTCCCAATTGAATAATTAAATTATCAAGCAACATCACATTCTTGGCAATGTAGATGTGGAGGAGAATGTTGAACCTAAGCCCAACCCAAATCCAGAAACGGTCATGGTTCAGTTGAAGCTGACCAATCCAAATGAAAGCAAAATTATATCCCCGAGGACGGTTAAAACCTGCCCAACAACTGCGCCTTGTCAACCTCCATCCGCTACCATTGAACTGATTGAAGCAGAGCCTAGCTCACCTAAATATTGTTATAAAAAGTGAAAAAATAAAAAAAATAAAAAATGTTTTGCAATTTACTTTTATTTAAAGAAGTGAAAAAAATGGGAAGGGAGAAAAGGGTAGTTATCCAAATGGAGTAATAGTATTTCGGATTGTTAGGACTGGTTGAGGTGTGTGATTTTTTTATATTATATTCAAAATTGCGAATACCGAAAGAATTTATTTTTTGAAATTATGTTTTGATGGTTTAGAAAACTTGTAACAAAATTAAAAAAAGTTGGATAAAATCTTAATAGAATTTGAATTATAAAAAATCAATCTAAACATGTTTTTGAAAAATAAAAAAATATAATTTTTTAAAATAAAAATAAATAAAAAACAATTGTTACCCCAAACATGTCATGTGTCCAAAAGGTCACCCTGATTTGCTCTACCACTTTTATCGAGCTCAATATCATAATGTATTATTGAGGTCACCCGTAGTAACGGAAGCTCACCAACCTCAGTTAACACGTATACACTGCATTTACTCCAAAAGGTCACCCTGATTTGCTCTACCACTTTTATCGAGAACATTTTGGACACTTTGTCAGTTCCAGATCTCAAGTCAATGGTCAAGCAAATCAACTGACAATCAGAGTTAAAGGTCTACAATTTCGTTACTATACCTAATTCGAATTTCCTTAGAATGGGAAATGCTAAACCCACGATCCCTTTCTACAACTTCATCACAATTCCACTCATAATGGTGTGGGATCCACACACATGGACTCCATACCATTGTAAGTGGAGTTGTGATGGAGTTGTACCCCAATCATCTCCCATTTTGAATAGGATCCGACTTCCATGCTTTAAACTACCGCACGGTGATGTAGTGAAAAACAGTACTAAAAATATAAAAACAAAAAAAAAAACTTAACCCTTGGGCAACGCCGGCCACCCCATCCACCCGATCTGGGGGTAATCCGGCCACCCAAAACCTAAACTTTTTTTTTTGTTTTTGGTTTCTAGGCCTTTTGGAGGTGGTCCGACCACCCCCAAGGGCCTGGGGGTGGTTTCGACCACCCCAAACGGCAGATTTAGGGGTGGCTCCAAGGCCTTTGGGGGTGATCCTGCCACCCCCAAAACCTAAACTTTTTTTTTTTTTCTAGGCCTTTTAGGGGTGACCGACCACCCCCAAGGGCGTTTCGACCACCCCATACGGTCGATCTGACGAGCCACCCCAAACCCTTAACTTTTTTTTTTGTTTTGTTTTTTTGACCTTTTGAGGCCATAGCCGACTGGGGTGGTTCGTCCACCCCCTTGGCCAATAATGGGGTGGTCGGCGTTGTCCAAGGGGGTGCCCGGCCACCCCTTAAGTTTTTTTTTTTTTTTAATATTTTTGATTTTTAATTATTATTATTTTTATAATTTTTAAATTTATTAAAAATTTTGCAAATTTTTTTAAGTGAAAATGGGGTATCGTTTTCCTCTACAGCATCCATGCGGTAGTTTAAAAGTCGGATCCTTTTGAATAATGAGATTAAAATTTTATATGTATACAAGATACCCTGCTAATTGAATAATCAACTAACTAACGAGTATTTTTTTAGCTATGAAAACTGGAACCAAAACCTCCTGACAAAGGCCTCTCACAATTGGAAGGCAATACCCTCCCTAAGAAGACCTCCCAATTAGAAGGTAATATCCTGACCAATCCATACCCGGGAGCCAGCAATTTAACATTATCTTATAGCTTCTTAAAATAGCTATGGCGCTACTACGCTTAATGTCGGTCGAGCTGTGACCAAGTAAGAGTGTAAAATACCAAACAAATCGAGAAATTCACAAATTATGTATTATTTAAACTAAAGGATGAGTACCACAGAATTCCACCCGATTTCTTCCAATGCTAAACAAAAGAAAGCAATAAACCACCCCAACTTTTTTCAACCAACTGCCCAAGACCAAGTCTTTCATGAAAAACAAAAACGAAAAGGAAAGGCAAGAAGAAGGCATTGGCACTATCCTTTTAAGTCCCCATTCTTTGCAGCTGCTTAGGCATCGGCAAATCTGCAGACACCAAAGGCGAGCAATTCAATCGTATCACTTCACAATTGCAAAAAAGTACCAAGGAAAGCTACCATAGATAAAAATCCAACACTTACCCAAGCTCAGAAAGTTTCAGGTGGGCCTCTGCATAATCAACAAAGAAGGCATCCTCATCCTGGGAGAGGAGAAAAGTTCGCCAGGAATTAGCAAATTACCAAGTATCACTCATCATTAGTGAAATCTAATTGACAGCTAAATGAAATAGAAATACATACCGCGGCATATTTGTCAACAAGAGGGCGGAAGGCTGAGTCAGACAGAAGTGCCTTGTCAGATGGCAGCTGCAGAAGTCCGCCCTTGTCACCACTCAAGAGCTCCCTAATAAAATTCAACAACATTATTTTAAGATTCTATCTCAGCAATTTCAAGCGCATTGATGAGCATGGACAAGGCAATTTAATAATAATTTAGACCCGGAAAGCCCGGGAGGGAAGGAAACTCACTTGAAGTATGAGTTGTCAAAGATGAGAGGGTTGCGAGTCCAGGGTCCCTCAAAGCCAGAACGCTCCTTGTGGCACCTTCCCTGCCAAAAAAGAACAAAAAATCCAGACCAGTTGACACAAATTAATAATTAAACATGAAGTAACCCAAGGATCCTTAGGAATCATACTAACCAGGGTGTGGGCACCAGAAAGAGCAACAATGTCCTGGTCGCTGAGTCCCATTTGTTGGCTAAACACCACCCTCAAATGGTCAGAACCTGCATCAATTGAAGGGTGAAGAAACATCCTATAATTCCTTGAACAAAACACAGTTACAGGCTATCCAATCAAAAGAACAGCCAGGGTATCAACCAGAATACTAACCCTCCTTAGCATCAGGAAGACGGCCCTCCGGAGGAGGCTCAGGCTTGTCCTGTGAATAGACGAGGGCAACCATCAGTATACTACATAACCAGAGTATACATTCTATATGATAAACAAGAATCTAATACAAGAATAACACATCTAAATTGTTGACTTTTCACGATCTTAACCTGTAGATGGCACACAACAGATATTGTTGTTGGAAAGTATTATGTGATTTACTGAAATTATTAAAAAAAAAAAAAAAAAAAAAAAAAAAAAAAAAAGGATTAGCAGTGATTGACAATCTTAATCTGTAGATTGTCTGTAGATGAAACACAATAGAAAATGTTCTTGGAAAGTACTATGTAATTTACTTTTAAAAAAAGAGAGAGAGAGAGAGAGAGAGAGAGAGAGAGAGAGAGAGAGTAAGGAATCGCGGTGATTGACTACTTTGTACAAATAACTGATAGCGACAACGTCACAACAAATGACAATGAACCAAAATACGTAACTTGGAAGTATACCGGCAGCTGTATATTCACAAGATTCCTCTAGCCAAGAGTAAAGGGACAATGATTTCCGCTTTATAGCCGGCCGAAACACATTGGAAACAACTTTTTCGTAGTAAAAAATTGCTAGGAGGAACTTCTAGCCAGTTTAACAAATCCAACGTGGCTTCAAAAATGTTAAAAGTCAAGACGACGCAAATTTCCCATAGCAGTCTGGACTGAATGCGTTTGGTGCACAAAGTTTTTCAACATAAGGAACCAAGTAAGTCAAAAACAATGGACGAAACCATGAAACGATGGCACGTTATTCACGAGAAAGACCAGATGCCAAGAAAAAATTACACATCTCAGGCAGAAGAACCAAATCAATAAACGCAATATATATATATATAAAATAAATAAAAACTTCAAATTCCAAAAATGAAAGTAGACTGACCTCACGTCCAGGGTGGAATGGGATCTCGGGCCCACCAGCTATTTCAACGGCTACAACCCCAGCCAACTGCATTAAAAGAGATAAAAACAAATTAAAAAATAAAAATTATTTCTAAATTAAAAAAATTATTCAATCGAGCAGCGATATATTTTTTTTTTAAAAAAAATTAATTAATTAATTAAATAAAAGATCAAAAATTAAATCTGAAATAAATAAGGAAAAACGTACCTGGTAGAAATCGGCGTAGGAGAGGATGGGGAACTGTTCCTTGATGGGCTCCAAGAGCCTGACTGCAATGTCGAGGCCACTGTTGGCGGCGTGGCCGAGCTCCTCCGCGTGCTTCATGGTTCCGAACGGACCTCCGGTCCTCGTCTTCACGTCAAAGGTCCCAGCAGAGTGCCATCTGTTCCAACCACATCATTTTACACACTTAAATACACAAATACACAGAGAGTCAACAATTTCTGCGCTCCTCTTGGCATTCTTAGAGGTCTTTTTGGTCTGCTTAGCCTTGGTGCCGAACACAAATACCATGGTAAATATTATAGAGTAAGAGGTCGTACGCGAGACGCAGCATGATCGGAGCGCAGCTCTTGTCAGCTATGAGGCCCCTGAGCTTCCTCTTGGCCTTCTCGATGGCCTTATGGTATTCAGCGCTCACGGTTGGATACTTCTTCACCATTTTCACGACTGTACAACAAGAAAGATCCGGTTCTCAGCACAATGAACCAAATTTATAGAAAACGTAATCAAAATCCAAACAGAAACAAGATCTGCGTTTAAATCTACAATCCAAAACGCAGCCAAAAACTAATTGGAAACAGAAGCGGATAGATCGGAGTCTTTGAGATCCGTGAAAGCTGGCAGGAACAAACCTTGGAAGGATGCAATAAATGGGAGAAAACAGACAAATGAAACCCTAGGGCGAGAGTGGCACGAGTAGAGCACAGGCCAGGAGTGGAGAGCTTATAAAGGTGAAGCCATGGGGCTTGTGGAGAAAGAGAAAGTTCTAGTACTTCAATCTTGGCCGTTGGATGACTTAGATCGTGTGGATATTAATGGTTTTGGATTTGGACAGCTGAGATTGGTTTGACAACCGGATACAAGGCCGAGCTTTTGGGTAGGTGGAAGATTAAGAAAAAGACGGATAAGAAAGCAGACGGAGCAAAGGTCAAGAAGTAATTAGAGGAGGAAACAGTTTTAATGTAATTCAGCTCAATTTGTAGTACTCTTCCAAAAAGACGGTATGGTCCACCAGCAAAAGAGAATTAGAAACTTTTGGGGCTGTATCGTTTGTTGTAAGACCAAAATACCCTCTAAGTTCTTGATTTAGTACGATGAGTGGCAATGATATGGTACACTTCATTGTAGTAGAATCTCTGGACCCCAATATCTTCTTGGCACTTGTTAATTTTGTTAGAATGTAATGTTTGATAAAGATTTAATCTACGTGGACAAATCATCTTTTAAGTGTGGACCCAACATAAATGATCCCTCAAATTAGGGTTGTGCAACGGAAGCAATTCCAATAATTGATTAGTTTTTGACATGCACGTAGGGGCGTACAAGTGGTTGCGGTAGCGATTATTTGCTCATAACCGCTATCGTAATCAGGGTTCTTAGTTATGCCTATTTTAACAATCGCAACCGCAACTAGCCTACTGGTTGTAATTTTTACCAACCGCCGGTTATCCGGTTATTAACCGGATAACCGATTTTCTTTTATTGTTGCAATTTTTAATTATTTTTTTTTTTAACGAAAAACCAATATTTGTCTACTTTCCGGCAACTCAAATTTCCAATTTCCATAACAAATTAACAATATAACATGAAATACCTGTCATTCTCAGTGTCTCAGAAATCACAATAATAAAAATATAAAAAAAAAACATTACAAATCCTAGTATCCAAGTAATCCAACTACTAGTTGGCAAAATGGCAATTGGCAAGTAGACATCCTGCATGGTTGCACCTACAGACTGCACTACTGCAGTGCCAAATTCATCATATCCACTGTATCCAGACTTGGAAGGCAAAACTATGCCATCCTCAATTCCTTACAAATCACAAGATTCACAACAAGTCACAAATCACAAGAAAAAATAAAATAAAAAATTATAGGCTTGTAATAAGCCAGTGAAGTCACAAATCAGTGAATCACTGTAATGCAATTATGCAATAATGTTTTAGACTATTAGATACTAGTTAGTGACTTACAGACTTAGTGTATTATAAATTATATAATATAATTATAATTATAATTATATATAAAATAAAAACCGGTTGCGGTTACCCGATTTTTTAAAGAGTAATAACCGATAACTGCAACCGGTTATTTTCGGTTTTTCGGTTTCTTGATTATTGCCAGTTACCGGTTATTTGCGGTTATTAACCGTACCGCTTGTATATCCCTGCTGCACGGATTGGCTTTTGACGGTAGGCGGAGGTAGGGGTGAAGTTGGTTTTCATTTTCTCCATAATTCCAACTCCAACACTCTTTTTAAATATAAAAAATCATTATATCCGACCTTGTATCCGGTTTTACATAAAAACTAAAAAGCGTTTCAATTTGTAGGCTTTACACCCGACCTTATAAAAGCTTTTAAGCTTTTATATGTAAATCCACATAAGAGAAATTCGTCGGGTTACTTTAGTCATTCGGTCTCCAATCGTGTGAGAAACTTTCTGAGCGTGAAAAAAGCTGCCAATCTCAGGGTGTGAACGCGTTAAGCTTCGGAAGATTCGCTTCGAGCAATGTTAGAATCACTTCCCAAAGTATACTACACCTGTCAGCCTTCTAATTTCATTGGTCCACATAGACGCCTTGGACGTTAAATAATCACGGCCAAGCTGTACTATCATTGGGATATGAGAGAAAGTCATCGAATGAAAAACAGCCACGTTAGTGGAAAAGGTCGTTGACGGATTCGAGGGTGAGAAAATTTCTGGGCGTAGCTGCCACGATGACACAATTAGATACGCCATTCGCGCCCGATACACACCGCTCTAAACGTTGCTTCGTTCAATTAAAAGAATACTTTCCGGTCAACAGAATAAAGCAAATCCTTATTTTATTTTATTTAATTTAGGAAAACATATATATAACTTCCTCAAATTATTATTATTTTTTTAATATGTTCACCTAAGAAGGAAAATGAAAAATTTAAACTAGTGACCTCCGTTTCATGAAGCGTAATTTTCAGCCGATTGAACTGCCCATTGAAGACCTCAAACTACTATTTTATTGTCAATCTCTCATCAAACTACTAATTATATCAACATCTCATTAAACTATCAAAACATCTCAATGTCGTTTCTAATAACAAAAATATCTTTCATAAAATAAATAATTATTAAAAAAAAACTAAAATAACATAAAGTTATTAAAAAAATTGCTTTTATAATTTTCAGTTATTTTTTAGTTTTCTTTTTTTTTCTTTCCCTTTTTTTCATTTTTTTTAAGTTTTTTTATTTTTTATTTTTTTTGTTTTTGTTTTTATTTTTTCGATTTTATAAGGATATTTTATCTTATTAAAAAAAATTAAGGTCATTTTTATTTTTTTGTTGGTCTTAGACATTGACATTTTTTAATAATTTGATTGAGACATTAATATAATTGGTAGTTTGGAATGACATTGACAATTAAATAGTAGTTTGAAGGGAATATTTGTATTTTTTTTCCTTTTATTTATGTTCCAAATGAAATTAAAATAAGGGTTTTGGTGTTTATTAAATCATTTTTTTTATTTTTTTGAAAAGAATAAAATTTATCCTTGAATTTTTTTACTATATAAAATTATCAAATAATTGTGTGGACCAGCAGTCTAGCACGACTGTGACACGTGAAGTGTAGTAGCATTTTTGTAATGCGGAAAGGAATATACCGAAGCGTCCATAGGTGTGAGCACTTTGTTGTCCCCATCTCACGAACACGTGGCCAGAGCCCCATCCATAAAACTTGGATTGAGATCCTCTGTCATTTATAAAAATTATAGGCCCTAATGAACGGTTCAAAACAATCCATGTCATCTATCTAAACAAAAAGGAAAAAAAATTTCTACAATCCACGTATAAAATTGATACGTATTCCTTGACATGTGAAAAATACATGTTATATAAATAACATGTCCTTCTTACATGTATTTTTAATAATATTAATAAAAAAAATGTGTTTCTCACATGTTTAAAGAACACAAGTCCTTTTTATATGTATGTTGTAGAAAATTTCTGTCCAAACAAAAATATATTCAAACATTTTTTCTTTTAAATAAAAAAAAAAATCAGGATTTCAATACAATAAAAAAAATGCTCACATTGTATTGAGTACATCACCTCCACAAAATATATGTTTCGTCGGACCTCGTCGACAGATTTTTCTTTGAGAAATGATTCTTACACAACAACTATACATAACAATTACACAATTCTACTCACATAAGGTGGGACTCATATGGTAAGTCTCACTCACATAGATCTCACTCTATGTGAATAGAGTTATGTAATTGTTATGTATGATTGTTGTGTAAAAAGCATTTTCTTTTTTCTTTTTAGTATTATCGTTGGTACGGCAATCCCTTGATTTTTTATTTTATTTTATTTTTTTTGGATGGAATGAATGTTGAGAACTCATATAGGAGTATTATGCACACCCTCCCACTAGGGGAAGGGGCAATCCAATACCTATTGGAGACAATATGGATAGAAGATTTTTCTTTTCTTTTCTTTTCTTTTGTAATATTATAACTGTTAAACGTGATAGGTTATGTTGATTTTAAGGAAAGCTTAAAATTTTACCTAAAATAATAATAAAAAAAAAAAAAAAAAATAGGAGGCATTAAATCAACTCTTTTTTGTCAATTACCCAAAAGAACTTGACGCTATAGCAATTAAGCATTTATACTCTGTTCCTTTCTATGTAAAATATTTTTTTGTTGTAAATATTTTTAAAATGTTTATATTTTAGAAAAAATTGATTGTTTTGAAAATATTTGTTGACATTTAGTTCGTACAAAAAAATTATCAATGGCAAAAAATTCACCAACGACAAGATTCAATCACCGGCCAATAAGATTCTGGCCACTTTTACTTGATTCCGGCAAATTTGGCCAGAATTTGGCAACGGTAGCCGGATGTCGTCGAATTTTTGCACAAATTGCCAGATTTCGACACCGGCCTTACATCAAACTTGATTGAACTTAAATTGCAGTACTTTGACCGAAACTTGATTGTAATATGTTTTTTATTGAACTGATTATATTTACAATTTAACTTTTATCTTAGTTTGAATGCATTGTTGGACATTAGTTATGGTTCTCTAGACTTGAAAATGTTTGATCATTATTAGTCAATATGTATATAATTTAATTAAACATAATTTTCAGGTGAATTATTATTTTTAGTTGTTTTATATTAATATTATATGTTGCGGATAAAAGTTAATATTTATAAGTTAATGTGATTGAATAAGAATATATAAATATTTTCTAATTTTTCATATGAGTCAAACATTAAGAAAATAATTTTAAAAAATTATTTCAGCTAAAAACATTTTATGCCGTTATGTCTTATTCCAATCATTGTAATGGCACTTATGACCTGAAATTGAAATTTACGATCCACAACCCACCGTCGTTATCTTATTTATTTCAATAGGTGACGATTGGGGAGGGATCTTAAAACATCAATCACAACAAATGTTATACTTACGAGGTTAATAAAATAGTAAAATACTACTGCAAATGAAATTTCCCCTCATGACAAGGACTTGCCGTAGGACAAACTCATCCCAAGATAGGACGAATACATGATTACATGTCTCCTAATCTCTTACAGAAATCAATTGAGTTGTCTTATTACAACGGCGTAAATTTTTAGGCTTTAAGACAATAATTTCGGTTTGGATTTGGGTTTAAAGGATTAATGCCATAAAAAGGCAAGAGTTTTTTTTTTTTTTTTTTTTTTTTTATGTCATTTCAAATGTTAATTGTATTTTAAAATTATTATTAAATTTGATACTATCATTATTTGATTTTGATTCAATAATGATTTTAAAAGGTACATAACATATGGGAGGATTTGAAAACACAAATTTTGTATTTTTAAATTTCAATTTTTTAAAAACGTAATCCTAAACAATTTATTTTATGCGATTTAAATTAAAATCACACGTTTTGTCTACTAAATTGCAATGTCAAATGAGTTAAATCGTTTGGTTTACGGAATGACTATTTCATTAGGAAAATGAATAGTTATTCATAGGGATAGAAGGTGGTGGAATGGAATGATTATTCTTAATCTTTAGTTTGGTAACAACCCATATACTTTAATTGGAATACAATCAAAATTACTAAAAAAACTCACATTTTATATATATATATATATATTTTTTTTTGAAAACTATAGGGTGGCTGCAACCACCCCTGAAATGGTCTTCGAGGTTGGTCGGCCACCCCCAAATGGTGTCGGGGGTGGTCGCATCACGCCTGGCGCCATATGTGGCCGACCAACCACCCATTGGCCGGCCACTGTTAATGGGGGGTTGGGGTTTCTTTTTTTTGTTCTTTTTTTAAAAAAAAGAAAAAATGAAAGAAAATAAAAAATAATAGTAAATATTTTTTTTTTCTGAAAAATTTAATTTATTCCCATTGAAATAGCTATTCCTTTTTTTTTTTTTTTTTAGAGGAATAAGTATTCCTCTTAGTAAGAGAATAGGTAGTCTAATGAGAATAACTATTCCAAATAATAGATCCTTACCAAACATAGTCATTCCATTCCGCGAATCAAACGAGTAAGTGAGCTTTTTATTATATTTAAATATTTATTTTAATTTTTATATCATATTTTTATTTAAAAATTATTCTCCTAACTTTTTGGGATGCAAAATTATTAATTAAATTTTTATACTCATGTTTTTTAACATCTCATTTTCAATTGATAATATGACTAATAACTAATTAATTTTTCTTGCGACATTATTGATCTTCGGTAGAATTTTATCAATTTTAATTATGAAAAACCTTTTTCAGCAGAAGCAACTATAATAAGTATTGTCAATAAAATTTTATAAGTAATACATGCATTTGAAAATAAATAAATAAATAAATAGTATGCATATATAATTTATTACTTCTTCTATTAGTAAAACTTCTTTTAAAACTTTTGGTTTTGAAAATATAAATTCAAACCAACAAATAAATATAATATTTAAGAAAATAAATTCAAACCAACAAATAAATATCATATTTAAGAAAACTTTCAAGATTAGGAAAATTCTTTTGAAAACTATCATACTCTAATGAGTTTAATTTCTTGAAAGTAAATAATTTTACCATAATTGAGTTATTAATTAGAGAGCATTAACTAACGTTTGTACTATAATTGGGGCCTTGCTCTGTTTGAGATTTTTCATTTTTCCCTCTTTCTTCCTTTAAAGTTTCAATATATTGCGTATTGAATTCTTTTCCTTAATTAGGGACCATGGGCCATCATTTTTACCATAATCTGAGTCTTTCTTTCTTTGTGATGTTTGATATTGGTCATTTTTTCTCTCTAAAGTCTCAATATTTTTGGCATTAAATTATTTCAATCTTTCAATTGGCACTAATTTTTTTACCATAATTTGGGCCTTAATTTTTTTTTTAGAAGAAGTATTAATTGTACTGCTACTATTTAGGAGTCTTATTTTATTGGGAGCTTTAAAGGATCGCCTAATAAAAGAGGTTGCCGTGCCTATTACACCGCAAGGCAACCCATGTGAGAGTATGAGCATAGACAATGAAAAACCGCATGTGCTTCTTTAAGTTCGGTTGAGCCATAGCATGACCCAGTAACATTAGGAAATCAGTAAGATCCTAAGTTGTTTACACTAATCAAACATAAAGATTCTTATAGTGAGAATTAAACGCACGCCCTAATGTTTATCTAATCACGTGGAAATTGAGGCCATCAAGAGCATTTCCAGTCGTTTATGTAAATTTTTAGACAAAACGGCTAATCAAAATTCACTTTTGCTAGTTTAGCTAACCACTTTTTTAAAACTATCATCCAACCAATTATCTAAATTTCTATATATTTTATTAAAATAATCATTTTTTTGTTATTTTTTTAAAACCTCATATCCACTCATCTCTCACATGAATTTTTAACCACATGCTTCCACCATCTGCACATCAAACCAAGTCACCAATGATTTATAAGCTTACGCCTTCCCTCTGATTCCCAAACCCAGACACGATCTCCTTCCACACCTCATCCACCGTCTTGTCGCCTAGCTCCTTTGGCTAGAAGATCGACGACAAGACGTTGGGGAAATGGGGTTCCAGCACCAAAGCAAAGTGCTAGTCATTGTTAAGGGATGGCAAAACAGGTACCCGACACGACCCGTTTAAGCTAGACCAAAATACGACTAATTTATGTTAACGAGTCGGGACTCCAGACACGACACAACTATTTCACGGGTCACCCGACACGACCCGTGAAACCCATTTAGCATAATGGGTCGTATCGGGTCGACACAACCTGTTTGACCTGTTTAGTTTAAAACTCAATCATCAAGAGTTTTAGGACCATACCCACCAAACAAAAACTCAATTTATAAGACTAAAAGTCTAAAACTATGATCAAGAATCATCAGGCAACAGAACCAAAATCAAACACTCTTCCAAGTACTAAAACCAAAAATAAAGGAAAGTAAAACCAAGGAAACTAGATGAGATTGAAGATGACCGAGAGTTTTTCCTCATTGCTTCAGCTCATCCATTAATTACAAACTATTTACACTAACAAGTAACAACACCACTGAGACTTGACAAAGCCATTTCTTGAAACAAATCAAAGATTCAAAATGCTATACAAATGGAAATCAACTATTAACATACTGGCAGTACCGAATGCGACATCGGCGGAAGAGAGAGAGAGAGAGAGAGAGAGGCAGAGAGACGGGGAAAGCGTTGGCAGTTGGCAACGAGCGCCGAGCGGAGAGGCTGAAGAGCAAAGACTAGAGAGAGAGAGAGAGAGAGAGAGAGAGAGAGCGATGACTCGAGCGGGTCCAGGCGTCCAACGGGACAAAGAAGAAGGGGCGGCAGCGGTGCGGCGTGGACCTGAAGAAAAAGAAAATGGAAGAAGAAAAGAAGGGCGGCGGAACTGATTCAGCTGAAAGAAAAAGTTAGGGTTTTGATAGTTTTTATTTTTGAACTTTTGTGTTTTGTTGTCACTTTGTGTTTTCAACTTTTCGGCTAAAATAGAAAATCAGAAATAAGTTAAATAACTAATAAGCTCATTCCCGAATTTCCTGGATTCCCCCCCCCCCCCCCCCCTTTTTTTAATTAAAAAAAAAAAAGAAAAAGAGTTAATCGTGTATGTGGGTGACCCGTCACCCGACCCACCAGACTGAGTTAAATGGGCCGACCCGTTTATGATCCAAACCAACTAATTTCATGTCGTGTTTGTGTCAGGTTGTCGGGTCGTGTCAAAATTGACAGCCCTAGTTAAGAGTCTCACATTGTCAAGGTATACTTAGGTTGTGAGTTTTATAAGTCTTGAGCAAACATTTTTCCTTAAGGTGCTTTTTATGAAAGCGTAAGGCTCAATGGACTTTATCATGGTATCAGAGGTTCAGAGCGTTAGACAATGTTGAGCCTTCCCTTCCGTTGTACACGTGTTTAGAAAATAGTGTTACACGTGAGAAGGCGTGTTAAGAGTCCTACATTGCGAAGATATACCTAAGTTGTGGGCTTTATAAGTCTTGAGCAAACCTCTTCGCTTAAGATGCATTTTATGGAATAGTAAAGCGCAATTGACTTTATCAGTCATGGGGTTAAAGGAAGAGAAGCAAAATGAAGTAAAGATGTTTATTTGGAAAGAATGTAATAAGATCCTTCCCACCAAAGAAAATATTTTCCATAAGAGAGGGGTCAGTGACAATTTATGCCCCCCACATTCTTTGGATGTGCCCATCTGCTAAGGATGTGCTGTTCTCGGGCCCTATCCAGATCCAGAAAAGCAGCGTTGCAGGTACGTTCCAACTTCAAATCTATTTTTGAGGAGCTAGCTAGTGGAACGCCTAGAATCTGAGGAGTTGGCTCTATGCGCGGTGATAGTACGGAACAGTTGGTTCGGACGCAACGCAGTGGTGCATGGGGGTGCATTCAATTCCCCAGAGAAATTAATTTGAGAAGCAGCCACCCTCCTTGGAGGATTTTAAATGTGCAAACTTGCAGGGTATGGCAGGTACGTTAATGCAACAAGGGGGCCCGATGATTTCCTGGAAAATGCCTCCTCAAGGGGTGGTTAAAGTCAATTGGGATGTAGCAATCAACAATAAGAACGGGTTTACAGGATGTGGGATTATAGCCCGCGATTTTGAAGAGTCCTGGCGGCCCGGTGCACTACTGAAGCTATTAGCATGGACTCGACTATGGCAGAGGTTTGGATAGCATTCCAGGCGATAATTTTAGCAGGGAGATTGACTTGTTTGATATTATTCTAAAAGGTGGTGTCATGCAAATAGTCATAACAATCTCTTCGAATTTACCAAAACTGGAGTAGATTTGGATATTTTATAGAGGGAATCAAAGAATAGGCGCTGCTCCTAAGGTCCTTTAATGTGTCTCTTGCAAAAAGAGAAGCTAATTTTGCCACCCACGTGCTAAGTAAAGTAGCTTAGAGCATTCACAATGAGTTATATAAAACCCACTTTTGACTAGAATAGATAGCAAAAATCGTAAAACCTTCATCTATTGGCCTCTGTAAACGAAATTCAAAATAGAGTTGGCATGAATTCATGTACAATGCGACACAAGATGTGGCGTTGCACTGTACACGCATCTACTACTTATTTTATTATTTCTTTCACTTTCTTTCACCTTCCTTCCTCTTTCTCTTGTTTCTCCGCGTCTCTCTCTCATACTCTTCTCCTCTTCTCTTTTTTCCTTTTCCTTTCCCCTGTTGAAATTGATGGTTTTGGGGTTAGGGTTTTGATTTCCTTTCCCCTTTTCCTTTTCCTGGATCCAAAGCTCCATGGGTCCGGCCAACTAAAACAGAGCCAGAACCGACAACCCGTGACCAGACTTCTGACTCTCTTTCAACCCATCCTCGTCGCCCACGGGTTGAAATATTGGCAAATCCACGTAGTCCCAACGGCTGACGTCCTCCAAGAGCCTGAAGGGGAGGACTTTTTTTTTTTTTTTTTTTTCCTGTTTAGCTACTGCTGCTACTGTGCTTGGAAACCAGGGGGTGATGGTTGTGTGTAGAAGTTTATGTGGGTTGGGTGTGGTGCCGGTTGTGTGTAGTCTGTGTGTGGTGTGTCTATGTGATAATTCTGGTTGATTCCAATTGGTTGATAATGGTGTGGTGAATTACCGTGGGTTGATTTTGATCTTGAAAGTGCAAGTCGTTTGGTTAATGAAATGCCTGTGAGAATATTTCGGGTTTATGGAGAGAGTGGATATGAGGTTTTAACAAAAATAATTAAAAAAAATATTAAAAATGATTATTGTAATAAAATAGATATAAATTTAGATAATTAGTTAGAGGATAGTTGTAAAGGTGGTTACCTAAATTAGTAAAAAGTAGGTTTTGATTATGTAGAATAAATTGAAATTTAGATCATTCATTGCGAGTGGTCTTACAGCCTAGTTAGAAACCCCATTTGGTTAGAATAAGTTTCGCTTCTTATTTCTGATATTGTATGTAGGGAGGTTATCATTTAGGGCAGTATTTTTTTTTTTTTTTTTTAAATGTATGATTTCTACATGAATCAGGAATCGGCCGTGGCAGTAGCATAAACGTGTCTGAGATGTCCGAATGAAACCCAAACTTCAGGTCAGGCTTAATTGACAGGCCTAGTCACTATGAATGCCGAGTCAGGAGAACATAAATTTCGTAAAAGCCCAATTTTTTTTTTTTGAAACAAAGAGAACTTCATTATCAACCCCAGAGGGAATTACACTTGACCAAACGGCCAATACATGACAAAAGAAGTTCATACATGCCCGAAGGCAAACACCACAGCCCAAAGGCCAATTGTGACTGGAGATAAAGAAACTCCACCCACTAAGTCAGGTAAAACTTGACTTAAAAGCAGCTACCAAAGGTAAACTGTGAAAAGATTCAGAATAAACAAAAAACATCTACCCAAATAATAAATAAACATTACAAAGATCATACATGAAGTCCCTCTAAACAATAAAGCACAATAGCACATAATAGAGAGACAGATCTAGCAAAAAGCCATCAAAACAATCCCAAAATGTCCAAAAATTACATAGGTAGACTAAAAAACCAGCCACAAACAGAGGCTACAACCCAGAACCGGCAGAAGAACGGCGGATTTCGCCAATACCGGCGGCGCGTGGGAAACACGCGCCGGCCCCGGTACCCCCCAGCCGAAGAGACACCGCCGGAAGCCCCCTCCCCACCGTGCAAGACCAGAAAATGGCGAAACGTGGCCAATTTAAGATAGAGCAAGCTCTGTAATCGACCCAAACCCATAACATCCATTTCAATTAATTTCTTTAATCCTCGGGGCTCGCAAAATTCTCCCATGAGAGGGAGAGAAATCTTAAGCCACATGGCCGTTTGATAACGGATAGTTTGTGGTTTCAAAATTTGCTATTTAAAAAATGAGAAATGCTAGAACATCTTCTGGTGTTCTCCCAGTGTTCTCCTGGAATGGCATAAATGTAATTAAAAAATTACATATATGTCCTTTTGGATGGCATAGATGCAATTTTTTAATCAAAAAAATTACATCTATGCCATTCTAGGAGAACACCAGGAGAACACTAGAAGATGCTCTAGCATTCCTCTTTAAAAAATAGTGATTTTTAAATATGTAATTTAAAAATGTAGTTAAGTGTTTAGTAAAATTACAGTTTAGTATTTAAAATCATACATTTTTAAATACATTATCTTGCTTACAATTGAAAACACAGATTTTTTTTACAGTTTCAAATCAAAATTTTTTAAAAACGCAATATCAAATGATACATTTTTTTTTTAACAGTTTAATGCTCGGTTTGTTTTGACGTAAAATGTTTTCCGTCGTAAATTATTTTCAATAAAATCGTTTTTCAAAAAAAATATATATATATATATTTATAAATATTTTTCAGCGTTTAGCTCGTACGAATCACCAATGTCGAAAAACCATCGGTGACGAGATTCCGTCACTGGCCGGCAGAATTCCGGCTACTTTCACCGGATTCTGACTACTGTTACCAGATTCCGGCCAGTTTCGTTGAATTCCAACGACGGTGGCCGGATTCCAACAATGGTCGCTGGAATCCAGTTAGTGCCGTCGGATTTCGGCAATTGTATACCAAAATTCGGGGATCTTCAGCGGTAGATTCAGGTTACCAACAAACCCTAATATCCGGCGGTGTCGGATTTCTACGAACGTGCGTGCAAGAATGAAGAATTTAAATCCAGAAAACGATTTACGATTTTAAAAACTGTAAATCGTTTTTCAAAAATTAAAGAGGCTTTTACGGTCAAACTAAAAACGGTTTTCGTTGACTATCATTTTCAGTTGCACAAAACACTAAAAAATATAAAAAATTATTTTCTAAAAAATATTTTAGACACAAACAAATGAAGCATAAAATCACACTTTTGATCTAAAATCCCAGTCAATGTCTCACTTCAAACAGCACGTTATGCAACATTTCCGTTGAAAATGCCTCACTTCAAACAGCATTTGATTACGCATCTCCAGTAAAAGAGGAAAGACTCGTCTCCTTTTGCAATATTTATTCCTTTTCATTTCAATTCACTTAAACATGAAAAACTAAAAAGATAATTAAGTCACATAATACAAATCCAGAAAGGAAAAATAAAATGTAATTCAACCACTAACTTTTCTTAATGATAAAATTTAACACGTAAGATATTTAACTTTGATGGGAAGTACTTTTTATGGAGATAGGAATCTCTTTTCTTTTCTTTTCTTTTCTTTTTTTTTTTAATGGAGATAGGAATCATTCGTTTCAAAAGTTTTCTATAAAATCATATGAATTTAATCATCTAATCTAATCAGTGTTCTTATGAAATAACAACAAAGCAAAAGATAAACAAACTAAACTGAAAACTAGCATCTAAGAAGGACCTAGCATACCAATCTTTAACTAGATTTTGACCAAAGAAGATGGGGATGAGCTCAACTAGTTAGGGAATTTGTTTTTTCACTTTTTTTTTTCCTAATCAATTTGGGTTTTTACATCAAATGGGGGAAGTAATTCTCTTTGAATGAATTGGATAAGAGATATGCTATTTGGTATATGCAGTCTTTCTCATATACTTCTCCGTTGATGGCGTATTGTCAATTCAGTTTTAGATCAATCTCAATTAAAAAGAAAAGAAAAAGTTAATGGTAGATTAACAATCCCACAAGCGAAAAAAGATGAGAGAATGACAAGATAATACAAAATAACATTTCTTATTGAAAAAAGAGATATGCTATTTGGTATTATGTTGTCCTTCTCTAGTCATTCTCCTATCCTTCTTTATTGACGTCGCATTGTCAATCCACCTTTAGATTAATCTTAATTAAAAAAAAAAAAAAATCAAATCAAATCAAATAGTGGATTGACAATGCCATATCAACATAGAAAAATGAAAAAATAACAAAAGAATACATAATAGCATTTCTCATTAGAAAAAGAGATGATATTTGGTATTTCGTTGTCCATTGGAGGTGAAAAGATTCTTTATTGAAATTGTATTTAGTTAGAAGATCGCATGAAAGTGCATTTGTTGTCCAAACAGCTCTCAAAGTAAAAAAAAAAAAAAAAATCTAGGAAATTCTTTCTCATTGTTTGTACATAATTTGCACTCCTCAGTATTGAGACTTTTATTTTTTATTTTTTTAAAAAAAAAATTATAAAAATGATCTTTTTATATATATATTTTTTTATATATATATATTTTGTGTACATCTCTGTTTTAAATCAATTATTAAATTTGTAGGATCACATGTGGAGTCCAATAAATTAAATGATTAATTTTTTTTAAAAAAAGATATACATAAAATATATAAAAAAATATATGTATATCATGTCTCCATGAAATTATCTATTTCACTAGGACTTGCCTCACTCCCCCTATTTCCGTGCATCTCTAATGTGGTATTATATAGTCTTGGTCATACTAATTAAATATTTCATCATAGACTTCAACCACTCTAATAAAATTAGGAACTATCGTGCATGCTAAAATAATGAACATTTTTCACTTTAATTAAAAAAAAAAAAAAACATTTATGTTTGTAGAGTGTTGATATGAATATTAAAACTTTAACTATTCTTAGGAATTGATATAGTAATCTAAGTAGCACTTATTGTCATCCACTAATCAATTAAATTTCACTATCAAATTTAGTTTCTTAAAACTTATCATGTGGCACTCTTATAAAATGACACGTGAGTTTATAAAATATTAGAATAAATATTATAATATCCTAAATAGTTTTCATATCCGTAAGGAAAAGTAAGACATGCTTTTTATTATTATTATTATTATTATTATTATTATTATTATTTTATTAAAAAAAGGGGTTTCTTAGTGAGAAACATTGACCCTAGAGCTATTCACCCCACCCCACTTAAACCTGGAAATTAACATGGTGTGGGACCACTCAAGCCAGGGACGAAGCCCGCCATTGTTATAGGGAGGGGCCAAATTTTTTATTTTTTTTAATCCTTATATTAGAATAGGAAGATCAATGCATAAATAAAAAACATATTATATTTAAATATTAAATTAATATATAAAACATTTAATTTATATATATTTGTTCTCATAGGTTGAGACTTTAGGTTTTTACTCACCTAACTTATAACCAAGAATAAATCAAAACTCGAAAACTTTTCAAGTAGATAGAAACCTCGTAGATGTGTTGTTTTTGTTAAGTCACACATTTATTTAATATTTTTAACACTTACTTTATGTAAAATATTTAATCAAAATGAGAATTTTAGAGCGAGGGTTTGAATTTATGACATATGCTCTGATTTCATATTAAATTATTAGTTATTCAATAAGCTTAAACTAAAAAAAAAGAAAAAGTTAATTAATTAATGTTTGAACAGTTTTAGCAATGACATAATATATTTACCCAAAATACTTGTTTGGCAAATGAAAGTCAAAATACTAAAATCCTTTCTCACATGCCTACTTGATTGGGAAAATAAAGACACATGAAGATGTATATAGTTACTCTGATGCAAACTTCTCTCTATTTTTAAGAGATTTTGTCATACTGCACAGATTAATTTATTCTTTATTAAGCAAAATAATGATGAAATGGAAAGAAAGAGCAAAGCAGGAAACAATAGTAATTGAGAGAGAAGACGGAGAGGCCCACAAGATTTTTATTTATTTATTTTTTTTGTGCTTTTTCGAAGCCCTTTCAGTCGGCATTGCATCATTTAACTATCTCTTTTTAACTTTAAAAACAAACTATATTTTTCAAATTTCAAAAACGATGTGTTTTGAGCTTTATTAAAACTGTGCATTTTGACAAAAAATTAAAATAGTCATCTTCTTCTAACTTTCTTTTGACCTACTCCTTAACCCTAAAAACATAAATAGAAACTGACAGTTGGAAGGGGAAATTTTTTTGACAAAGATAAAAAAATTCGGAGTGTGAGGGGGTGTAGGGCAAAAACAAAAAGAGATTGGGTAGGGGCCAGTTAAGGCCTACCGGCCACCCCCCAACTCCGTCACTGACTAAGGCACCAGTGGGACTTGCCAAGCTCGAACCTACAATCTCAGACTCTCAAGATGATAGGAACAAGGGCTTCCAGCCATTAGGCCACCACCCTTGGTGGTAAGTCGCACTCTCTTCAAATGTGAAACTTAACCTACCAAAACATCTTTCAATTATGGGTGTACAATCGTGCAGTTATTATCTGCTACCCATATAACTACTATTATAGGCGGTTGAAAAAATTGTTAACCACTTAATAAGGAGCGGTTTGCGCTTTGCGCTTTTAGGGTTGGCAGATGCGTTTAATAACTGCTAACAACCTACACTTATATATATATATATAACAATAATATACAAAATGGAGTCATTTCGGTGTGTTTGATATAGGGTTTTCATTTTAAGTTTAATGAAATTGATCTTTATTCATAATAATAGTAATAATAATATTATTATTATTGAGCTTTATTATATTTTGAAGCCTTTTACATGTTTAAAAAAATTGTCTAAAATCATCTAAAACATGCCCTAAAAAGAAGTTCAAGGAATGCACAAAACACCAAAATAGGTTCATTTCTAAAAAACGGTTATGCGGTGTGGTTATAAGTTTAAATAACCGCTAACTGATGATTATTTTAAAAACGATAACCGCCTAAGCCGGAACAGTTGCGGTTACAGAAATTCAATAACCACCTAAGACAACAACTGCAACCAGTTGTTCCCCACTTTTCAATGACGTTTCTCAAGGAAGAGTATGCACGGTTGTATATATAGCTCGTCCCTCATAAGCGGCCTCCCCAGCCACTCCAAAATCAAACAAATGATTATGAGACCCCGTTTCGTTCTAATTAATAGTATAAGTCACTCTTTTGTCCCTAAAAAAATGATGTGACTTTTACAATCACCATTGAGCTTTCGATTGATCACTATTGAATTTTTGATTAAGTGGTGATTTTAAAAGTTATATCATTCTTGGAGGGACACAAGAGTGACAAAATGATGACTTCTAGAATTACTCTTTTCTTCTATGGTACTAAAAAATAATTCCTATTTGGATTATAATATTTTACTAAAGTATAACAAACATTACCATCACATTAAATACAGGAAAAATTAGACAAAAACAAATCAATTGAAAAGGTCTGAGTATCGTGTTTTACCCGTCCGAGCCATATGAAAATTTGGCTGCCTATCCCAATATAATAAGGGAAGATTCTAAATTCAAAAAACATAATAGAGATCGAATGGTTTCTAGCCAAAAGAAAAGCCCCTGCCTTTCTATACCTTGTCCTCTTTTATGGGGCTATCTCTTACCATATAACATTTTATAGGGGTCTCACTATATTATTATATTATGTGAAATATTATCTGTCCCAACAAAATTTATAAATTTTTAAGATAAATGATTTAACTCTTTAGTGTTAAAATCTCTCGAGCAAAAACCTAAAAAGTAATGAAGGCTCAAAGATCGCACCTAATGTACAAGTCAAGCTTGAAAGCTTTAATTGTTAAAGATTTACTTTACTTTATATTTACTGTATACGTTGAGCCCAAATCCCTTCAACACGAGTCACACACCAAATTTCAGATTCTGAAAAGAGAAGTAATACACATATTCAGTCTTACATTCTTTAACGTAGTGGTAAAAATTATCATTAGATCTAAAATTTAATTGTAATTCATCTAAAATTTAATAATAATTTTCACTAGCATATCAGAAAGTATGAACTTGCAAATGTAGGAGTGAGAGTGTTTATAACATTTTTTTTTTTTAGAAAAAGTAATTCTATTCGGTAGATTCATATACAACTACCATATAACTAGATGACAGTAAAAATTAGCCAGTAGATCTGCACTTTTTTTTACGAGTTTTGATCAAAGAATTGATCTTTATTGCAACATCATCCAGTTATACAAAAATCTACAAAAATATCATTATTTTTTAGAAATTAAAGCCTAAAAACCTAGGATTAACAAGTTGGGCTTGGAGAATAATATCCTGCAATATAAGTTTAGTATTATTATATTTAAGTTTTTGGTAATATTATATTTGAATTTCTTTGTCTAATTAATGGACCTTAACATTTAAATGTATATATTGAATGGGAAATGGACTCTTGATGGTATGGCTTCACACAAGTATCCACTATTCAGGATGCAAGTTGCGGGTGCTTATTTGACCAATATGTAAGGGTGTAAATTCGGAGCGGGTTTCCCGTTATTGGGAAATAATCGGGAATCGGCTCCGAAGTCCCCAGTTACTGAATTTCAGTAACTGGAATCGGAACCGAGTACCCCGGTTAACCGGTTTTTATCCGGTTATCCGGACCGGGTAAAAAAAAAACCAAACAGCAACCAAAATTCGAATTCCATTCATTTCCCGCATTTTCTCACCAGCCAAACAGTAAAGAAACAACAAAAGCAAGCAAAAACGTATAAAGCAAAGCATAGAAAGTTACAGATCAAGCGGATCGGAGGGACCAAATTAAAAACAGAAACTACTACAAGCGAGTGCGTGTGAGAGAAAGAGTGACCTTTGGTCTCTAGGGATAAAGACGTCGATGACCTTGCCGTACTTGTCGAAGAGAGGGAAGAGATCATCTGCGGTGGTTCCTAGAAAAAGAACAAAAGCAAGCATTAGGGGATTGAGAGAGGAAGGGGGAGGGGAAGATTGAAAATTAACGAGGACGAAAGGGGTAAATACGAAAAGTGATGTTTAGGACAAGGAGGGAGTAGGTGTCTCTGATGTTTGGAGGGCCAGATCTCCCAAAGTGCGACATCTTGCCGCTGCAAGTGCGAATGAGTGAGAGAGGGAGCGAGAAGAGAGGAGAAGAAGCGGCTAAGGTTTCATTCTTTCGAATTTGAGTCTCTAGACCCAAATTGATGCGAAATTGGTTGGCAGTGGGCTGTGGGTTGTGGGTCTCTAGACCATTCTTCACAAAAGAAATGATTCTTCACTAGAGACCATGCAATATATATTGGACATGGTATTGGACCGTGCAGTGGCCAGTGGGCTCCGTGCAGTGGCGGAGCCCAGTGGCCAGCCCATGTTCATGTCCAATATATATGTAGGCCCAGAATAACACATTATATATATATACACACCCGAAGCCGATTACTCGGTTATAACTGGGTATTTTGAAACCTAATACCCGACTCTGACTCCGGGTACCTAGTTATAAATAACCGGGTAACAAACCGGTTTCCCGATTACCCAGAGCCGGTTTCCCGGTTCTCCTGTTACCCGAAGCCGATTTCCCGGCTGGTTATAACCGGTCTGAATTTACACCTCTACCAATATGTAGTCAAACTTTTGCATTACACTGTTCAAAACTATTATTATCATTATCTTATTATTAAATTTAAATATTATTTCGAGCAATTGTTCCCATTTTTTTTTAGAATACTTTAAATATTATCTCTTAGAGTCAAAACACCATGGGGCATTGGGATATTTTTTTAAGATTAAATATACAATTTAAAAATTGTTGAATTTAAAAGGATAAAATAGATAAAGTGACGATAGATTGAATACATTTATTAACTATCTAATTTATGATAAAGTCTCTTAGCACTTTCAAAAGACTAGGCAGGCAATAAAATAGTTTTTTTTCTTTTCATTTTTTTTTAGCCAGGCAATAAAGTAGTTAGATATGATGAGGGATAATATCTAGATTTTTGATGTTTGGTGGCGACTCCACATAAGCCCCAGTATTGCATGAATATGCATGCTTATAATTACATTTTATTCATTAATGGGGCGTTGGCATCAGTTCTATGAGTTTCAACCAAAAAATAAAAAAATAAAAAATAAAAAAAATTATCTGATTATGCGTCTAATGACAAGTAATTGTTTTATTATTATAATTGAGTATCTATTTTAATTTACAAATCCATAATCTATGCATATTTGCTAGTGCTTTTCTACAAACTTGGGAATCAAACTTAACATAATGAGCTTCCTGCCATGTGTAAACAAATTTATGTCATATCTGAAAAGGGATTGGAATCCAACCCCAATGCACAAAACACCCAATATGCAGTAATTATAATTAATAAAATTATGCAACAATCAAACATCACACATCTACAACACAAAATTTTGTTGACGAAATAGAAATCAAAGGAACACATCAAAGATAAAATCACATATCAAGGGTTTGAAGTAGTCAAACCCTATAATATAGAAGATTAAAATATAGGTTAAGTAAACTTACAATCCATGTAAAATATTTAGACAATCGCTATGAACAATAAGCTTCTCGCTTGCCTTTACTCCAGCTCCTTGTTGGTCAGTCTTTTATGAGTGCCTATCCTTACCGATCTATTGGTAGACTTTTTGACGGTTAAATGATGTGTATGGTGTTGTTTGAACAATAAACAAACTCCAAAAGAGAAAAGAATCCTCTCAAGATGTTCTAAGGCTTAAAATTAGGGGTTAAATACCTTTTTAGTACTTGTGGTAAGGCCCAAAATCAAAAGGCGGTCTCGGTTTCAAAAAGTGTAACATGTAATACATGTCGTTAATAATAAAACCCAATTGGTACTTTCGTTTAGGTTCCGTTCATTTTTTTAACGGCTGTCCACATTACCCCCTTAAAATGGTGACACATGTCCTGGTTGCCACATATTTCAGCCAACTAGAATTACCATCCCACGTGGCCCATGTATCACATGTGATACTTATGCTTTCAATGCCACGTAGGATGAGAAAAATAATAAAAAAAAAAAAAAAACCTAATTTTTCCAATTGTGACACATTTTGAAACTAATACGGCTTTTTATTTCGGGCGCTACCACGTGTACTAATGAAGTATTTAACCCTAAAATGATTTATAGGCTTCACAAAGTCCAATAGAGGGAAAGCATCACTAGCTCTCAACCATGGCTCTCTTGGCACACAAAAGAGAGGCAAGGAAATTTCTCAAGAGGTAGTGAAGCTCTAGCTTCGTTCTAGACTCTCCGAATGACTCAAATTGCAACATATTCTACTTGTAAGATTAGAAAAGGCAACATCTGCAATGCTATCAAGGTTGACCCAATCCGAGTAAAATTGTCATAACTTTTGATATCCACATCCAATGAAGGCACACTTGGTAGAGTTGAAAAGCTGATTAAAAAATATTCAACTTTGTATTTCACAAGAGTTTTCAAATTCGGATGTTTACTATGTCAAAACAGGTTGACAAGATAGTGTAAACTCTGTGCAGCATAAAGACACCCAAAAATCCATCACGACAACCATTATGGTTTCATCGATAATTTTCTGACATACTCAAAACGCTAAAACAACCAGGTCACAAATCTCTCTAGAAGTCATTTCGTTAAGCCACCTAGGTGACGAAACTCTCTGGAAGTTCTTCAGTGCCTTTAAAACATGGTCTGTAAGCACAACCTAGTGACAAAATACCATAAAACACATAAATACTTAACTTTTCACACCAAAGCACTTAGGTGATGAAAAAGTTTTACAACCCAACTTTTGATCACACATGATACCAATTTCTAATGCCTAACAATCTCTCTCTTTGACCATTTGGTGGCAAAACTAAAATACATCATGGACAAAACAGTTATAAGTAAATAACAATTTACAACCCCAACCCCAACCTAACAAATCACTATTAAACTTTGGTTAATAGAATATGTTAATGTACATGTTATCTGGAAACACAACAAAATTCACTATGCACATTAAGATTTGGAAATAATATTTATTATCAATATAGCAACACAAATCAATAGTAACCTATTACTTCACGTATTATCATTGATACAAATGTACATTGGCATGAATATAATTCATCATTAGTAATATATATAGTCATCACCATGACATGGTGTCAAAACAAATATCAAGTAAACAAGATAGATAATATCAACCTCTAGTTAATTATTGTAGCATACGAGTGTAACACTCTCAAAATTAAATAATAATATTTACTTAACTTAGAATGTTATTCGCAGTAGTATCAACCAATTAACTGGTAATTAGCTTATTCTAATACACTAAACTAATCATCGAAGTATATTAAGGCATGAAGTGGAATAAATTGATTTGAAATTTCTAACAATAAACATTTAAAACAGAATTATGTATCATTGATCATAGACTCAAAGATTCCAAATAGATATTACTATAAAATAACTAAGTTAACTACCAATTACTCAGCCTGACAATACGAGCCGTTCACTTGGCATCTTCATCCCAGCCAATTTCTCACTCTACTGCCTGACAACCTATTAATCTACAAAACACCAATGTGTTTTATGGTGGAAGATAAATAATTGTATATGTTCACGACTTGTTCAGCAAATTATTAAAAAACCAATTATGCATCGAGTCTTAATTGACAAAACATAATCTTGAAATATTATACGTGAGTTTCACAAATATAACATATATCGTCTCTATTATTATGCAATTAAAATGTTATTTATTTTGAAAAAGTGATGAAGCATAATTCCGATAACAATCATTGAGTGCAGAAAATCGTGTCATATATGTATATATTCATTTAATCATAGCTATCATCCATATGGGCTATCCAAACTCTTAACCCATTTTGGTAGGGTTAACACTGTCCTGAGGGACCTGTAATACAACATTGGTGTTGTGGATATTGTATGCATACCGTCATATACTAGCAGCATAATCGAATCCGACTTCGGGTAGCCCACGCTACTAGTAAAGTTGTAACCGTGACCTCATCCACACATGGTGCATCTGTCACAAAACAATCGTCAGATCCAAGGCTAAACATAAAAATAAATCTCTTTGACTATATGGTTAACCTGTATAGTAAGCCCAAGGTCATTGTTCCGTACGTACCGGTGTACCATGTCATATGATGCATTAATATTTATCGCCTTTTACATGCATACTTTTATAAACTCATCATTTTCTTTATCTTGTTATTCACCACTCATTTTCACAATAATCAAAAGTGTATTTCATGTAAGTTGTAAATATGCATGTTTGGTATACAAAATAATCATACTAGGAGAGAAAAATAATAAGTATTTATGTGAGTTTATATTCACTTGAGTCGTAGGTTTTCGTCGGGTATTCTTCCGAGTATACTCCAACCTCCCAATCTGAGAGAAGACTTGTCATTAGTCTCTAAACCTGAGCTAAACAAGTCATAAGCTTTAAATAGGCTCAAAACAGGTTCACTGCCCGACTGTTGAATCTTCGGACAAGAGATTCAAACGTTTGGCCTAGATATCGAACGTTCGTCCAATGAAGACTCAAACGTTTGATGATGAACATAAACTTATTTTCGAACCTAAAAGCTACAAAACTATATCTAGGAGAGTCATAAAGTCTTAATATGATCCCTAACAGAGTCCTAAGCCACAATAACACCTCCATGCAGAACTTGGTACGTCAAACCTCATCAAACCGTTAATCTAGTATTAAAGCTAAAAACCACTAAAAATGTAAAGCTAGGTAAAATTACTTAACAAAACAGTAAGTAAACAACCTAATAACTTCTACTAAAATGAACTAAGTTGAGAAAGGTTTTGGCTTTATTACTATATTAGTATTGGATTAGTAATTTGACGAGGTTTGACGTGCCAAGTTCTGCATTGAAGTATTATAATGTTTTAAAACCCTGTTAGGAGCCCTGTTAAGACTTTAGAACCTGTTTAGAAGTGGTTTGGTTTGGTTCTGGTTTGAAATTAAGTTTCTGCCTAGAACTGAACTTCCGATCCTCCCTGATCGAACAATCGAAGTCATTGTCGAACGTTTGATCCTTGTATCCCAAACGTTCGTGAGTCAAGAAGAAGACCTATTTTGAGCTTATTATATCATAGAACCAGTTTTAGCTCAGGATTAGGAGTAATGATAGGTCTTTTTACAGATTTTGATGTTGTGGAATCTTACGATATAAGTGAGTAAAAACTCATATGAATACTTGTTATTATTTTTCCCGTATGACATGATTATTTTGTGTACCAAACATCCATATTTACAACTCACATTAAATATATTTTAGAGAAAACTTCATTTACTACCCCCGATCTTTCATCACTTTTGCAATCATACCCTTAAACTTTAAAAAGTGTCAATTTAGTGTATTCATCTTTCAATTTTTTTCAATTTCACCCCTCACTTAGGATTTTCGTTAAATCCAGTAAAAATTTCAAAAATACCCCTACTCTCTCTCACCCTCTCTCTCTCTCTCTCTCTCTCTCTCTCTCTCTCTATATATATATATATATATATATATATATATTCTTCTTTCTTTCTTTTTTTCAAATATTAAGGCATGGATATTTTTGTAAATTTCATTAAATCCTAACCAATGCCTAAATCCTTGTAATTTTTTTTTTTCCTAAAAAAATGGGGTATTTTATGAATTTTGACACTCATTAGTTATGATTTATCAGAAAATCTTAACAAATAGATGAAATTGAAAAAAAAAATTGAAAGATGGATACACTAAATTGGCACTTTTTAAAGTTTAACGATATGATTACAAAAGTGATGAAAGATTAAAGGTGATAAGTGAAATTTTCGTTATAATTTAAATTACAGTGAATTCTATATTTTGTGAAAATGAGTGATGAATAACAAAACAATGAAAATGATGAGTTTATAAAAGCATGCATGTAAAAAGTGTTAAATATTAAATTGCATCGTATGACATAGTACACTGGTACGTGCGAAATAATGACCATGGACTTACTATTATACAAGTTAACCCTATGGGCAAATAGATTTATGATTATGTTATGATTGGTCTTGGATCTAATGTTTGTTTTTTGATCGACGCGCCATTTACTAATGGGGGTCATAGTTATGGCGTTGCCAGTAGTGTGAGTGGCCCAAGGTCGGACTCGATCAGGCTACTAGTATAAAACGGTATGCGTACAATATCCGGAGAACCAATTTGTATTACAAGTCTCTCAACATAGCGCCAACTCATCCAGGAATAGGTTAAAATACTGGGTAAACCATATGGAATTGAACTATTACATGATTATCTTATTATATCATATACAATATCCATACTGTATTCATGACCATTTTGTCAAATGATGAATTATAATTGTACATTGTTGCATGTGATTTATATTTCTAAACATCTAAGTTCACCATATGATAACATGTACATCAAATGTATTTATGCTCACTAATTCATGTACTTACGCTTGTATCTTTTCCACTTATGAAACATGTGTTGTTTAATAGATAGTTATATTAATGATGATTCTCAGAGTGACGTTTGGTACTTTTGGAGAGTGTGCTCAAGATCATCTTTGAAGAGCTAGATCCAGTGTGGTTGACCGAGATGTAGAGAGGTGGTAGTGATACCTGTTGTGACATGATCAAGATTATTTTTATGCTTTATCTTCTCAAGTGTAGGTTTTGAGATTGATGTTATGTTATGACTCATAGATTTGGTTCTGAAATCTTGTATTATACTTTGATGACTAGTCTTTTGACTGTACTTTTGGGAGATATGGCTATCTATGTTATGATACTTTAGTCTTGCTCTAGTTGTTCATATTGTGCTTTTGTATTTTAATTGCTATCTTTGTGTTATAATGGAAAAGTCTTCCAATCAGCCATCGAACGATCAAGGTGTAATATCTAACGTTCGATGTACTATTGGACCAACGGTTTTAGAGTTTTAATTGAACGTTCGTATGTACTATCGAACGTTCGAGTCTAAGGCTACTATCAAATGTTCAGCTTCCCACTGGAATGTTCAGCATCGAGCACTCAATGTCTCACTTGAACGTTCGGTTTGCATAGAAACTTTTAAAAGTTCAGAATCTCACACTTTACAAACTAAGAATCAATCTTAGCATTCTTAAGTTATAATTAGAGCATGCTTAATCCTAATTAATGTTCAAGGTATTATAGTGAAGCATACTGGTAATTGCAAAAAATTGCTGGTATAAGTAGTTGAGTGCAATTAATCTGAAAGGCCAAAAGGGACAGTGCAGGAGGTAGAGTATGTGTGACATATAGCAAAATAATTGGAAGGTTTGGCTTTTGAAAATAAAGATATGGACAACTAGGATAAAGGTGGGAGATTGAACAACTTGAGGTGAAGGTTTTAGCGTAGCCTATTCATGATGTGAAACATTGAAGACGCATAAGTAAAAAAATAACAAAAAATCAGATTATCTGGGATATATATCATTTGATCTTTAAAAAAGATAGATTCAAGAGTCTGATTGAGACAAATGTGTATATATTGATATGTATGTTTATTAAGTTATATTATATTTAATTTTTATATTAAATTATTTAGTATTATGTATATATTGATAGTATATAGGGTCTTAAAAACGATATATCATCATACCGTCTGATTGATACAAATGTCTCATATACTAGTTATATAGTTATATATTTGTATGACATATAATTATATACTTATGTACTTATATAGATAGTATAAACAAATATAACACATATGATAACTATAATTAAAATACTTGGTATACTAAATAGTTAATAGGAAAGTGTATCATAACTCTCTGAATTTGAGCGCGATTTGAAACTAGTTACTCACTTTTCTAAAAATCAATGTTGGCTCCTTCACTTTTTTTGTGAATTTGAAATAGGTCATTCCTTCCATTTTCGCAACTTCCGTTAGTGTCACGTCAGCCTTTTTGCCACACCACCTTAAAATATTATTATTTTTTTAAATAATTTTATTTAAAAAGAAAATGAAGGGTTGGGGGTGGCTGCCAGTCCCCCTTGGGTTGGGGGAGGGGGTCGCTGGGCGGCCACTCTCAGGGCATAGGTTTATGTTCTGATTTAACTTTATTTTATGACAGGTTATGGAGAATGCTAATGCTTTGATGCAATATGATGACTAGGTTGTGCTGGTGGATTAAGGATATGATTTTTCAACAATCTACCCAAAAGCATCTAGCTCCTGGCAGGAAATCACATGAATCAATTCAAGCATAAAGCTCTTGGCACAAAAGCTACGACCTTTAAAAACAGGTTGGTTGTTGTCTCTTCCAAATCCCTCTTCTTTTTCCTTTAGTTGTTAGAGACACAGTTCAGCCCAATTCTAATACAAGTCAAATGTGTCTTGACACACAAAGCTCAAGATATAGAGATTTGCTCCGAGGGCTTTGTGACAATGGGGGGAGCAAGCATCACAACATTAGGAAATAAATGAACACCATGAAGCTTACCATGAGGCACCAAGAGATTTGTAGACAACAATCAATAGCTAGATATCTCTCTTCCTTACAGACCTAGCATAATTTTGTTTCTTCTGTATACCATATCACCAGGCATATCTAGATTTATCACCCAATTTGTTAGTATTTTATATAGGCTACATTCTGGATAAACAAAAATACTTTATATAATGGTTGCGATTTAACAAGATGGTCGGTTCTCAAATTCAGAATCTTCATGTATTCAGACAATGTACAAATCAAAGCATGTGACTGACCACAAGCATCTTGAAGATATTCATGAAGAGTCCTTGCAAATTCCAAGGCAAAATAACTAGTTCTTGTGCAACCGTCCAAACGGGTCTTTAAAGGCGTCCAGACGCCCCTTAGTGTCCAACAGATAACGATGAAGACATTCGGACTTCAGAGCAACACCGTCCGGACGCTAGATCAATCAATATTCAACAAGGAGTTGGATTTCAGAAGTCGACACTATTAGGAAGTCTCTACAAGCCGTCCGGAAGACGTGGCAACACGTTCGGACGATGTCCAGTATTTCAGAATATTCTAGAGTTCTGTTCGAACGCGTAAATGATTTTAGCAAAGACCGTCCGGGCGCTCAGTCAAGCCGTCTGGACGTGAACCTGATAAAGATAGAATTACGTTGTTTCTGAAAGGATATCGCAGAAAACCGTCCGGACGTGGCTAACTTCCGTCCGAACGCTCGCCAGCCAAAGCCCGAATCATAGCAGTTTTAGGTTTCTTGTAAGCCTATAAATAGAGGGCCTTAGGCTTGTGTTTTGTACAGAATTCGACAATGAATTCCATAGTACTTTGAGAGGGTGTTTAGGGAGAATCGAAGATCCGCTAGCTTTCAAGCCGTTGCCGGTGTGTGCTTGGTAGCTATTCCAACCGATGATTAAAAATAGGAATTTGGTTTTACACTTTATCGGTTTTCACAACTACGTGGATTTTAATATTTTTAACCACTCGCAATAGTACGGGACTTTGTAGTATAGTACTAAGGAGGGTATCGTACCACAAGGATTGGAAGGTTGTTCAAGTTATGAAGTACCTAAAACGTTACCTAATTTAATTATGAAAAAGATGATTTGTTTTGTTCTAACACTAAGCTAAACAAGTAACAAAGAAAAGTCTAAGAATAAGGAAAGTGTAGGGCATTGATTTCACTCAATCCTTAAGCACATGGTATATTGTATTCCTCCCGGATTTCTTTCACAAATGTAATACGAGCGCATAATGATTGTCAATCACACGACGACCTCAACATGAAATTACTTTAGTTAAAGACAATGATAAACCATCTATTCATACAAAAGTCATTCAACTCAAATCTAGGGTTGAATGATTCATGCTTCCTAGTATGGATTATAAGGTCTATTAATAAGCATACACATTTATGGAAAAAGCATAAACCATCTTAGTTTAGCACATAATCTCCACATAAACTTACACTAGAATGGAAAAAACATTTAAGCAATAATTAAACTAAAAAGAGTGTGGAGAGATATGTGATCCCTAGCATGAGTTTATCAAATTCACATAAATTATGTCATAAGCACCATTACACAACCATCCTTAGGTTATGTAATCATTACACTTGTATGGAAATCCAAAAACAACACAATCTACCCCATGGCACTTAGAAAGAGTTCATCAACACCCTACAACTAAATTAGCTACTCATGGAGTTATGGAATTCTCTTATAGAAGAAGAAGAACCCATTACTCTAGAGGATATAAAAACTACAACCCACACTAACAAGATGTAAAAACAACTAACTTTAATTATTGAATCTACCTTAACAACTAAAAAGATACTCAAAAACAAGCTTTAAAGAAAAGAAATTCTAGGTGGAACATTAAAGAACAACTATGGGCTCTGGAATCTAAGGATTCCAGAATTGTTTTCAACATAAAATAACACAAAACAAAAGGAAGAAGAAGAAAGAAGTGCTGGAAATATAAGAAATTATAAAGAACACTTGAATAACTTAAACTCCAACTTCACTTTACTATAAAAACGAGTTTAGAATCAATTACAGCATAAACATACCTTGAAACTAGCTCACTGGAAAATATGAAGAAAAGAGTGCATCACTTGAATGCACAAAAGCTTAAAATAAAATTTATCAACTAAAACTAACTATATTATTAACCCACACGCCATCCTCTATTTATAGAGGATTTGGTACAACAAACCTAGCTCTAACAATCACTCTCAGCCGCACAAAATGATGGTGACAACTTCTATTAGAACCACACAACTTGAGGATGAATTTGAGCCACACAAAAAGCTGCCGACATCTGAAGATCTTTCTGAAATATCCGAAGTCGATCGATCGAATTATTTTGCCTTGGAGATTTCGATCGATCGAATGTAGATCGATCGATTTATTTTCTCAAGGAAATTTCGATCGATCGAATATACTTGATCGATTTTTTCTTCTAGGCAGGAGCACTTGAACTTCACATGTCTTCATTTAGGCTTAACTTGTTGATTTTTTTCTTGTTTTCAATTAAGACCTAAAAAAGAGATGAAACACTAAAACATAATAACACATTATTTAACAACACAAACTAGGGTTTAACATATGTAAATTAAGGGGCTTTGAATGTAAACATTCAACGCTTCTCACACCCCCAAACTTAAATAATGCTAGTCCCTAGCATTACAATTTAAAGATTAAATTTAAACAACTACTATAAAGCCTCTTTCGTGGGAATCACGATTGCACTTAGCACATGCAATAAGCCTTTTAAACCCCTAGGATACCCTAGTGGACGAGTGAAGTCTCGTGAAGGTTTAGCATAAAATGCTACCTACAAACATTTATGTTAACTCCAAGAATAAAGTATCTTCAAAATAATGGACTCATATTCATGAATAATTTTAAACTAACAAACTCATCTTACACAATTTAGAGAATTCATTTCTATTTACTCACAAATGGCTGGACAAGATATCATATGTTCAAATCGATGCACTCAGATATTAACATATAGCTATGGGGTTTCAAAGTATTTCCTACATATATGTGCTTCTAATGTCTCAAATTTCTTCAAATTTCTCACAAGATGGAATAACCAAGGCATAGGCAATGTTTTAATTTTATTTACAATATTAATATGGTTGTGCAATGCTTAACTCCATTAAGCGTCTAATTGACCTATGTACAAGTGTTAGGCCAGTGACTCCCAAACCAGACGGCTTTAGGGCACTAGATGTAGAACATCTCAATGGGCTTAATAACTTAAGTCAAAAAGAACTACGAAGTCAAACTAACCATTATATTTATTTACTTACATCTTTTGACGCGAACACTCAATGCTTAATGAGGCAAGAGGTCCGGTTACTCAATGAAGCTTTTTTTTTTTTTTTTTTTTTTTATGCCATTATAATGCCAAAGTCATCCATTCCACAAGGCATTCAAATTCAATCTAAGACACTCAAAACAACTATATAAGGTTACAACTTAAAATCATACCCACAAGCAAAATGCCAATGTATTTCGTGATTTTCAAATTTTTCAACACATGAATTCTCATAGCCCAAGGTGAGTGAACAAAAATAGAGTCTCTATTTGTGTTTGTGTTCGAAAGTTTAAATTTGCCAGTGAAACGCAATTCACAATATAAATCAACAGTATTCTAAGGAGTAATATGTACATGTTAAAACAAAAATTATGGACAAAATCCGAAAAGTGTCTCCATACCCCCAAACTTAAAGGACACATGGTCCTCAATGTGTATATCAAAGGTAAGCACAAGATCAGGTATAAAAGAAAACCTGATTGGGGAAGGTATGGCTCAAGACATACCCTCAAACTTAGAGGGTGGAAGTAGTTTAACCTGAAAAACAAAACTAGAAACAAGAGTAATATACAAAAGAAAAAGAAACAAGAAAGAAATATTTCACATTCCGAACGGCAATATTAAAACAAAAACGTTATCAGTTACATCAAAATGACATATCAAAATTACATTGTGCAAAACATAAGATATCCCAAAAGAAAACACAATGTCTATCAAAAATACATGTCATGATCTAAACAAAACAAAGAAAAATAGGTGCCCAACAACACTCATGGCGCGGCATCCAGAGGTGGTGGGAGACGTCCTAGAATCTGACGTAACATGTCCTCCATAGCACTCTGCCGAGCCAGGATCTCTGTGCGAGTCTCTCGCATCTCAGTACGCGTGTCACGCATCTCTCCAGCTAAAGTGTCCAACTGACTCTGCAGTAATGAAAAATCGGTGATAGAGGACGGAACTGAAGTCTGCCCGGGAGATGACTGCTCACCCTCGTGCGTCTCCTCCGCACGTGCATCATCGACCTCCATGTCGGCCTGTGGTTCGCCCAACTGTGGCATGTGGGAAATACTCTGCGTCCACTGAGCTAGACCGAACACTGGAATACTCCTATCTAAGTTGGCCAGCTCCGGAAAATGAATTCCACTAGAAATGATAAGCTTGGTAATGAGGCACGGAAATGGAAGTGGTCTCTGTGCAGCGTTCCGCAGCCGCTTCTCGATCATATCTTCCCAACACTTGTACATTTGCCTCCAAATTATCTCTGGGATGTTCACCCAATATTGCTTCTCAAAAGCATAAAGAGTATGTAAAACGTCACCTATCCTCTGTGTCTTATGCCCCAATGGGCACACATTCTTCTTTAAGACCGAGTCGACTAGTAATAGGTGAGGTGGCAATTGTGCTCTCTTCGCACAAGTACGTTTAATATCGCCGTAAGCCCCTCCAAACATGTCATGAATAATGAAATGTAAATCACAATGTGGAGGGTACTCACCAAAGCAGCCTCTCGGGTCGGTAGTGGGGCAATCAAGTGCTCTAGCAATATCGTCAACGCTCACGTACACTTGTTGGCCCAAGACGATGGAAGACAAGTAAGCCGGATTGTCCGTGTCAAAAGTAAGATTCTGGTAGAACACACGGACAAATGGCGGATAGAAGAAATCATCGGCGGGCTTCAAAAGTGGCAATAAGTTGCGCTTACGGATTTGACGATAAGCCCATTTTACCTCTTCTTTCTCTCGGAATTCACAGACAATGTCGAAACGAGTTTCGACATTGAACGGTCTACGCTTCCATTCTGGTGTAACGAACTCACCGAGGTGGCCGGGACTGTCGGGGGAGAGAGGAGAGTCTTGTTCCATTAAAAAAATGCTCTTTGAGGACTTTTTACAAACACGTGGTGGGCCAAAATAAATTTGCCAAGGAAGGCAAATTTTTGGACTTGGAATTGGTGGGAAATGGAGGAAAAGGGAAGAGGAAGAGATTTGAGGAAAAAAATTTGAAGAAAAACGAACAAGAAATGAGGAAATAAGGGAGTTGGGAAGAAGAAACCGAGAGGGGAGAAGAAGTGCTCTCGGTGGTTTTGAAAAAGGAAGGAAAAAATGAGGGAGTGAAGAGGGCACGGGGGTTTTAAAAACGTGTCACGTGGCTACTGGGCGATGTCGATTGATCGATTTAAAAATCGATCAATCGAAAATTCAATCGATCTACTTTAAACTAGATCGATCGACCCCCCTCCCTTTTTTTTTTTTTTTTTTTTTTTAAACAGAGAGCTAAAAACAGTAAAAATAATTTATACAAGACAAAATAAATGGTGATGAAACGTATGCACAACAAAACAAAAGTACCACCGAGTATACTTAGGTAAATAATGTACAAGATGAAGCTCTAAGTATCAAAAGTAGATGGGATCCGTTAGATCAACGATTTCCACATCTTCGTTATGCGCAATGCCCTGAATGTAGGGTTTTAATCTCTGACCGTTAACTTTAAAGAATTGACCAGTTTTGGGATCTTTTAACTCAACCGCTCCGTGAGGGGATACAGATGTGACTATAAAGGGCCCATCCCATCTAGAACGGAGTTTACCAGGAAACAGGCTAAGTCTAGAATTGTAAAGCCATACCTTCTGATCTGGAACGAAAGTCTTCGGTCGGAAGTGTTTATCATGAAATGCTTTTGTTCTTTCCTTGTACATCCGGGCACTTTCGTAAGCATCATTGCGGAGCTCTTCAAGCTCGCTCAATTGTAACCTTCTGTGGGATCCTGCAGATTTCATATCAAAATTATAGGTCTTGATTGCCCACCAAGCCTTGTGCTCTAACTCTACAGGGAGATGACATGCCTTGCCATAAACAAGCCGATATGGCGACATGTCAATCGGTGTCTTGAAAGCTGTACGGTAGGCCCATAATGCATCATTGAGGCGCAATGACCAATCCTTGCGATCCGGCCGAACCGTTTTCTCTAAAATTCTCTTTATCTCCCTATTAGATAATTCCACCTGGCCACTTGTCTGAGGATGGTAGGGTGTGGCAACTTTATGAGTGACAGAGTATTTGACAAGCAATGTTTTTATGAATCGATTACAAAAATGTGTTCCTCCGTCACTGATAATTGCTCGAGGCATACCAAATCTACTAAAAATATTTGTCTGAATGAACTTCACAACAACTTTATGATCATTGGTTTTGGTTGCCACAGCCTCTATCCATTTTGATACATAGTCTACCGCCACTAAAATATACTCAAATCCGAAAGATGGCGGGAAGGGTCCCATGAAGTCTATCCCCCATACATCAAAAATTTCCACAATTAGGATGGGGTTTAGAGGCATCATGTCCCTCCGAGATATTGTTCCAAGGCGTTGACATCGATCACACGCCTTACAAAACTTGAAAGAATCCTTAAACAAGGATGGCCAGAAGAATCCACTTTGCAAAACCTTCGCCCCAGTCTTTTGCGCACTAAAATGTCCTCCACATGCTAGAGTATGGCAAAACATGAGGATACTATGAATTTCATCTTGCGGTACACAACGGCGAATAATCTGATCAGCACAGTACTTGAAAAGTTCAGGATCTTCCCAAAAATAGGATCGGATTTGCTTGAAAAAATGATCCTTAGCTTGCTTAGACCAATAAGAAGGGACCTTACCTGTAGCAAGATAATTAACTATGTCAGCATACCAAGTTATTCCTTGAGGCGTGATCTCTAGCAGTTGCTCATCCGGAAAGGAATCATGCACTGGGATGAGAGAGGACTCAAGAAATATACGAGAAAGATGGTCAGCTACAACATTTTCAGATCCTTTCTTGTCCCGTATCTCTAGATCAAACTCTTGTAGTAAGAGTATCCATCGAATCAAACGGGGCTTTGTTTCCTTTTTGGCCATTAAATGCCTCAATGCGGCATGATCAGAGTATACAATCACCTTGGACCCTAAAAGATAAGAGCGGAATTTGTCCAAGGCGAAAACAACCGCTAGTAACTCCTTCTCTGTGGTGGTATAATTTGCTTGTGCTTCTAACAGAGTCTTACTAGCATAACAAATCACGTGAGGGGGCTTGTCCACACGTTGACCTAAAACAGCACCCACTGCATAGTCAGATGCATCACACATGATCTCAAAAGGGAGAGACCAATTGGGAGTCTTCATAATCGGAGCTGAGGATAGAAAAGAGCGAAGTGTCTCGAATGCATCTAAACATGCTTCATCAAAGTTGAACGAAGTTTCCTTGGCAAGAAGATTGCACAAGGGTCTTGAAATTTTGCTAAAATCCTTGATGAAGCGACGATAAAAGCCAGCATGTCCGAGAAATGAGCGTATTTGCCTAACCGTGGTAGGTGGTGGAAGTTTAGAAATCAACTCCACTTTTGCTTTGTCTACTTCTATACCTCTTTTGGACACTATATGTCCCAGAACAATCCCTTCTTGAACCATAAAATGGCTCTTCTCCCAACTTAATATCAAATTTGTCTCCTTGCATCGTTGAAGAACGAGTGAAAGGTTATGGAGACATTCATCAAATGTAGGTCCAAAAACGGAAAAATCGTCCATGAACACTTCAAGGAATTTTTCTACCATATCCGAAAAGATAGACATCATACACCTTTGGAATGTTGCAGGTGCATTACATAATCCAAAGGGCATGCGTCTATAAGCAAAGGTACCAAAGGGACAGGTAAAAGTTGTTTTCTCTTGATCCTTGGGATCAACGGCCACTTGGTTATATCCCGAATAACCATCCAGGAAACAATAATAACTTTGGCCTACAAGACGTTCTAGGATCTGATCAATAAATGGCAATGGAAAATGATCCTTCCTAGTTGTAGAGTTGAGTCTCCTATAATCGATACACACACGCCATCCAGTGGTCGTGCGTTGAGGAACTAGGTCACCAGAAGAACTCTCAACCACAGTGATACCAGACTTTTTAGGTACCACTTGTATGGGACTCACCCATGTACTATCCGAGATGGGATAAATGATACCCGCATCTAATAATTTCACCACCTCTTTCATGACTACTTCCTTCATATTAGGATTCAATCTCCTCTGTGCCTCCCTGGAGGGCTTAACATTATCCTCAAGATGAATACGATGCATGCATATGGAGGGATCAATCCCTTTCAAGTCTCCCACACTCCAACCAATTGCTTCCTTGTGTTCCTTTAGAACATCGAGTAGATTACTCTCTTGGTCATCCTGTAGATTAGATGCAATAATAACTGGGAGAGTATCATTTATACCTAAGAAAACATACTTAAGTGTCGCAGGAAGCTGCTTAAGCTCAAGCTTTGGTGGGGAGATCAGAGAAGGAATAGGAGGGATGCCCGACGTACTAGGTAACGGCTCCTTTGGTACTTTCCAAGGAGGAGAGTCTATTGCAGCCATATTATCAAGTAATGAATTGACTTCGCCAACATAATGCTCAATATCAAAGTCCTCAAAGTCAAAGTGAGATAGACAAGCCTCCAATGGATCTTTAATCAAAAGGTGGGGGAGTGTGTCTTTAACAGTTTTTTCAATCATGTCCAATAAGAAACACTCATTAATATCTGATGGATGCTAAAAAGCTTTGAAAATGTTCAGCTTTACCTTCATGTTCCCAAAGGTTATCTCCATTTCTCCTGTCCTGCAATTTATGCAAGCATTAGCCGTAGCTAAGAAAGGGCGTCCAAGGATGACTGGGATAAACCTTGCGGGGTCTGGGACAGGTTCTGTATCAAGAACAATGAAATCCACTGGGAAGTAGAATCTGTCCACTCTAATGATTACATCTTCAATTATACCACGAGGTTTCTTTACGGATCTGTCTGCAAGTTGCAAGATAACCGTCGTGGGCTTCAACTCTCCGAGTCCTAATTGCTCATAGACCGAGTAAGGTAACAAATTAACACCTGCACCTAAATCAAGGAGTGCCTTGTCAATGGTATGGTCTCCAATAATACAAGAAATAGTGGGAGCACCCGGATCCTTAACCTTGGGGGCTACAGCATGTTGTATCAAAGAACTTACTTGCTCGGTCAAAATAATTTTTTCTGGACTACGCTTCCTCATCTTACGCTTTTGAGTACACAAATCTTTTAGAAACTTAGCATAAGGTGGGATTTGTCGGATAGCATCAAGAAATGGTATATTAACTTGTACCTTTTTAAAAACATCTATCATTTCTTGATATCTTTCTCCTTGCTTCACAGCACTAGGAGGCTCCTTGAGACGTTCATGGAATGGAGCTCTAGGCTCATAAGGTATCTCAGGAGTGGTTTTCAACTTATCTTTTGGATTCTCAAGGGGTATCTTTGGATTTGATCGGGATTCACCTTCTTCAGTGTCTTTCTGCCTGACCTGATTATCGACTGTCCTTCCACTCCTTAAAGTTGTAACCGCTTGGACTTGCTCATGAGTGGTGCTGCCGGAAGCACTCCCATCGACCATGTATTGTCCCTTAGGGTTGGCTATTGGTTGGGAGGGAAGTTTTCCTTCTTTTCTCTGATTAAACGCATTTGCCAGCTGTCCAACTTGACCTTCTAACTTGGCAATCGATTGGGAATGAGAATTCAGCAATTGAGTATTTGCTTCCAAGTTACCAAGTGCAGTTAAAACCTTATCCTCAAAAGCAGAATTTCTTGGAGGAACAGCTGACTGGTATTGATACTGATGGGGCCGATAATTGGGATTATAGGATTGATTAGGAGGCAAAGGGTGTGCCTGATTATGCACTCCTATAGTTGGTCCCTGATTCCCTGGAGCTCGCCAAGAGAAGTTCGGATGATTTCTCCATCCCGGGTTATACGAATGAGAATATGGATCATTAACCGGTCTGGAGATGGCTGCATTTACTTGCTCATGAGGAACTTCAGAGAATTGTCCTATGACGGAGCAATCTTTCGCCTGATGCGATGGATTAGAGCAAAATGAGCAAACTTCCTGTGGAGGTGGAATGTGAGAAACATTTGTAGGTGCAAAACCAGCAGCCATAATTTGATCTAATTTTCTTGATAAGGCATCTACCTTAGTAGTCACATCTAAGGAATGGCTTACTCCGAAAATTGTCTCACTTCTTTGGTTCTTAGATGCAGGTGCCCTACGACCAGATGATGAATGTTGTAAAGAATTTTCAGCTAGGTTTTCAAACAAAATCCACGCATCATCTTCACTTTTAAGCATAAACGTACCCCCACAGGAGGCATCTACTATTTGTCTATGAGGCTCTGTTAAGCCATCATAGAAACACTGAATAATTTGCCACTTGGGAACAGCATGATGTGGACACCTCCGTAGAAGGTCCTTCATCCTATCCCAAGTTTCATGAAAAGGTTCCCCCTCTATTTGTGAAAAACCGATTATGGCCTTCCGTATTTGGTTTGTTTTCCCTATGGTAAAGTACTTCTTAAGGAACTCGTGTTGCATCTGAGCCCAAGAAGTGATAGAGTTAGTCTCTAGGGAATTCAACCAATATTTTGCTTTATCTTTTAAAGAAAATGGAAACAAACGCATACGCAAAGCATCTTCAGAGATGTTCTGTAATCTCATAGTTAAACAGATCTCAAGGAATTCATCAAGATGCTTATAGGGGTCCTCGTTATCAAGCCCATAAAAAGATGGGAGCATTTGAATAATGCTGGGCTTAATTTCATAATGAGTTGCCGTAATGTCTGGCAGCTGAAGGCTTGAAGAAGGGGTGTATGTAGTGGGAACATAATGATCCCTCAACAACACGGGCTTTTGTTCTTCAGCCATAGGTGTTTTCGAGCGGGCTTTTCGACGTGCGTTCCGTTCGGATCTACGACGTCTATGAATCCGCTCTAGGTCTAGGTCGTATGGAATAATAGGCAATAATAGCGACCGTCGACCGAACATAAACTAACAAAAATAAAACAATATATACAAAACAAGGATTTAGAAAAAATACTGGTTTCAGCAGAGTTCCAGTTGATGCAGTAGTTTCTGTTGCTCCACCAAAGTCGCTCGATCTATTTCAAAATGGATCGATCGAATTGTCGATCGATCGAATTAAGTATCGCACGATCGAATCTTCTCTGCAAAAGAACAAACTCTACCGAATCCTAAAAGAGTGATATTTGCACAAAAACATGAAATATTGACAAAAATAGAAAAGAAATTTAGTTTCTGCCTTGAAACAGCTGCTGAGATGTCACTGAGATAGGTCGATCGATCGAAAATAAATGCCATCGATCGATTTGTCGATCGATCGAAAATATTGAGATCGATCGATTTGTAGATCGATCGATTCTTTTGGTTTTGAAAATAGATCGATCGATTGTACTTCTGCAGAAAACCAAATTCTGCAGAAACAGAACCAAAACAGAGTCCAAACCCAAAAACAGTTTAAAGCAGAACCTAAACCGCTTATGCACAGAATATACAATATGAACAGAATCAAACTAGATAAAATCCTAAACACTTCACAAACAACCGTTTGCAATCCCCGGCAACGGCGCCAAAAATTGGTAGCTATTCCAACCGATGATTAAAAATAGGAATTTGGTTTTACACTTTATCGGTTTTCACAACTATGTGGATTTTAATATTTTTAACCACTCGCAATAGTACGGGACTTTGTAGTATAGTACTAAGGAGGGTATCGTACCACAAGGATTGGAAGGTTGTTCAAGTTATGAAGTACCTAAAACGTTACCTAATTTAATTATGAAAAAGATGATTTGTTTTGTTCTAACACTAAGCTAAACAAGTAACAAAGAAAAGTCTAAGAATAAGGAAAGTGTAGGGCATTGATTTCACTCAATCCTTAAGCACATGGTATATTGTATTCCTCCCGGATTTCTTTCACAAATGTAATACGAGCGCATAATGATTGTCAATCACACGACGACCTCAACATGAAATTACTTTAGTTAAAGACAATGATAAACCATCTATTCATACAAAAGTCATTCAACTCAAATCTAGGGTTGAATGATTCATGCTTCCTAGTATGGATTATAAGGTCTATTAATAAGCATACACATTTATGGAAAAAGCATAAACCATCTTAGTTTAGCACATAATCTCCACATAAACTTACACTAGAATGGAAAAAACATTTAAGCAATAATTAAACTAAAAAGAGTGTGGAGAGATATGTGATCCCTAGCATGAGTTTATCAAATTCACATAAATTATGTCATAAGCACCATTACACAACCATCCTTAGGTTATGTAATCATTACACTTGTATGGAAATCCAAAAACAACACAATCTACCCCATGACACTTAGAAAGAGTTCATCAACACCCTACAACTAAATTAGCTACTCATGGAGTTATGAAATTCTCTTATAGAAGAAGAAGAACCCATTACTCTAGAGGATATAAAAACTACAACCCACACTAACAAGATGTAAAAACAACTAACTTTAATTATTGAATCTACCTTAACAACTAAAAAGATACTCAAAAACAAGCTTTAAAGAAAAGAAATTCTAGGTGGAACATTAAAGAACAACTATGGGCTCTGGAATCTAAGGATTCCAGAATTGTTTTCAACATAAAATAACACAAAACAAAAGGAAGAAGAAGAAAGAAGTGCTGGAAATATAAGAAATTATAAAGAACACTTGAATAACTTAAACTCCAACTTCACTTTACTATAAAAACGAGTTTAGAATCAATTACAGCATAAACATACCTTGAAACTAGCTCACTGGAAAATATGAAGAAAAGAGTGCATCACTTGAATGCACAAAAGCTTAAAATAAAATTTATCAACTAAAACTAACTATATTATTAACCCACACGTCCATCCTCTATTTATAGAGGATTTGGTACAACAAACCTAGCTCTAACAATCACTCTCAGCCGCACAAAATGATGGTGACAACTTATGATTAGAACCGCACAACTTGAGGATGAATTTGAGCCACAAAAAAAGCTGCCGACATCTGAAGATCTTTCTGAAATATCCGAAGTCGATCGATCGAATTATTTTTCCTTAGAGATTTCGATCGATCGATTTATTTTCTCAAGGAAATTTCGATCGATCGAATATACTTGATCGATTTTTTCTTCTAGGCAGGAGCACTTGAACTTCACATGTCTTCATTTAGGCTTAACTTGTTGATTTTTTTCTTGTTTTCAATTAAGACCTAAAAAAGAGATGAAACACTAAAACATAATAACACATTATTTAACAACACAAACTAGGGTTTAACATATGTAAATTAAGGGGCTTTGAATGTAAACATTCAACACTTATCAGTGCTCAACAGTTCGTGTGAAGTTTATCTTAAGGATCGGCCCTAAGGTAAATGAATCCATCAAAAACCCTTTCAGGTGGAAGATTTGGTTGGGAAGCGTTCACGATGGGCTTCGTGTCAGAGTTAAAGGTATGACTACTGCATAAAGGCATGTGAGTACGAGTGTCTTGTAACTAGCTTTGTTTTTAGATAGTGGATTTTCTGGGTTTGGCTACCCTGGAGTGGTTTTTCTCTTCACAGAGTTTCCACTTCATAACAAATATCTTGTCTTATTTAAAATATGTATTTAAGATTTTTGTTTGCATACAAACACACATACTTGGTTAAATTAAAAGTCAATAATTATTTTCAATTGGTATCAGAGCAGGTTACACATGTGTTTTAGATTTATTTCTTGAGTGTGATCCATGACTTCTTCTAACATAAATCTTCCTGAGTTCTCTGAAGATTATTTTTATGATTTCTCTAAATATACCATTTTGATATGTAAACTCTTTAAGAAATCCAATAGAGAGCTCAAGAAGATTAAGTAAGAAAAAGAGTCTTTGATTTTACAATTATCTGAATTACATGTTTTGATTGACTTTTTGAAATCTGAGAATACTATGCTTTTTGATACTGTTGATGCACTAGAGAATAAATTAAAAGAATAAGAGGATCTCTTGGAAAAATTCTCTAGTAATAATTTGAAAATCAGGCTTGTTAGTTTGAAAATCATGCTTTGTATTCATATAGATATTTCTAACAAGCCTGATTTAATTGTTAATGATTTAAGTACTTCTACTTCACATACTTCTGATTCTAAATTAGATTCTATTGATATTAAGCCTGTGATAGAAGATACAGCTTGTTTAGATAAATCTTGTTTAACTAATCATGTGATGCCTAACTCCAAAGAATCAGGAATACAAGGTAAGTTTATTCCTAAGTGTAATAATTGTGGGAAGATTGGTCATATTAGGCCAAATTGTTATTTGTTGAAATCCCACAGGCCTTGGATTAAGCAGGATGCTCTGAGAAAAAGTGAAGTTGAAGATTCTTCATCATCAAAATATGTCCCTCCTCATAGGAGACATATAAAAGGTAAGGGCAATATTGTTTGCAAGAATGCAAACCATATTTTTGCAGAGAAAGTCAAGCAGCATTCCAACAAAAGAAGTCTGCCCACCTGTCATCACTGCGGCATCACCGGTCACATCCGACCTAAATGTCCACATCTTCAAGCTCAGAAGTCGAAGGTTCAGAAGGAGCTGCCAACAAGAGCTACATCAGACATTCTACCTCCAACTACATTCTAGGCTCCACGGCATCAGCAGCGACAGCTGAAGTTGGTTATTGCCAACAAGAGCTACATCAGACACTCTACCTCCAACTACATTCTAGGCTCCACGGCATCAGCAGCGACAGTTGAAGTTGGTTATTGCCAATCAGAGTGGCAAATCAAAGAAGAACAATTCAAGGCGCTACAAGAGAAAGCCGCAGAAGCCCATTAGCAACCATGGCTATGAAGGGTTGCTGAGTCTAATGCAATGTATGCTAAGAAGAATGGACAACATGAACAAGACTTGCAAACCACCATCAAGGGTCAAGCAGGTATGGGTCAGGAATGATGAGACCATTCACCCCTTGAGGGGGAGTGGACTCACCTAGTAGAGGTGAAGTCTTACCATGCCTAGGATTTTAGTTCATAAATCCTAATGCATGCCAGGTATGTTTTGCATTGCATAATTTATCATGTCATATCCTATACATGTCTTGCATTCTATTTGAGGAACCATTTATTCTATCTCCATATTTTCTCTTGTTGTCTTGAGAAATTCCTGCAGATATTTTTTTTTGGGATAACAGTTAAAGCACGTTAGGCGGTTGCTTTTTTGTCTTGGTATTTCTAAACTTCTCACCCTAAGGACATGTTTGATTTTACCTTACATGTTGTGACTAGATGTTATTTCCTTTTCCATAAGCATGTCCTTGTTTTTTTATTTTATTGTTTTCAACAACAAAAAAATATATTGGAGGAGAAGATGCAGAATTTTTATTTTTTTAAGAGTTGTTTTTCAGATATTGTATGTGTTTTTGTCTGATATCTCAATTCATTGTGCATTAATTGAGTATACTTATATATGATTGAGAGTTTATGTCTGATATCTGCTAAGTTTTCTTGTGCATCTTAATAGTAGATAGTTGCTTTTCTCATGCAATGAAAAATTGTGCACTATCCAAAGCTCCTCTAAGGTACATTTTTGCTATTTAACTTTTAGCTTCTGGAAATTCTAATGAGAGATATTTTTTTGTTAAGATGGTTAAATTGACTAACTCGCTAGTTGAACCTAGAACCCATAAATTCTGGCATTCTTTCTAGGTTGCAGCACCAAGTGATAAAAAACATTCAATCGAATAAAAACGGATAAATAAAAAGATCCACTGTTTGCTAAATCTGTTCTTGATATTGTCCCTATAGAAACAGTCAGTGACCTAATCATTGCGAAAATAGACGGTCACTAAAGGACTTTGTAAAAGAAAATGTGCTGAAACTTAGGGGAAGTGTATCAGATGAGGGTGGCTAGGCCCTAGCAAAATAAGGTTTGACTTTTGACTGATCTAACATTTATTTTCTCTCTTCTCTAGAAAATTCAGGTGATTTAGGTCATTTCAGTGAAATTCGTACATTTTTTAGAAAGCCTTCACATACACACGCATTGCTTGAATTAAGTCTTCTATTGAAAAATGTCTTTCTGCAGGGAAATGTTTGTGCTTATTGAATCTTAACTCTCAATTATATCTTGGGATATTGTTGATATACTAATTGAACTGAGTTATCAATGTTATATACATGCATGCTCTAGAAATTACTTGGGAAATATTTTTCTGCTTTTTTTTCTTTTCTTTTTTTCAGATTTTTTGTGTGAAGCGTCAAGACGGTGTGTTTTGGAACGTCAAGATGGTGCTCCTGTTTGTCTGGACGGTGGTTCTGGCTGTCCGGACAGTAAGGTTGATTTGTCTGGACATCCATTCTTCTTGTCCGGACGGGCATTTTTTGCAATCTCCTACGTGGCATTCCGTCCGAACAGTGAACCCTGTAGGGTTAAATCGCATTCTCCCTAGCGTCACACGTCACTTTCTCCTCTCTTTTGGTTCTTTTTGTCGTCTTGTGCATTTTTTCTGTACTTTTTATGCATACTTCTTAAGTGCACGTGTCATCTTTGCAATTTATCTCCACCCCATGTATGTTTTTATACTCTTTTACTAATTCATTTTAAGTTTTTATGCTTAGAATAGTTTGTTTTTGGGTTTCTATTATTTTGAGTTTAATATGTAGTATTGCTCAAAATTCTTTATTATTTGGGTTGAGATTTTGCATATTTGGTTCTTGATATTATTTGGGTTGTGTTTTTTGCTGTTGTAATTTTTGGGATAGTTCATTTTATAACCATTATAATGCCCAAATTTTTTAGACTAACATATATTAATACTTTCATAGATCTGTTTCTGTGATTGTTTTTAGTCCAGGAATTATGTCTTCAGACGACTCTCCTCCCCGAGTCAGGCAGAGAACTGAAGAGTCAGCTGCGGATAGTTTGCACCGCATGCACTCACGACAGGTCCTATCAGAGCGGAATCTTCTCCGTGCCGATCTGAGAGATCCAATGCTGCTTCTCATCATTCAGATGCTTCTGGAGAACAATTAGGAGTATTTGTACAGCTGTGTCTGCCCGGCTTTTCCCAGACTGGTACGAGAATTTTATGGCCACATGATCTTCATTCAGGACTATGATCGAGGACTGATCATGCAAACTATTGTTAGAGGCCAGACAATTCTGATTGACCCCCAGCTTATCAGTTCTGTGATCGGGGTCTCTATTCTCCCTGTCTCAGGCGTTCCTTTCGCTGCTGGTGATGAGGCACCCAGCATTGACTTTCTTCATGATTTCTTTGGGATGAGACCACAAAGAGAAGACAAGTCCCACTCCCAGATCAACATCGGTGCATTTGCTCCTATGCACCGATTTTTAACAAAAGTGGTTGTGACAAACCTTTGGCCTCAAGCTCGTCGAAGTGAGCCTACTCTTAAGAAGGCCACCATTCTTTATGCCATAGTGATGCGGACTCCTTTTTGCTTGTGCAAGCACATATTGCACACTATGCTTGAGGTTCGCGATGAGAAGAACACGAGTCTGTCTTTCGGGTGTTTGATCACTCAAATTTGTCTTCAGGTCGTGACAGATATTTCAGACTCTAAGCCCCGCTCACAGATCCCAGATCCCTTTGGCATACAGACTCTCATGAAGTCTAATGCTCAGTTGCGGCACGAGGCTCAAGGCGGTGTTCCTCAGCCTCCACTAGTTCCCCCACCAGTAGCTGCATCATCATCTCAGGCTGTGCCCCCTACTTTTGATATAGAGGCTGCATTTACTCAGCTGATGTCATCCATGGGAGCTCTCCAGCGTGAAGTTAATCTTATTGGAGAGCGTGTTGAACAATGTCAGATTGACATCAGGGAGTGCCTGCAGTACCATCACCCCAAGCCTGATGATGAGGACTAATTTTTTTTTTTTTTTGTTCTTTTTGTTGTTTGATTGTATGTAAACAATTTTAAATTTGTCCTGACATTTTGGTGTAATTATTAAAACACTTATAGTTTTAATTAATAATTTGTTGACCCTTTGTCATTGTGTGACAAAAAGGGGGAGTATTTTTTTATTTTTAGATCGAGAATGTATTTCCAAACTAGTCAAGTGTTTTTGTCCCAGAATGGCCAAATGTGGAGTTTGTTAGTATTTTATATTGGCTACATTCTGGATAAATAAAAATATTTTATGTAATGGTTGCGATTTAACAGGATCGTCGGTTCTTAAATTCAGAATCTTCATGTATTCAGACAATGTACAAATCAAAGCATGTGACTGATCACAAGCATCTTGAAGATATTCATGAAGAGTCCTTGCAAATTTCAAGGCAAAACAACCGGTTCTTGTGCAACCGTCCGGATGGGCCTTTGAAGGCGTCCGGACGCCACTCAGGGTCCAACAGATAACGATGAAGACTTCCGGACGTCAGAGCAACACTGTCCGGATGCTAGATCAATCAGTATTCAATAAGGAGTTGGATTTCAGAAGTCGACGTTGTTAGGAAGTCTTTGCAAGCCATCCGGATGATGTGGCAACACGTACGGACGATGTCTAGTATTTCAGAATATTCCAGAGTTCCGTTCGAACCCGAAAAGGATTTTAGCAGAGACCGTTCGGACACTCGGTCAAGCCGTCTGGACGTGAACTTGATAAAGATAGAATTTTGTTGTTTCTGAAAGGATATCGCAGAAAACAGTCTGGACGTGGCTAACTTCCATCCGAACGCTCACCATTCAGAGCTCGAATCTCATCAGTTTTAGGTTTCTTGTAAGCCTATAAATAGAGGGCCCTAGGCTTGTGTTTTGTATAGAATTCGACAGTGAATTCCATAGTGCTTTGAGAGGGTGTTTAGGGAGAATCGAAGATCTGTTAGCTCTCAAGCCGTTGCTAGTGTGTGCTCAACAATTCTTGTGAAGTCTATCTTAGGGGTCGGCCTTAAGGTAAATGAATCCATTAAAAATCCCATTCAGGTGGAAGATCTGGTTAGGAAGCGTTCACGATGGCTTTCGTGTCAGAGTTAAATGTATAACTATTGCATAAGGGTATGTGAGTACGAATGTCTTGTAATTAGTTTTGTTTTTGGATAGTGAATTTCCTGGGTTTGGCTGCCCCGAAGTGGTTTTTCTCTTCACAAAGTTTCCACTTCGTAACAAATATCTTGTCTTATTTAAATTTCGCATTTAAGATATTTGTTTGCACACGAACACACACTTAGTTGAATTAGAAGTCAATAATTATTTTCACAATTGATCAAAATCATCCAAAGAATTCTCCATCGGTGGCTTTAAAGGCCAGTAATTCCCATTCCTAGAAATTATCAATGCATCCAACTTCTCATCATCTTTTGATGGCGTCCCGAACTTGGACTCTATGTGCATATCTGGTGGTCTATGTCTATTATGCCCAGCTGACCGCAACCCCCTCATATTGGAGGAGAACATGCCTGGAAATGGGGTGTAGGCAGGCCCTTTAGGTATGAGAAAATCTTTAGGGAGAGAATCCATGTCCATATAACATTTCCTAGCTCTGGCGTTAGTAATCAGTGTAGCTAAGTCATTAGATTGCATCAAAGCATTACCATTCCCCATATCTTGTCAAAAAATCAAGTTAAATCATAGCATAAACCCAGGCTTTGGGGTGGCCGGGCCCCTAGGGTTGGCAGCCACCCCCAACCCTTCATTTTCTTTTTCTTTTTTTTTTATATATTTTTTTAAAATTTTCTTTTTAAATAAAAAAAATATTATTTTAAGGTGATGTGGCAAAAAGGCTGATGTGACACTAACGGAAGTTGCGAAAATGGACGAAAAAGTGACAGAATGACCTATTTCAAATTCGCGAAAAATTTAAGTAGTCATTATTGATTTTCAAAAAGTGAGGGACCAGTTTAAAATCAAGCTTTGACTCAGAGAGTTATGATACATTTTCCTTAGTTAATGTCCTATTAAACACTAATTAGTATAGTAGTATGTTAATATACTAACATAACTAGTTAGTTAATATGTATATTAACTAAAATTATTCATATACATATATAATAATTAGTTATGAATGGCTTTTTAAAGCTCAATCCGTTGCTTATTGAGATTATGACCCTATACACTATCAATATATACATATTACTAAATAATTTAATATAAAAATATATACACATAACAACTTATTATATATGCATATGATTAAAAATAGTTAACTAACTAGTTATGGTAGTATATTAACATACTACTATACTAATTAATATTTAATAGGATGTTAACAATTTAGTATACTAACTATATACTAACTATGAATGTATTAGGATCATCTCTAGTTCTTTATAGTGTAGGGGCATTTTTTTCCAAAAGAATGTGAAAAGACAAAAATACCCCAACACTATAAGGAACTGGATACTCTTCAGTTCATTTGAACTGGACAGGATCCGTTTCCAACTATGAATATGTATGTACTATACTAATTTTTAATATTTAGGGTTAAATACATTTGGCCCCCCTGTGGTTTAACAATTTTATTTTTTACCCCATTTACTTCATTTCGTATAACAGATTACATTGTTTATGGCTAAAGACACAAATGGTATTTTCGTCCATCTTCCGTCCAAAACCTTAATGGAAGTCCATGTCACTGATCTTAAAAAACTGACACATGTCCCTAAACCTTATTAAAAATTAAAAACTAACAAACTAAAAAAAATTAAAATTAAAATTTTGAAAAAAAAAAAGAGGGGTGACTCAAGCCACCCCCCAGCTAGTCTAGGGGTGGTCGAACTACCTCTATGGCCCATGGTTGTGGTTCGTCCACCCCACAAAGTAAAAATAAATAAATAAATAATCTTAAGGTTTGGCCCTTGAGGGTGGCCGAAACCACCCCGATGCCAAACAAGGGTGGCTCGACCCCCATTTTGCTCTTTGGGGGTGGGGGTGGTTCGGCCACCTCCAAACCGGCCATGAGAGCCACCCCTTTATCTTTTTTTTTTCAATGTTTTAAACATTTTTAGTTTTTTAAATTGTTTTACTATTTATTTTTCTTTTTAATGGGGGCATAGGACACATGTCAGTTTTTTATGGGTGTTGACATGGACTTCAGTATATTTTTGGACGGATGTATAATCTCATTTTTTTACCATAAACGAGATACTATATATGATACGAAATGAAGCACATGGACAAATAATAAAGTAATTAAATCACAGGAAGCAAAAAATGCATTTAACCCTAATATTTAATAGGATGTTAACTATTTAGTATACTAACTATATGTACTATACACTAACATATTAATATATTAACTAATTAGTTATGATAGTATAATAGCATACTACAATAGCAATTAATACTTAATGGTATATTAGCTATTGGTAAAATTGTATCATTAGTCCATGTGGTTGACGTAAATTACAAATCTCACTCTCTACTATTAAAATTAATTCAGAGATTTATGTGGTTAGCTTGATTTACAAATCACTCCATGGAGTCAAATTCCGTTAAAATTTTGATAGATTTTGTTAGGCGTCACGTTAGCTCCAATAAGATGGCGCACGTGTCAATCAAAATAAAAAAATATAAAAAAATAATACTTAAAAAATTATTATTATTTTTTTAAAAAAATTAAAAATAGAAAATGAGTGGCTGCCCAACCCTTTGGCCACCCCTCAGCCAATGGGTGTAGCGACGCGCCACCCCCGGCCTTTGAGTGTAATGTCCAAGAAATTAAGTGTTAAAAGACTTGAATTTGACTAATTAATCAATTAATTAGGTAAAGTGAGGGAAGAAAGCACTTAAAAAACATTTAGAAAGTGCTCATAAGTGGTTTTCTTAGTGGCGCGTCCGGACAAATCATTTCTAGGTCCAGAAGGGTTAATAAGTGAGTCGGTAATGAGTTTCTGTGAAGTGTGTCCAAACGAATCCATTTCGGTGTACGAACAAACTTGGCAGAAAGTCTCAGTCTCCTTGCATGTCCAGACAGGCTGGACTTGTGTTCGGACACAGTAAATCCCGGCCCTTGTGCGTGTCTGAATAGACCAATATCGCATCCGAACAGGCCTTACAGTGAGTTTTAGGCTGTGAATCATCAGATGCGTGTTTGGACGAGCAAATAATGTGTCCGAACAGGCTTGAGTTGAAATGTTCTGAGTGAGCCTCTCAGCCCATTTTTTGAAAAAATTCTCTCTCTCTCTCTCTCTCTCTGGGTTTTTGCCACAAAACCCTAGATCCTGGTAGATTCAAGCCTCCAATCTCAAATCCGACTTCGGAAACGTGATTCTCAAAGCAAGATCTACGTTTTTACTGTTCGATTTGAGGTAAATTCGAAAACCCTTGTCTCCATAGATTTTAGGTTGATTCTTGAGAGATTGAGTTTAACTTTCTATTTTCCTTTGGGTTTTGTGCACTTTGGAGCATCCTAAACGATCTCCAAGCTTCAAGTCACATTTTGATGAATTCAAGGTAAGGTCCCAAAACCCTAACTTTTGGTTTAAGTGTTTAAATTGTAGTTTTAAGTATCTAAACGTAAGATTATCTTATGGGTTAATATTATTTGTTATTGGGTTGTTGAATGGAACCTTAGAAATTCTATGGGTTTTCCATAGGTATAGCCTTTGAGCAATTCAAGAGCTATTTGGGAGTTGAGAGTTATAAATATTATGTTATTGTTAATGTTTCATGCAACGTATTAATGCAACGATATATTGCAAGACTTTCGTTAAGGAATCTTCTTTAAGCCTTATACCGAGCCGCCAAAGTAAATATTTTACTCACTGAGAATTTAATGTGTTTTATGATAAGAAAATGATATATATATATATATATATATATATATATATATATATATATATATATATATTTATTTATTTATTTATTTATTTATTTATTTATTGAGAAATGTTTTGAGGAACATTGTGTGAATTGAGTTTTCATAATATGTTGGGAAGAATTTGGAAAGAACATGATGCTATTCGAATATGATATGATTTGCGTGTGTGATAACATGGGCACAGAGCACAGATAGTGTTGATGCACTAGCATAACAAAATCATGAACCCTGAACGAGTCCTAGGGTTGAAGTCTCATAGGTGAAATAAGTGTAAGACCAGAGTTGATGCTTCTAGCCGCAGAAATAGTAGAACTATAGAGTTGATGCTCTTGGTATAGGAAACAAATCTTGTGGGTTGATGCTTTACGGGTAGAGTAAGTGTAAGACTATAGAGTTGATACTCTTGGTATAAGAAACAAATCATGCGGGTTGATGCCTCACAGATAGAGCAAGTGTAAGACTAGAGTTGATGCTCCTAGCCTCAGAAATAGTAGAACCAAAGTTGATGCTCCTAGCATCAGTGAGTTGATGCTCCTAGCACCAGTGAGTTGATGCTTCTGACTTCAGAAACAAGATGAAAATGGATAATGAGCATGCATAGCATGGTGATGTGTGACATGATTTGAAAATGATGATTATGCTATACATATTAATATGCCCATGAGTCTTAATGGAAGAGAACATATGTATATTTCTATTCGACTAGATTGCATATAATTTAAATGATGTTTAGTTTGAATGTGCCTATATACTTATATTCCCCGGAATTGTGGAATATATGTATGCTTGTATGACCAGGTTATGATGTCAATGATTTGCATGCTTAAAGATGCTTGTATGCATGTGTTTCTCGAAGTTGTAGAATACTTGTATACGAGCATAGCTGAGTCACTTGATATATATATGTATGCGTGTATAATATAGTAAAATCACTCTTGTTATTGAATACTTGTGTTTACTCTTATCAGCTATAATAGTAAACAGCTGTTATTGTAAACATACAGTAAAATTAAAAAGATTGGCTCATTGTGAAAATCAATGTGTATTATACTACTGAATTGGTGAACTCATACTTTCACATATGCGAACGTGGCTACCACCACAATCGTGTAGATGCGAATGCTTTGGCTGCAGGTACTTCAGATGTTGATGAGGACCTTGTGGCTATATATTTGGGATACTACGACTGAAGCCTATTGCGACAATTGTAGGTGTTGGACTCGAGGATAGTCTGTATTTTGTTTAGATACTTTTGTATATGGCTTGTATCGCATGTGATACGTATTTTTGTATATTCATTCTTGATGTGTATAATATTTTGATTAAGCCTTAAATAGATAGACTATTGTATGACTCTATTGTTGTAATTAACATTTGATAGTTTTATAAGATTTAATTTCTACTGTATAAATGTTTTTTTGCTGCATAGATGTTATACTCTGAAATACCAGGTACATATTATGGGATGTTTACTATGTGTTGGCTTAGTGACTAATTGTCATGCCACTGTGATGATTCTATTTTGTATAAAAAAAAATGGATCGTCACACTGGGGGTGGTCCTAAGGCCACCCCTAAATGCCTTTGGGGGTGCCACCATCTTATTGGCGCTGATATTGCGCCTAATGGAATTAGTCAAAAATTTTAACGAAATTTTGACTTCAGGAAGCGATTTGTAAATTAACCCAACAACATGGATCTCTGAATTAATTTTGATACCAGATGAAGCAATTTGTAATTTAGGTCAACCACGGGGACCAATAGTGCAATTTTCTCTTAATTATTTATGAAAAAAGTACACATACCTCTCTCAAACTTAATGTTTTTTTGCTGCATAGATGTTATACTCTGAAATACCAGGTACATATTATGGGATGTTTACTATGTGTTAGCTTAGTGACTAATTGTCATGCTACTGCGATGATTCTATTTTGTATAAAAAAAAATGGATCGTCACACTGGGGGTGGTCCTAAGGCCACCCCTAAATGCCTTTGGGGGTTGGGGGTGCCACCATCTTATTGGCGCTGATATTGCGCCTAATGGAATTAGTCAAAATTTTTAACGAAATTTTGACTTAAGGAAGCGATTTGTAAATTAACCCAACAACATGGATCTCTGAATTAATTTTGATACCAGATGAAACAATTTGTAATTTAGGTCAACCACGGGGACCAATGGTGCAATTTTCTCTTAATTATTTATGAAAAAAGTACACATACCTCTCTCAAACTACATCTCCATTGTCAATGTCCCATAAACTATCAATTGTGTTGATTTTCCCCATAAACTACCAAATCAATGTCAATATCTTCCTCAATGCCAATAAAAAGACAAAAATGATTTTAAAAAATTCCAATAAGACAAAAATATCCTTATAAATTCGAAGAAAAAAAAAAACTAAAAAACAAAGCTAAAAAATAAAAATAAAAATAATTGTTTTAGAAAATAAAATTAAAAAGAGGAACAAAATTAAAAATAATGAAAATAAAAATAAAGTGATTGCATTGGTTTTTCAATTTTATTTTTCGTTTTTATTTTTATTTTTGTTATTTTTCTTGAAAAAAATTTAGTTTTTTAGAAAAAAAAATTATTAAAATAAAAATAAAAATTATTATATACCATATATTAACTAACTAATTAATAAGTGTGCGTATGTACAAAGATATATGAACGAGCTAACGCTCCGAACCAAACTTATACGAGCTATGTTCATGAGTATTAATTGAGTCGAGTCGAGTTAATACGAGTATGTCTAATTTAATAATCAAATGTAATTTTGTGTTCACGAATAACTCATATATTAAATAAACCGAACTCGAGCTGAATTTATACGAGCAAAGCCCAAGCCTATTCGTGAACATATTGGATCATTTATAGCCATAGTTGGGGAGATTCATGCCCGCTACATGTTACGAGAGAGAAAGGGAGTTAAATATATATATATATATATATATTTTTTTTCCTTGGGCTTCTTTTGTCTTACCAATCACAGCAAATCCAAGATTTTAGATACGTTTCTTGAGGTTTCAATCCCAATCTAGATGGCAAAAATTGGTTTTGTCACAATCCATCAAGTTTTATGGCTTGTAAAGTCCAATTCATAGATAAATAGGAGGAGAAGAAGAGGAGGAATAAGTTTCTTTGCAGTAGCTTAGCTTAGAGTAACAGTAATTTAATTAAATAATGAGTAGTTATCTATGTTAGAGTTAGTCGTGTAAGCACTATGTGCACTTATTTTAGTAGGAGTTTACCTTCAAGTTGTGTAAGAGGTCTACTTCATTAAAGAGTTTTACTCTGCGTAGGTGTTGTTGTATTTTTCTATTTAAGGGTTAGATTATAAATAAATAAGCGGAAATTAATTCTAAACTTTGTGTTTGAAAATGTCGTTCTCTCAAAACTTAACAAATTATCCCGTTGTATGTTTGTAAAATCATTCACGTAACACAATCTAATTTTCAAAAGTAAATTCTACCCACTATATTTAATGTAGGACTCATGTATATGAAATGAATCTCATATGCATGTGAGATGAATTCCACACGCATGAAAATGGGTTCGCACATCCTTGCATACCTCGGCAGGCCCGCCCAATGTCATAGAGTGTGTGCAATAAAGCTTCATTGCACCAATCAGCTCTTATCTAGTAACATAGAATACCCATTTATCCACTAAAAACAAAATACACATTTAAACCTTAATTAGAAAAGACCATGAATATATATTTTTTAATATATATTTAATTGAACCTCTTAATTACATTGGTCTAGGGCCAATAAAGAAAATTAAATTGGTCTAGGTGACGTTCATTGAGTGTATATATAGTTCATGGTACAGTGAGAGCTTTGGTTTCATTATCTCACTAAAAACGCAATAATGGATCCATGATAGCGTACTCGATAATAGCGGGCACGTTTGGCAAGTAATTGAACAAAATAGAATGGTAGGAAATAATTTTTGAGTTAGTAAAAGATAATAGAGTGATATAAAATAAAAAAAAATTGCATAGAAAAGTGTGGGGTTTTTTAGGAAAAATTATAATTTAGCCTCTTAAACTACCAACCGTTTTGCAAGTAGCCATAGAAACTATCAACACTTGGATTCTGGCTCCCAAAAATATTAAAAAGTTTTAAAAAGACTATTTTTTTTTCTCGAAATATATCTATAATACCCTTGCTACGTGTTATTTTTCAATTAAAAATTAAAAAACTAAAAGGAACTAAAATTTTATTTTTTTAAAAAAGAAAAAGAAAATGGGTGTTTGGGAGTGGCTCGCAGGCCGCACCCTCCCCAAGGGCCACCCCAAAAACACCCATTTTCTTCTTCTTCTTCTTTTTTTTTTTTTTTTAAATAAAACTAAAAAATAGTTTTTTTTTTTTTTTTATAGTTTTTAAATGTTTTTAATTGAAAAATGATAAGTGTCAAGGGTATTATATGCATATTTCGACAAAATATGTCTTTTTAAAATTTTTTGGTAGTTTGAGGGCCTAGAGTCTAAGCGTTAGCAATTCGTGAGGCTATTTGCAAAACAGCTGGCAGTTTGGAAGATTAAATCGTAATTTTTTTATTTTTTATTTGAATAGCAATAAAATATTATTGATGTGAAATAAAAAGTAAAAAAAAGTTAGAATGCTGTAATGTTAATTATTTTTGAAAAATGTGAAAATAAAATAAGAAAAAGTAGAAGTTGTTGCTACGTATACTTTCATTGTTTTATTTATACTATGGGGACTCAATTTTCATGTAGTCCAATTGTCCGAACTCAAATTTGAACCTTTTATGGGAACCGATTCTCTAATATTGCAGCGTCAGATTTATGATTTCAGTGTTAGGCAAATACACACATACTGTCGTGGGATCAAATTACGACTGACGTGGCACACATGGGTGCAGCGACAGAAGGAACTCACGAAGACACGGAACGGAGAGGATCCGGAACTGTTGAACCCAGTTCCCGAACTGGACAAAACCGGAACAGAGGGACAAAAAGCGAAGGGTGGCACAGCTGCAATTAACACAAAATCAAGGGCATTCACTGGAAGTCTATAATATTTAATGACAGCGACGCAGTGAGAAGGAAAAGCCAGCAGCCAAAAAAGCCATCCAAACAAGAGTAGCTCTCTCTCTCTCTCTCTCTAAAAGGCCGTCTCTTGTGGTTCTCTCTTTCTCTATCGTGCGCTTCTCACACAATCTCATCCTCAGGCAGATTCGTTTCCTCTTCTCGATCCCTACCCCAACTGTAAGTTCTTGGAGCTCAAATCTCAAACCCTAAATTTGTCGATCCTTCTCTGTGTTTCTGAGATCCCTAATTTTTCTTTCCGTTTTTTCGTTGAAAAACCCTCAATCGTGTTTTTGTTTATCATTTTTTTTCTTTCGGAAATTAGGAAAATTTGTGTGGAACGAGGACCTCCCGATTCGGGTTGGTTTGCATGTTTGGTTCCGATTTTGTGTGTTGCATGTCAACGATTTTGATTAGGTCGTCGGTCATGAATTTTTTATTAATTAATTTAATATGACCAATAGGTGAAGTTATTCTGTTCGATTTTTCTCTTGAATGATCTGTGGTGTCTTGGTGGCGATTTTTGTTAGATTGAGTTCTGGATTATCGGTCAATATTTGATTTTGGAAATTAATCGCAAAATGCCGATATTTTGAACGGATGGGGCTTTTAGGATTTGAATTTGAGGTTTTGGCAGAGAAGCGTGAGTAGTAGTTTGCAGATTGGATGCTTTATACTTTTTATTTTTATTTTTGGGGGGGTCTTAGTAATATCTTTCTTTTCTTTGTTGCAATATATGTAATGCGAATGTAGAACATGTAAGGTAGGCAGTGGGGTTTCTGTTAAATTGTTATTGCATTATGGGTAGTCTGCGTTGGTAACTTCAAGCTATCAAAATTATCTTTCTTTACTTTACAATTCTATTAATAGGAAAGGGAAACGAGAATCTGATTGTATGTTTAATATTATTTCGTGTTTGAAAAGCAGAAGACTTACATTGGTCTTTTCAAAGCTTTTCATTTGCAATTGTTAACGTCTACCAAAACAATCTTTAAGGATTTTAATATTGCAATTTCAAGCATATTGGTTGCAGTGTTTGGTGTGGGCGTGCCTGTGAACTGGATATTGGTTCTACATTATAATTTTGTGTTGTGCTTTCTCTGGATTCTTTAAGGCAATCATGAGTGACGAAGGAGAAAAGACTTGTCCTCTCTGCGCCGAAGAGATGGATTTGACTGATCAGCAGTTGAAGCCATGCAAATGCGGTTACGAGGTATGAGAGGACTATTTATTATTTTTATTAGGAGAAGGCTTTTGGCTCAAGTAGATTAACATTACTTATTCAAGTCCTTATTCTAACTAGTATATTGAGTTGTTTTTACTTTTTCTGAACCTTGGTCACATCAAAGGTTTAATCATGTGTATCTCTATTACATGGTCATACAAAACCTAGCACACCTTTTAGCAGCACGTTACCTGTAGAACCAGTGGAATTATTTCCTTCTCCCCACTATCTGATGATTTTGAATAATCTCTTGCACTTTATCCATTATCTTGTAAGGTGGTACTATGATTGCTGTTTTGTAGTTCTTGCAGTAGGAAGATTGGTAAACGTGTTATTTTGTTAAATAACTATCCCTGGATAAAAAATTCTTGGTGTCAACCATCTTATTTATTTTTGAAATCTCCATTAGTAGTTGTGTTTATTAATTCTATGCTGAATCTTTGTTCACATCTTCACAGATATGTGTTTGGTGCTGGCATCACATATTGGATATGGCTGAAAAGGATGAGACTGAGGGGCGGTGTCCTGCATGTCGTGCTCCTTATGACAAGGAAAAGATCGTTGGGATGGCAGACTCTGCCAGGTGGTTTTTCTAGGAATGGCATATGATGCTGGCATGGAATCGTTATTAGTGTATGTCTTTTGTTTTGATTATATTTTTATTTTAATTTCTTCCCCAGCTTGGCGGCCGAAATTAATGTGGAGAGAAAAAAGGGCCAGAAGGCAAAGTCCAAATCATCCGAGGGACGGAAACAACTCAGTAGTGTTCGAGTGATTCAACGGAACCTTGTCTACATAGTTGGCTTGCCTCTTAATCTGGCGGATGAAGATGTAGTCCCTCTCTCTATGTGTGTGTGTCATATGCGTATGTTTGGTTGAGTTCTTCAAAGGAGTACATGACCTTTTTTTATTTTTTTTATGCAGCTTCTTCAGCATCGTGAATATTTTGGTCAGTATGGTAAGGTTCTAAAAGTGTCCATGTCTCGAACAGCAGCTGGTGTAATTCAACAATTTCCAAACAATACATGTAGTGTGTAAGTTTCTTTAACGTTTGTTTTTGCTTGGTTACTCAACAGTAAGAAACCTTCTGCTTTGTGCATTAGGATTTTTCTTTTTCACTAATGCTTATGTCTAAAGTACAAGTGCTCTTTGAATTTAATCATATACGTTTTTACTATTATTTGTCTGTCTTTAATTTATTATGCTTTTTGTAGTTTTTTCCCCTCTTCATTTTCCAAGTCTCCTGTTTCATGGGGTTTTGAGTTTAATTTGTTTCCTTGGTTTGCTTACCTTTCTTCATAGTTATCAGTAGTATTATTCTCACTAAATGTTAATGTGCTTTTTTTTTTTTGGTTCTGATCCTTATCAAATTTTAACGGACTCAGATATATTACCTACTCAAAAGAGGAGGAAGCGATTCGTTGTATTCAAAATGTACATGGGTTTCTTTTGGATGGTAGATCTTTAAGGTAAATGCATGTTGATGTCTGTTTAAAAGTACTTCTTTCATCAATGGGTTGGATGAGCGTGAACCATTTTAGTTTCAAGTTGAATAACTTGTGGAGTGTGTGTCAGGGCTTGTTTTGGAACCACAAAGTATTGTCATGCTTGGCTCAGAAATGTGGTATGCGTTGTCACTTTGTTTATTCAGTCTTATGAATTGTTTTTAGTTGTTGCTTGAGCCAAATTCAATGTATCTTATTGGGTATGGCACATCTACTTGGTGCAGCCTTGCAGCAATCCTGATTGTCTCTATTTGCATGAGATTGGTCCACAAGAAGATAGTTTTTCTAAAGATGAAATAATTTCAGCATATACGAGGTATATTGATAATTTTGTACCACAGATTTTTTTTCTTAGAGACCGTCGTTATTACCTATTGCAACATTTTGGGAATGTTCATCATCTTGTGCTTTTGTGAGGATACTAAAGTAAGAGTTCATTGAGTGCAAGTGTACTAATTGTGATTTTCTTATCTCCTTTTGATAGAAAATTTGATTAACAAGGCAAAATGGATGTCACATGCAATTGGTTATAAGCCCGTTGGTTTAGAAAGAAATATTGTCTCTTGCCTCATCCTATAGCTCTGTCTAATTAAGTTGAAAACCTTACCAAATAGTGCTCTCTGTATATGTGAAACCTAACTATCAGAAAGATAAGAATGCTTAGACGATTTCTGGATTTTGTTTATTGACACCATTGGAAGGTAGGATGGCTAAAATGAGATTGCAATTCTGGAGGACTTAAATTCAAGATGTCATTTATACAACTGAATAGAAATTAGAAGTTAAAAGTAGCATATGAAGTTGGAGTTTCAATACGTTAGAAAAGTTAAAAATGGATTTGAAAAGTTGATATTATATGCATTTGGGTTTTCATTTTGCAAAGTCTTTTGAATCAATTTATTGTTTTGTGCTGCTTGATAGTTATGTGGTGCCTTCATTGGATAATCAATTAACTTGCATAGTGTTTTTAAAGGAGTCGAGTTCAACAAATTACTGGTGCTGCAAACAATATGCAACGGCGTTCGGGGAATATGTTGCCACCACCAGCAGATGATTATTGCAATAACAGTTCTGCTTCTGCTGGAAAGCTAATTGTTAAAAATACTAGTGTAAGACAAGATGTCATAAATCAGCATTTTTCCTTATTGTTATTCTCATTATTGCTTCGATCTATGTTAGGCAGACTGTTCTATACTTGTGAAAGTACTGCTTTCAGTCGCATGTCATGATATCATTGATATTGGTGTATGGGATGTGTCCGGCAAGCCTATTGTTGGAATAGTGCCAATTTTTATTGTATGACCGAGGAACAGAGTTATGGTTTCTCATGTAGTGTGATTTTTCATTATTTGCGTGCGTCTCTGTATTTTTTCGAAATTTACTTCTGTGTTGGACTGTTGTCTCATTGATAGTGAAAATGACTTATCAAGAGAATCATCAGCTAGACGCACTCATACCTGAGTACGTGTACAGTTGGATAAGAATGAGGATGCTATTTTATTTTGTATGATGGTTGGGCCAGAATTAAGGAATCATATATGTTTAGTGCATAATTTATATACAGCATTCGCGATAGTCAGATAACAAGTTTTATGATTGAGATTTATGATTCTCCTCTGAACATAGGTCCAGGCAACATAAGAATGTTTTTTTGGTAAGTAGGTCCAGGCAACGTAAGAGTTAATGTTTGATTTTGCTTATAATATTATTATATAAGAGTTAACGTAGGAGCCTCCTCCCTCCCTCTCCCTCCCTCCTCTTCCGGTTCCTTTCTGGTCTAGGTTCTCTTAGGTTTTCTTATTCTCTTGGGTCTTCTAGTTTTGGGGTTTCTTCTGTTGGGGGTTTCTCAGCCGTTGGGTTTTCCGGTGCGATGGCGCCCCGTTCGTGACCTCGCCGGCTTGTTCCGGTCCTTGCCTCATTGCCGTCTTTGTGGTTGCCGCCATGCCGTTGTGGGTGGCTGTTTTGGTTCATGCGCTTCTTGGGGTGTAGATCTACGGGTTTTGAGGCCTCCTCGCCGTCCACGTGTCGTTCTGGAGGACTCTCCGTCGTGGTCCGGCTCTTCTCCGCTGTCGGCTTTGCTGCGGGTGGCCGCCACGCGCCGTTGTGGGGCGCGTGGCAGCGGGTGATTCTGATTTTTGGGTGCTAGATCTGTGGCGTATGGGACCTCTCCTCCACACGCGCCCCTCTGATGGCTTCTCCGGCAATTTCCGCTTCTTCCGGTGGTCCTTCCGGCTGTTTTCGCGCCGCTCTGGTGGCGCGTGGTCCACGCGCCGGTGACGCGCTGGTGCGCGTGGTCCACGCGCCTCTGTTTTTTTTTTTCCTATAGTTCTGGCTTTTCTTTGTATTTCGAGTTTGGTTTGTATTTTGGGTATGTTTTCTTGTATTTCGGGTTTACTTTGTATTTTGGGTTTGATTTTCATATGTATTTTGGGTTGTGGGTTTTTTTTGAGAAGGGTTGTTCGGGTTTTGGGGGTTTGTTGAGTTGGTTTCGGAGCAGGTTTGGGTGTTTGTTGGGGGCTTCTTTCGTTTGTTGGGCTTTGGGTGTTTTGGGTGCTCTTTATGGGTTTCGGGTTTTAGGGTTGTTCTTTGTGGGTTTGTTTGGGTTTTTCCTTTTGTGGGTTGGCTTTGGTGATTTCTATGTATACTCCCGGTGTAACTATACTTGGTGAAATAAATGTTCTAATTTATAGAATTATTGATATTTAGCTGTCATTATTGTGATGATTACATTAGCATCTATGTTTTTAATGTTTTCGCTACATTTATCTAGCAGAGTACTGCAAGTGTTGTTAGAGATTCTCCACCAAACGGAAGTTCTGGTAGATCCATATCTCTTCCTGCTGCAGCCTCGTGGTATGCAAATTTTCTATGTTCCTTTAATTTTGTTGATGATGTTTGCTAGTCTTAAATTTTCTATTACTTCTACCAGGGGAATGCGTGCTTCAAATGGCCAGCCACAAGCGGCCAGTATAGCATGTCCAAATGGTCCTTTGAAGCAGAAACCTGACACAGTTGTTAGTACATTGGAATTTTCATCTGGAGTTGCAGGGACAACTCGGGCTTCGTCATTGCATAGTGATGCTGGACAGAGGCCTACATTGAATGAAGAAATTCAAACTATGAACCCCCAAAGTAAACCCGAATCATTGAAATCTTTGAAACAGCATATTAGTATGGATTCTCGAGCCAATCCATCTGAGAAATCTGCCACACTGGATGGAACTCGTGCTTCTTTAATTTTGAGCTGCGAATTATCGTGTTCACCAGCATCTAAGGAAAATGATAGAGGCATTAGTATGCCAGCAGAGATTACAAATTCTGCTTATCACACTGGGCAGTCTTGTGGTTCTGTTCCTGAAAAATCAAGGGTTGATAGTGATGGACAGATTCAGAACTTGTGCTCTGATATGTCATCAATAAGCATTGATAGAATTGCTAAAGATGAACATTCTGGTGTGGTCAGCCCAAATAGTTCACTTTCTGATCACGGCTTGATTAAAGCACCTGGAAATCAAGGGTTACAGAAACATTATGCTGCGCAATATAGAGAACATTCAATCACAACAGTTGGGAAAACTAATTCAATCAATGGGTTATATGCATCAAGAGAGCAATGTGACTGGAGATCAGATTCACATGCTCAAACAACAAAGGATACATCTTCTGGAGTGGAAGATGATATCATATCTTTTGATAGTCAACGACTCAAGGATCCAGAAGTTATAAGTAGGTCTTCTTATTTGACTAATTCGTCTAATCTGCTCCATGTTTCAAGGTCTAACTCTTTGCAATATAGTGATTCTTATGGTGCACTTAGTTTAAATGCTGATCATCCAATACATGTGGATAATAGAGTTAGCGACGGTTCGCTTCTACATTCATCTGGTGTTTCAGTGATGTCTAACGGTTTCCCTGAGAACTTGGTCAGCAGTGCCTCTGGTTCGGGTAGGACCTTGGAGGATTCCTTTTTGCTTCCAAATGAAGAGAAAGGGAAGCAAATGGGACGATTCCTGGGTGATACAGCTAATGGTGATAGCAATGCTGCTGTAGATAAAGGAGAGAGCAGCATAATCTCAAATATACTGTCCTTGGACTTTGACTCATGGGATGAGTCGTTGGCATCCCCTCAAAATCTGGCTAAGTTGTTTGGTGAAAATGATGAACAGTCTGGTTCTTCTGGCAAAATATCAAGTTCCTGGAAAGTACAAAATAACAATCAATCCAGGTTCTCTTTTGCAAGACAGGAGGAATCGAAAAGTCCAGCGTACGATGTACATCCATCTTTAAATGCCATTGAGAAATTCCCAAAGAGCCATTCATTCGGCCAGGATTTCACTGAAAGAGATTTGTATATGGACAAACTCGGCATTGGCAATGGTTTCTCCTTCCGAAATTTTGAAGAATCTGAAAATCTTGTTAACAGTCATCCCATTATCTCTTCTAATAAGCTTTCTGGTGAGTCTTGTTTAGTTTCTTGAAATTTTGTTTTACTTTCTATGATTTTATGTTGGGGGGTTTTAGTTATGTAATTGCAGCTTCGAGTTTTATGTAATTTTTTGTTGATTACCATGGTTGAATGTTATAAGCATACGGTTACACTTTTGTTGATAGCTTGTTATTCTAACCATGCTCTGAGATACACACAGAGATGAGTATGAGTCTAGATGCTGATTTTCATAATATATGTTTGTCATAAGCTTCTTTGGTTCTTACCTACATTTGAAATTGGGGTGGCTGGTAAAGTAAGTTGGTTAGGTGTCTGCTGCTCAATAACGGTGTGCTTCAGTCATTGATTTTTGTTGAAGGTGTTTTTTTTTTTTTTTGGTGTGTGGTCTGTAGCTGATTAAACATTACTTTCGCCATATTGTCTGCTATTTTTGGGTGGAACATAGTTTAATCACAAAGCCCGAAGTTAAAATGAAAGGAAGAGAAATAGCATTTGGAACTCCTGTTTGTCCCTCTTGTTGAATTATGTTATAGAAGATCTAGGGGAGGACTCTCTTATACATGATGGTTTGATTAATGGCATGCAATTACGTTAGGTGGTCATTGTTGTACCACTAGTTTTGCTAGCATATAGACTTTCAATTCTGAACACACTTGTCGATATTTATGTCATAGAAATGCCTGTTGTGCTTTGACATGCACACAGGCTGTCATACATGTCAACTTCCAAATATCTGGATGGAGTTCCCCAGATCCCTTCGCTGTCAAATGCAGAGGTGGAAAAAAAGTTTTTTAAGAAACCTCACTAGCAGTCACTTTTTTTTGACTTCATTGAATTGGAATGAAACAAGGCTATAAGACTCCACTTACCGCTCACAACATAGGGGGCTGAGTTCAAATACTCATTGCTTGGAAAGGCATGCGTTCCACCTGTCTGAGGCCAATGGACAAGAGTGGTAGTAATCCTGGATTTAGATATTACTGTTGCAGTCAGTTTTTCTTTCCTTTTCTTTTTATTCTTTAACTGCTGGTGGATGGGTTAAATTCCAGTGGCTTATGATCTTACCAAAATTTAAATGGACTGCATATTTGTTTTGCATCCACCATCCATAGTTGTAATTTTGGTGCCTATCCATCTCTTCATCTTTTTAGTACCAATGTTTATCAGGTGTTTCGAGAGCACAAATTTCAGCCCCTCCTGGATTCTCTGTGCCAAGCAGGGTACCACCCCCAGGTTTTTCCTCTAATGAGAGAGTGGACCAGGCTTTTGATCCCATGTCTGGTTAGTTACCATACTGTTTATCCTGATATTTTTCCCAGATTATTACATCTATATATTCTATCTTCAAAATGACGAGATATTTATTTTCTATTTTACTTCTCAGGGAGTCATCTGCTTGACACGTCCTCCTTGTTGAGAAATTCGTATCAGGCACTGCCCACTGGAAATGTTGGTAATGCTGGGGAGATTGAGTTTATGGATCCTGCAATTTTGGCAGTTGGTAAAGGGAGACTTCAAGGGGGGCTTAACAATCCAGGCTTAGACGTGAGATCAAATTTCCCTCCACAATTAAGCCCCTTTGAGAATGATGCCAGATTACAACTATTGATGCAAAGATCGCTGTCCCCACAGCAGAACATGAGATTTGCTGACATTGGGGATAATTTTTCTCATCGTAGTGATTCTTATAGCCTTTCTTCAAGGCTTGTGGATCAATCACAAGTGAGCAACCTATCCCCTTTTGCTGCACAGCTGTCCCTCCAACAGTCTAGAAATGCACTTATGTCTAATGGTCACTGGGACAGTTGGAATGAAGTTCAAGGTGGAAATAGTCTGGGTATGGCAGAGCTCCTAAGAAATGATAGACTGGGATATAATAAATTTTACACTGGTTATGAAGATTCAAAATATCGGATGCCCAGTTCTGGTGATCTCTACAACAGGACATTTGGGATGTGAGTCTTGTTGGAAGGATACTTTTTGCATAGCTGGCAATGCTTAAAGATAAAGTGAAAATAATCTTGTGTGATTTGGTGGCACTGTATTGAGAGGAGTGGACTGACTCATAAGCCATAACCGGTCTCGTTGGACAGCCTGATGAAGAATCATAACTCCTTAAAGACACAACTCCTTAAAGATATACGGTCTCGTTGCCAATGGGTAAGTACGAAACTTTTGTTTACTTTTGGAATATATTTTTGTTTTGGGGTGACTGCATAGTTTGTGGTACAGATTCTGCGTGTTACCTTTGGTTCTTTTATTTTCCGCGCAGAAGCATATGCAGTTTAAATTCCACATGGAAGCAAATAGTTTTCTGTTACCCACTCCCTCCCCTCCTCTCACCTCTTAATACTTCAGGTTTCTGATTCAGAAAATTGTGCTTAGCAGATGTCCCACTTCGAAATGTCTTCTAATCCCCCAGGCAGCATAGATATCGGCTTCGAATTCTGATTTCAAAATTGTCAAGCAGAAAATTAAATTAAATTTAGTAGTGGGTTGAATGCATGCCTATTCCCAGTTTAATCATCTGATATCAGGGTGTTGGTATTTTTCAATGCTTCTTTTATTATTTTTTGTCCCTCTTTCACTAAGGTTTACAAAGTAATGAACGATTGACATTGTTACTTTTTGGTGCTTGCAATCTGTATTAACTGATCGATTGTTTTGTTATATATATTTTTTGTTGTCAGCAGGTGAACTAAGCTGCGAGTCTACAAGTAATGACCATGAAGACACGCTATGGATAACAGATTATTTTGCCGAATGCTTTAAATGATCAAATTGGCAGACAGATGCTTCAGATGTCCCAATGTGTTGCTCCTAATTACACGAGATAAAATAGATGGAATCTGACCCTTTTCCTTTTTGAGTTTTTCACTGCCTTGACAGATCTAACTCTACTAACGTAAAAAGCCTAGGCGAGTGGTTTGACTTTGGTGGGGGCAAAAATGCCCCGTTGCAGTTTTACAATATAACGAATTCGTCACATGTTTAGTTGCATTCTTTTGTTGTCGGATGGTATACATGTTTAGTTATTTTGACATGGCATGCTTTTTGGCTTGAAGACCTGTTGCAATATATGTACATGGTTGGTTAGTCATTACAAGTATTGTGAAAGCCCGTAGGTACGTTTATAAACATGCCAACTTCATTCGAGAAAGGCATGCTAACAGAACTCATTGAGGAAAGTTGAAGACCTGAAGCTGTGAACTAGACATGGCATTCAGCAATCTGGAAATGCATGGGGACTTTTGTTAGTCTGTAGTCCCTTGTTCTTTCAACCTCCCTCTGCTCAATCTATTGTGTATTGAGACTACAGTGCCCATCGAATCGTCCTTTGTGGGTGAGACTTATTTGGAAAAGTTGCGAGATTTACCAATCAAATTGCCGATTTGCAGAGACGAATGAAGAATGTCTTGCTCTTCCTTTCATCACAGCCTGCTTTATAAGATTTGACAACGCAGCAATGCCACCGGAAACCATTGATCTCAGAAGTTATGCTGCAAAAGTTTAAATCCATCTTAAGGCTCTCTCTAAAATCTGCCTACCAGAAAATACGATTATTAATAAAAGCTCTTAAATGCTAGAATCTCATATCATCCTCTTTTATACTCTCTCCGGAGAAAGGCTTATTGGCTGAGTCTAAAAATCCCGTGATCTAGATGGAATAGGATACTCTACATTTCAAACAAAACAAAATGGATACTGTTCTAACGATTTATACATTGGCAAAGTTTTTTTAAAAATTTAAATAATGTAAAATTATATATACCATTAAATACATATCAATTTTAAATTATGGCCATGAAATGAATATGATTCATGTCCAATCTCGATCTATTAGTGTTGGTTTGTGCTATCAAAATCTAAATGGGGTCTCTAATATGGTGAGATCCATCCATGGATTCTAGACAGTAGTATTTGCTTCGCTACTTTTACTTCGCCTACGCTCCTTTACTTTGTTTTGACAACTGGCAAACTATTATAGTATTATAGTATTACTTTTTATGCCTGAAATAGGGTAAATTGCACAATTGGTCAATGTTGTTGGTTATAATTGCAAATAACTCTATGCGGTAACAAAATTAAATGGGGGATCCCTATGGTAAACCATAATAACAAATAGGTCCCTGAACGTGTTTTCCGTCAGCCATTTTAACAGTTGTTGTTATCCCGCCAAGTCATAACCAATTAGAGGCCGACACGTGTAATTTTTATAAAAAAATATTAACACAAAATTTTGATTTAACACGTCGGTTTTGGGTTGTACACATACGACACGTGTCATTTTTTCCATGTCAGCTACAATAACTTTCTAGGGTTTTTTTTTTTTTTTTCCCCTGTCCAAACTTAACCCACCCTCCCCCTTCTTTCGCCTCCCATCCGCTCTCCCCACTGTCCAACTCTCATCACCCGACGACACTCCCTCTTCCTTCCTCACCAGTCACGCCGGCCACCCACCCACGAGTCACGTCGGTCGGTCACCACCAATCTCTTCCTCAAGAGTCACGCCTGTAATCACATATTTCACCATCGGAGATAGATCGGCCACTGTTGAGATTAAATAGATGTTGGAGACAGTGGGTTCCAAAAAAGTTAGGGTACTTGGTTCTTTTTATATCTCTTGATGCCATTTGTGGGGCCTGTTTTACCCATTTGTTTGTTTGCATGCATAGGATGGTGGGGATTGTTTTAGCCCTTTCTCTGTCTTCATGCTTGGCTATATACTGTTTGGTCCATAAAATACGATAGTGTGTGGTCCATTACCTATTGAATACAATGGTTGGGTGATTGTTCCTTGGCATTATTTTTTGCTAAGTAAATGATGGAATGATTATGGAATCTAATGAATTGTTGTATTGGAATGAAATTGATTACAATGGATAAGATCAATTTGAGATGATCAGTAGCCCATTAACAAGCTACAAGACTAAGCTAACTATACAACTCAAAGGTTCTGATTGAATATTCCAAGATAGAGTTGGGCTATTTATAGACAACCTAATGAACAACCCACTAGATTCAGTTACAACTACTAGCCTAATATGTTATAACAACCCAACTAGACCATAATTTATTACAACAACCCAACCCAACCCAACCCAATTTGTTATAATCATAATAAAAGTTGTAATACCCCAAAAAGAATTCTTTAGTAAAAACCATGTTCATTTTTAGGCTTATAGATAAATTGAACTCTTAAGTTATCTATACAACTCTTAAGTCTATTACAATTTGATCTCTTAATGATAAATTGAATAAATTGAACTCGTAAATAAATTGAATAATTTATCATTTGGGAATAAATTGAACTTTTTTTAGCATTGCCAAAAAAGTAGCTTGTTTTCATTCTGGTTAGATATCTTTTTCATTGTGAGAGTTGAGTTTCATTCTGGTTTATGTATGACGAACCCTAATCATCTAATATTAATTTTTTATATTGTCACAGAAATGGTAAGAGTTCTCATTTACCACGGTGGTCACCCCGAATATCTACGCATGTGCTATGTCGGAGGTGAGATATATGACAATGGAGAGATTGACGAAGATGTATTATCGATTACGGTTTGGGAAAGTAAGCTACATGAGTTGGGGTACAAGAATCGTGGTGATTATTGGTATAAGCTTGATGACGAGTGGTCAGTCAATGGCCTTAGTCACATCCGTAATGATAGTGATATTATAACTTTGATCGATCGGATACTAGCGGAGAATAGAAGCGTCTTGCACTTATACGTCGATCACAAAACCGATGTGCCTGATATAATCGACCCAACCAAGCAACCAGCTGATGTTGAGATTTTAAGGGTTGGGGATGAGGGAGATGTAGGAGATGCTTATATTGAAAAAGGGGTTGGAGAGGATGAAGGGGTTGGGGATGAGGGAGATGTAGGAGATGTTTATGTTGGAAAAGGGGTTGGCGAGGACACATATGATGAATCTGACGATCCTAATTATGAAGTTGATAAATCAGATGAAAATTTATCTAGATATGGGACAACTGATGCTGAGGATGAAGATCTTTATACATCAGTTAGGAGAGGTAAAAGTAAAGAGGATACTCGTGAAAAATTTGATTGGTTTGGGGTTGGTGCATTCTCCAATGCACATGACAAGGATGCCATCTTATCTGATTCCGCTGATAGTGAGCAGGAGATGGAGAGTTTATCATAAGATTTTGACGATGTGAATGCTTCTCAAACTCGGGGGAGGCGTAAGAAGAAGATTAGATATCGGGACTTCACTGAACATGATTTGAAAGGCAAAATAGTCATGGAAAAAGGGCTCCGATTTCTAGCTACAACAATGTTTAAGGCTGCCATTAAGAATTACGCCATTCAGAATGGGTTTGATTTTGTGTACCAACACAATCATAAAATAAGGGTGACAGCGGTGTGCAAATTGAAGTGTGGTTGGCGGATTCATTTGTCGCAGTCAAACAAACGAGATGCATTTGAAATTAAAACATTCGTCCCTACGCACAACTGTGGCACCCATCATAAGAACAAAAAAGCCAACATGCATTGGATCGCCGAGCAATATCTTGAGAGTTTTAGAGATGATCCCACATGGATTGTACACGCTTTGAGAGAGCAAGTTAAGAGGGACTACAATATTAAAATTCCAAAATGGGTTGCCTACCGAGCCAAGACGATTGCCATGAAGGTGTATGGGAGTGAGGTTGAGCATTACCAAAACAGTCGGGACTATGCTGCAGCTGTGCACAAATGGAATCAGGGCAGCATGCGTGGTTTGTTAGAAAAAGGAAATCATTTCCATAGGATGTTTGTATGCTTGGATGCATGTAAGAAAGGCATGATTGCTGGATGTAGGCCGATGATTGCATTGGATGGTTGCCATTTGAAGGGTCCATATGGGGGATAGTTATTGTGTTTGGTAGGCAGGGATGGAAATGATGACATGTACCCAATTGCTTATGCCGTTGTAGAATCCGAGTGTAGAGACTCATGGACATGGTTTATGGCTACTCTCCTTGATTTCCTTGGCCCTATCGAAGAGCGTGGATGGGTATTTATGTCTGATCGTTAAAAGGTGATATATTTAAACCATTTTTTTGAAGTGCATGTTTTTTGAAAAAAGTTCCTATGCTAATGTGATATATTTGTCTCTTTTGCAGGGTCTCATGGATACATTTGATATTGTGTACCCTAGGGTTGAAGATATGTTTTGTATCCGACATCTTCATGCTAATTGCAAGAAGAAAGGGTGGAAAGGAAGAGCATTTAAGGATGAATTGTTTAGAGCCGCTAGAGCCACAAATGAATCGGATTTCAAACAGCACCTCAATGTGATTAAGGGTATGAGTGAAGAAGCTTTCGATTATTTGGAAAAAATTGATCCTAGAAGTTGGTCAAGGCATGCATTTGGAACCAGTGCCAAAACTGATATGATCTCCAATAACATTGCTGAGTCCTTTAATTCATGGATTAAGGATGCTAGAGACAAGCCGCTCATAACCATGTTGGAGATAATTAGGAGACAGTTGATGAATAGGTACCATACTAAAAGAGAAGGAGCCAGTCAAGCCACTAATGGGATTTGTCCAAAGATCCAAAAAAAGCTAGAGAGGTCTAAAGATCTACAAAGAAACTACATTTGTGAATGGCGAGATGGGGCAGCGTTTGAGGTAGAGAACTGCTACGGTTCAAGGAGGGTGGTTAATATTGAGACAATGACATGTAGCTGTGGTAGATGACAGCTTAATGGGATTTCGTGTCCTCATGCATGTGTGTCATTTACGCTGATCGGCGTAATCTAGAAGACTTTGTGCATGTGTGCTACCGGTATGATACGTACAAGAAAGCATACGCTCCTTCAATCCATCCAATGCCTGGGCCTGAGGAATAGCCAAAAGTTACTGTTGACACCATTCTACCACCATTGGTGAGAACTCAACCCGGACGCCCTAAAAAAGCTAGGAGAAGAGATGCAGATGAGCCTCAATATCCGTATAAAGTTACAAGGCAAGGGTATGATGTTAGGTGTGGGAATTGTGGGTTACTTGGCCATAATGTCAGGTCATGCCATGAGCCATTGAGGCCTAACCGTCGGACATATAAGAAGAAACCTACCAAAAAGAAAAGAACTGTAAGGATTATTGTTTTGCTAAATCATTTATATATGTTATGTTCAACTATTTGTCTTAATCCTTTGTTGATGTATATTATTTTTTCATTTAGGAAAATTTGAGTAATGATCTGGTCTCGGAACCAAATGTGACTAGAACAACCAACATAACGGGGCAGCCTAGTCAGCACAGTGAAATGGTAGGAAATGTAAGGACAACTTTTGTTGATCTTTTTACTATATTGGATAATACTAATTGATTTCAAACATTGTATTTTTTTTTTCTCATTTAGGGGAATGTGAGTAATGATCCAGTCTCTGAACCAAATGTGATTGGAACATCCAACGTAACATGGCAGCCTAGTCAGCACAGTGAAGTGGTAGGAACTAATTTCACCAATTTCGGCTATGGGGTATTGGTTGGACTTGGATCTATTTGACCATGTTGATTTTGAGTTCAATGCTATGTTGGATCTTTCCTTTATTTTCTTTGAGTTGGATCTCATCATAGTTGCTATTCAAGGGTTTCAGTGTTTAGGAGGAAGGGGAAAACTTTTTTTGATGTGTTTTGTTGTTTGTGATTGAGTATAATGTTCATGTGTTGTTTTTCCTGCAGGGTACTGTCACAATTGCTGGGGGTTCGCACCATGATGGGGTACAGGAATGGAGTAACATATTTTCTGATTGAGTATAATGATGGAATGCTTATGTTATTGTTTTGTTGATGTTTGGTGGTATTTTGTCAAGAACAATACGATGGTGTTTTGATGATGTATTGTGGTATTTTCAGGGGTGGTCCTACATTGGGGCTAAGGGGGGGGGGGGGGGGGGGCAAGCCCCAAAATATTCCCCCAATTTTTTTTTTTTTTCACAAAAAAAAAAATTTAAAATTAAAATTTTACCCCATAATTTTGTAATTTTTTTAGTTTTGCCCCCTCAATTTTATTTTTTTTTCGATTTGGCCCCTCCATTTTTACTAGCCTGGGTCCGCCACTGGGTATTTTGTAAAAAACTATACTGATGGTGTGGTGTTTTGTTGATGTATATGAGTATTTTGTGAGTAACCACACGATGCTGTTTTATTGGTGTATAATAGTATTTTGTTGTTGTATGATGTATTAACGATTCTATTGACATTAATGATTGTGGTATTTTGTAAAAAACTATACTGATGGTGTGGTGTTTTGTTGATGTATATGAGTATTTTGTCAGTAATCACACGATGCTATTTTATTGGTGTATAATGGTATTTTGTTGATGTATGATGTATTAAGGATTCTATTGACATTAATGTGATGTGTTTATCTCAGAGAATGGCCAAAAGGATTATTTTGATCTTTGTTCTTTGGATGTTATTCTTAGAATTTAGAGAATATAGATGTTAATTGGTCTGTATGTATGAATTTGAAAGCTGAAGATTGCACAATGTATCAAACTCTATCAAAACTTCACCCAAAACCAATTTTCTCAAGCATTTTCCATAAGTGATTGTCAGCCTTTTACTATGAGTATGTCAAATAGGTCTTTCCTTTAGTGGTTAACAGTATTCTCATCACATACAACCTTTGATAATACCAATTTTAAGTAGTGACATTTTACATTCTTAAGGTTCATGAAATATACCAATTTCAAGTAGTGATATTTTACATCCTTAAGATTCATGAAATATACCAATTTCAAGTAGTGACATTTTACATCATTAATGTTCATGAAATAAAATTACAACTAATGACAAAATTACAACTAATGACAAAGGTAATCTAAAACTAACACATAAAACCTAACAAAAGTGCAACAATTAATCCCCACGACATAAACAAAAGGACATTTGATCGCTTCTCTTTTTTCGCTTGTTTCCGACGTTCATCTTCCATGGCCTTAATCCTCACCCTCATTTCAAATACAAGCTTGCCGCCACGTTCACAAAGGCGTGGTTCAAACCATTCAAAATACTTGCAATGTTGGCCTTTGCCGTATTGAGTGCATCCAAAGAATTGTCTTCCCGGATTTTTATCCGTCCATGAAGTCCTTAGGTATGCTTTCATACCACAATAGCATTCCCGCAACGACTCTTCATGCCATTTTTCGATGATGACCAATTCGACGACATCTAAATCAACAAACAAATGATTTCAATTAACAAAAGGGTTCCAATTCCATTTCCATTCTGTTTCTCATTCTCAACTAAACTTATATCTTTCAAAACTAACAAAAAAATAAAAATAAAAAATTATTATGAGTTTGGTCAGATAAGTTTATATGATCTAAACTCACTTATCTCCAATCCATCGAAACAGTCGTGATTTTTCTAGACTAGACCAATTTGGTAGATGAAGACACTTTCAAAATTCTTATAAATCGAACTTACAAACATCAAGAATGTTTAGTGTGTAAGAACTTAGATTTAAAACATCAATGGAAGTTACTTTGCACTATTTATGCCCATTGGTTCAAGAACACAAGTACTTTAGATTAACATAAATTTTGTTGTCTGATGTTAATAGAAGATTGAAAGAAAACGTGAAGGAAGGAAGGTCGCTTACCTCTAAGTCCGGCGATGCTCGAACACGATTGAAAGGATTGTCAAGGAGATAGGTGTTGACCGGCGGGTTGCTTACCTCTGATTCCGGCGGTGCTCAGCAGATGGTGAAATACGTGGTTACTGGCGTGACTCTTGAGGAAGAGATGGGTGGTGACCGACCGGCGTGACTCATGGGTGGGTGGCCGGCGTGGACTCGTGAGTGGGTGGCCGGCGTGACTGGTGAGGAAGGAAGAGGGAGGGTGATGAGAGTCGGATAGTGGGGAGAGCGGATGGGAGGCGGAAGAAGGGGGAGGGGAAAAAAAACCCTAGAAAGTTATTGTAGCTGACGTGGAAAAAATGACACGTGTATCCTATGTGTACAACCCAAAACCAATGTGTTAAATTAAAAATTTGTGTTAATATTTTTTTTTTTAAAAAAAATTACACATGTCGGCCTCTGATTGGTTATGACGCGGCGGGGTAATGGCAACCATTAAAATGACTGACGGAAAACACGTTTAGGGACCTATTTGTTATTATGGTTTACTATAGGGATCCCCCATTTAATTTTGTTACCACAGGGAGTTATTTGCAATTATAGCCAACCACAGGGACCAATGGTGCAATTTACTCTCTGAAATAATATAAGCCACTTGTTTCAACAATTATTAATATTATTTTCATAACATGTTTACAGTTATTTAAATTAAGTGTTTAAGATGAACATAAGGTCTTTGTGGTAGGTGAAAGTTACAAATTACTCCCTAAAGACATTTTTTGTCCACAATCTTAATAGAAACTGTTAGGTTGTCACGTCAGTCCAATAAAAATGCAACACATGTCACTCTTAATAAAAAAAAAATATTAAAAACATTCAAATTTTATTTTATTTTATTTAAAAATAAAAAATAAAATATGAGGGGTTTAGAGGGTGGCTTGCGAGCCACTCCCAGAGGTGGCCAGCCGCCTCCCCCATGGGCGGAGGGTGGCCACACGCCACCCCAGCCCCATCTAGGATGGCTCGCGGGCCACCCCAAAGCAAGGGGTTGGCAGCTTGTGCGCCACCCTTAGCCTATAGGGTTGTCAGGCGGCCAACCCCAGCTTGCAATAAATCCCTGAAGTTTTTAATTTTTAATATATTTTTTATTAAGAGTGACACATGTCACGTTTTTATTAGACTGACGTGACAGCCTAACAGTTTCTGTTAAGTTTGTGGACGGAAAACGACTTGAATGAGTAATTTGTAATTTTCACCTACCACAAGAACCTTATAATTATTTTTTATACCATAAAGAGATTTGTAATTTAGACTAATTACGTAGACCAAGGGTACAATTTTCCCTTAAAAACAAAAAACATAAGAAACATATAATAACATGCTTTGTATTGGCCTCTCACACAGCTTTGTTCATTGGTCGTCAAAGCAACTAAGTCCTGTGGTTAAGCAAACTAGCAGCAAAAGGCCAAACAATGGCACAGTTGGAAATATAAGAACATAAATTAAATAAGAAATCAACCGTAAATCCTTGTAAGAAAGTGACACAAGTGACTTAAGCAATGAAATCAAAACCGAATGCACACAAAAATCTCTCCCAAAACTTCCTCATTTAAGACGAGCAAAATAATAATAAAAAATACTCAAAATTCAAACCTAGCTTGCCCATTCGGCCAAAGCAAGAGAGCCATTCTACCAATTCACCTCATCGTTAAACCGAAAATCACTAGCCTATATATTCCCTTCTATTTTGTCATTCCAAGCGAAAATCAAAGCTCTACAAATAAACCCCCAATTTCAACCAATCTCTATGTAACACCCAGTCTTACATTAGAAAGATGAAGAGTAACTTATATAAAGTGAGTGATTTATAAAAAATAGTCATAAGTGCCAAGTTCTACATTGCCTAATTACTAGGTGAAACTTGGCTTTATAATAGATTTTAAGAAAGCTCTAAATTGATTAGTCTTTTGGGGTGATAGTGCAGATGTGGCTAGCATTTTTTCCTGGGTCGTAACAAATGGTATCAGAGTCACTTAGTAACGCCAAACCATGTGACTGGACCATCGCATGACGTGGCCCTGACGAGGAAGAAAGGAGTTCAAAGGGGGAAACACCCCGGTTCCAAATTGGGAAGATTAGTAGCTTACATAGAGTGGGTGATTTATAAAGATGTTCATAAGTGCTAAGTCTCACATTGCCTAGTTACATGTGAAACTGAGCTTTATAATGGATTCTAGGAAAGTTTCAAATTTACTAGTCTTTTAGGGTGATAACACAGATGTAACTAGCGTTTTTCCCTGTATCGTTACACTCTAATTTGAAACACCCAAGGAAATTGCTACCAATCACCTTGGAGAGACTAAAAGGGAGAAATTATTTACTTGATAAAAGATGGATGCCATGAGAGCTAAGTCGATGAGAAAATAGATGGCCCACAAGATCATCTCCATGTACACATTCGTGGTTCGCTCACACCTGTAATTATTTTGGAAAAGACAAATGGGTGTGTGAGAGAGGGTAAATTAAATGGAAAGAGATTCTCTCTTCCACATTTGTGAGGGTAGAGAGATTCTTAGATTGATTGTGAGGGTAATAGTTCAAAAAACTAATACCTTTTCTTGGCTCCTTAGCGTCGAAAGTTCACCCAAAGCTTTGATATTTGACCCATTTTCCCACAATTGACAAAGAAATTGAGGGTCGTTTGCTTCTTACAACAATGAATTTTACATGGGCTCGTCTTACAACAATGACTTTGATGGGCTTGTCAAAAGTTCTCCCATAAGATTCTTCTTCTTTGTCAAGATAGAGGAAGTAACACCTCGCTCTAAAGATTAGGGTTAAGGAAGCCTTGATTTGACCTAAGTATGTTTAGGGTTAGTCCTAAGTCCCAAAAGGGGAAAAAAATTGGATTTTGGATACTTATATTTTTTATGTGGAATGATCGACATCCTCTAAGAACGATTGAACGGTGCTGCTTAAGCCTTTAACGATTGATCAATGATCTTCTACGATCAATTAGTGATTTTTGAACGATTGATCGGTGACAGTTTTTATGTGAATAAGAACTGACCATTTCAGCAAGGACTCGTGGGAGTGAGTCTATATAAGGGTCTATGACGAATCCTAGACCCCATTCTGGTCACTCTTCAGCCACAAAACCCTATAGAGTAGGGCTATTTAAGGGTCTTTGGGAGACTTGAACTATTTCGTTTACCTTGCTTTGTATATATTGTTCTTTAAGGTGTTAGCTTGTAGATCCTTGTGATTTGGAGTTGTTTTTATGGAAGTTTTTTGTTTTTGGATGAAATGCTGGATTTTTGGTTGAAAGGTTTGAACTTTGGTGATAGGTTCTTGTTTTGATGCCATGTTGGTGCTTAGAATGGTGTTGGGAAGTATGTTTAGGCCTTGAAACATGTTAGATGGGTTACAGCTAAAACCTTTTTGGGGTTTCAAAGTTTCTTCTCAAAGAACGATCGAACCAACCGAGCAACGATCGATCTTGCCAGCATCGAACGTTGTCAAGAACGATCAAACTTTCAGAACAATCGAACATTCCTCAGCAACGATCGATTGATCAGCTAGCATATGTCTAAAAGCCCAAATTTTAGATTTTTATGTGCGTTTTAGCCTAGACATGCGACAAATAATAGAATCTTTCGTAGACATCAGAGTTGGTGGTTTCGAGGATGTATACCAAGTGAACTTTTGTGACCAAGGTGAATGAATCTCATACTTGTTATCACTTTTATGGCATACCTATTTTATCTATTAAACATGCATACTTTATATTCACATGAATTTTTTTTTTTTTTGCGAATATTATCAACTTTATCCTTTGTGTAAATGGAGCGTTTGAAAAAGAATGTTGCATATTGTGAGTTTTTTAAGTGCATACATGTAAAACAAAATGATTAATTGCATCATATGACATGCATGAAGCTTGTGTATATTAGTGCTTGACCCAAAGGTCCAGAGATGATATATCTAAAGTGCCTTGGATCCATTGGCCAGAGTGACCAGCGTGACCATCCACGAATGGCAGTCACAACTTGCAACATCGGTAGTGGTGTGGATCACCTAGGTCGGACTTGGTCTTTAGTGGTGTGCCATTATACCTTACCAAGGCACTAGAGTTGTACTAAAGTTCTTTATGAGCACACACAACCCTCCTGATAAAGGGTTAAATGTACAAATAGACCATATGAGAATTGCTATGACTTGTTTACATGTGATATCATAAATTATTATTATTATGCATCATCATGATTTTCTATCTTATTATTCTAACAAGTATTTTGTTCCATAATGTTGCACATGATGTATTAACCCTTTTATAAACTTGCTGAGTTCACTGGATGATGCCATGTTTTTCATGTGCTAACTCACCAAGTTGTAGACTTACACTTTGATCTTTTCACCTATAAAATATCTTTTTTACAGATGGTTGCTTCTTAGAAGATATAACCTAGAGAGTCGAGCAAGAAGTTGATGAACTTAGATACCCTCCCTAGATTGGTCTTGAGAAGCTAGACCCTGACTTATAGGATATTCTTTGGAATGATAATTCCAATGAGTTGGGTAGCAAGTTCATAGGAAAATTGTAAGTGTGGTATAAGGTGTTCTACTGCCGTCATGAGTACACTTGATGACCCATAATTATCTTTTGTATTTGAGGATGTAGACTTTTAGACTTGGGTTGTTATATTTAATATTTGACTTGATGACTAATCTTTTCTATGTTAAGGTATGTTATGTTATGATGTTTTAGTATTTGCTCCGAGTATTGTGTGATATAGTGTAGTATTACAAGTAACTTTGTCTTCTGCTGTCTTGGAACAAATGCAAGGCAAAAACTGTTCGAGATGGACGAGAGAGAGAGAGAGGAATATAAAATGGGAACAAAGAATTTGGTGAAACTTTCTTGTTCGGCATAGAAGACGAGCGGGTCTAACAAAGGCTAAAATGGATAGGGCCCAAGCGTGTTCCTTAATGCTTCAATCAGCCCGAAGCTTGTCGTGCCCGCCCATGGGCAACATATCTGGCTTGCTAAAGCTTTGAGCTTTTCAAAAGTTTAAGCCCATTTTGCTGACGCATTGGTCACACACACGGCCCACACTGGCTTCAATTTTCACTCCTCAATGGTAATGTAATTGATTTAGGTCTTTTAGTTAAAATGATTTTCTTTTCATATTCTGCCTTCTTCCATGTAAATTGATCCCTTTTAGCCCAAAGATCTAATCAATTATTACTGTATTAATAATGTTGTTTCAAAAAACTAATACTGTTCGTAGAAAATATTTAATTCCAAGGGGTGGCTCAGTTGGTTAAAGCCTGGGACGGTAAGACATTTCTCCCTTATAATCTTAAGTTCGAATCCTGCTTGGTGCTACCTCTCTCTTAGGACCAGTCATTCGGGCATAGCCTGGGTTTCAAGGCTTCATTCTTTCAATGACGCTGAAGATGGCGCACGGGATTAGTCTGAAGATCTTGGCTGGGCCTATATGCTCGGCTACACTACCACTGTGTGTAAGCCAACATATTCCAAAGTACTGTTCGGCTATAAGTGAATTGAAATACGCGTATCTAAAATATATATATATATATATATAATACTGCTTCATCTTTTGTTTTTCAGCCTAATAGTGTTTATTTCACTGAATGTCATTCATTATTCTCTTTAAAAAAACAAAAAGGAAGAAAAAGAAAAGAAAAGAGTAGTATTATGAGCATTCAAAGAAAGAATTGGTGCCAACAGCTATTCGGTCCAGCGTCTGCTCCTATGCTGACATAGATTATGCAAGTTATTATTGCACATCTAAAGCAAAATTCAATGGTTTATTATTGTTGCATCTCCATTATTTATACTATTACTAAAACAGAGGCCACCAAATAGAGTACAACAAATCTATAAGCGTGATCTGTTGAACCAATTGGCACCGAAAAAAATATATAGTAATTATTGTCGTACTAATCAAGAAGATCTTGATTGAAGATACGGGTAGGCAACTCGGGATTAGAATTCTCAATAATTGAAATCCCGGATATTGCTCGTGCTCCTTATTTTTGTGGACAGTGGTATGTGAGAGGGGACTCTCCTATCTGAAAAAGGGCTTATTGCCTGAACAGAGAATACTCTTTCACAGTCTCTTACAATTTTTATAATTTCAACACAAGTTGAATCGGTTTTTACAATAGAGTTTTGATTACTTAAAGTTACCGATTTCACCCAAGTATATACTTACACAAATATCTTCTTTTAAATATTAGGGTTTTCCAAAGCCCATATACATAATTTAGGGTATAATGTCTTTGCAATCTTCTCTTTTATAGTTGCTTATCTAGCTCTTCGTCTTTCTCTCACAAGTTGTCACTCTTTTATGAACTAGGATTCTCTAGAATTTTTTGTTCTAATTTTTTCAAATTGTCACAGATACGAGGCTTGAGTGCTCCAAGCAGGTAAGCCCTGCACTCTAAGTTGCCTAAAGTACCCCAGCCGTGCACTCCACTCTCATTCCCTGCGCCCGAAGAGAATTCCATGGGATCCCAATCCCTTACTATCATCACTATTGCGACCAAAATTGTTATTGAGAATTTATTTACAAAATTGTGTAATTGACTTATGAGAATGAGAAAAATTAAGTTTTTTTTTTTTATTTTAAAAAATAATAGAGTTTATTACAACTAGTTGGCCTAATGGTTCATAGCTGCACCCCATGCAGTTATTTTTAATAACTGCCGCAACTGAAGTATGGGTTGCCAGCATGACGTACGTCTAAGCCAGCGTGCGCCCAAAGCTTGCATGTTAAATGAAAAATAAAATGCCCACTTTCATAGTGAAAGGGCTCAAGCCTTTTACCTAGAACTCAATTGAAAGATTCGAACTCCTTCATGTTATTTTTATATCATTTTAGTTTACATTAACTTTACGTCAAGATGTATTGGGTGTAGAACACGTACATGTAAAATTTACATATATGTAAACAATATGCATTAGTCTTGTGATCTATGTTGTAAAAAAAATCATTACCCAATAAGAAAGAAAACTGAGAATGACAGGTGGCTTACTATTCCTAAACAGTACTTGCATGTTATTGCTTATCCTGTTGGAGCTTTTGGTCTCCTTAAAAGAGAGCGCTGCCCTCCCTCATTACCAAAAGCAGTGAAAGAAAAGCGTTGGATTGGTGGGGAAGGAGGAGTGGGGTGGGGCCTTTGAAAAGTCCACCTCACCCACCGTTACTAACAACAACTAAGACACGCAGACAAAAAACATCACACGACTTCCCCACCGATTTGGGTGTCTCATTCAGCGCCACACATTAAATGCATTTTTTTATTTTTTTTTATTTTTTTTATATAGGTATTATAAATGCATATTTTAATTTTTAAGTGCTAAAATTGAAACCTCAACAGCCAAAAAGAAAAGAAAAAGGCCAGAGACCCTCAGGAACCAACTAGAGCCAAACCTAACCCAAGAACCGACAAATCCCTTGTGGGACCCCAAAAAGCAGCAAGTGTCACAAAATTACAACTGGGCCCTGGCCCACCACGTTTTCCCGTAACCCATGTGAGATCTATGGTGCGATTTTCTTCGGCCCATTCAATCATGATGGAAGTGAGAAAGTGTGGGTGTGGTTGGCGGGGGGGTTAATTTTCATGGCAGGAAACCTTGAAACCACCAAAAAGGTAGTTAATACATATTACATAGTACAGTACTCTCAACTACTTGTTCTACACAAACAATGTGAAATAAGGGGGCCGCGTGGTATATGTCTGCCATTGCCACCCTTTATTTGTTTTGTTTTATTCATGTGTACCACAGTACAACCACATCTTTGCAATGATTCCATCTTTTATTTCTTTTTCCTTTTTTCTTCCTATTAGAATAGGCAAGGGGTACGTGAGTGTCATCATGATAGTCCTCGGTTGTTGGGCAATTGTACAGGAAGAACCTAAACGACGGGAAACTATAAGCGCTCTCTCAAATTTAATAGAACTATAAATGTACGGTCTAGCCGTATCGAGGACAATAGTGATACTCAAGACCAAGCGATTCTATTTTGGAATTGAACTTTGGGACCTTATTCTTATCGTTGAACTCGAATTCCACTGGACCACTCCCCTCGGTGGTCCATCCCCATTTTTCGTTGCTTCCGTTCATCCAACCCCAAATTAACAAAATCTACTTAAAAAGTTTGTCAAATGCCCAACTAATTAATAGGCTAAAAGTTTTAGAGATATGGTACATAAAAAATTAGATCCTTAAATCAATGTCATATTAGGCTAGCTGAATCTAGTGTTTATACTCTAAATTGGCTCCACCAATTACACACTTTTGTACCGACTACCGACGTCCATAGCAACCTAAATCTATCGCTCATATCTCAAATTGGGCTCTACATAGATCTTATCAACCCACACACACTTTTGTACCAACGTCCATAGCATTATAGCAACCTAGATCTAGTGCTCTAAACTTAAATTGGGCTCTACCTAGAGCTTAACAATCCACCACACTTAACATGGCGACATTCACAGCGGATTCACTTTATAGCAACTTTTCCTTTGAATCTATTAGCCGTTTCCACTCAAGCACCGAGTGGCCTATTCTCAATCATTTAAATCCATTTGTCCCTGTTCTATACGTTTTTCTAACTAGACTTTTGTGCAATTCTAATTATATCCAGAAAAGAAAAAATCGTTAAAAAGACCCAAATAAAACAAAATATAGTAATAATAAGAAGAAGAACCGTGCATCGAATTAAAAAAAGAGTAATATTATTTAGTAGATTGTTATATGCCTACCGTATAATTTAATGGTGTTGCAATGAAAAGCAGTCCATAGTTTAGCACTGAGAAAAAAATAAAATAAAATTAGTGGTTGATTTTCACAGTCACGTCATCCTATTTGTATGACATTCTACTAAATATCATTATTTTTAAACAAATAATGAACCAAATAAACAACAAATTATTGTCTAAATCACAATGGCGCACACGCGCGTGCACACACACACATATATATATATATATATATATATATATATATATATTCAATTTTCTTGGTAAAACAGCTCGATCAGTCATCAACAAGAACCGAACATTGATTCTAAAATTTTCCGATAAAAATGAATTGGATTATCATGAGTTGAGTATTTCTTTCCCTACATTTCTGTGCTTTGTTTTCTTCTTCTTCTTCTTCCTCCATTTTCTCTTGTGTTTTTTTGTGCGTTTGTTTGTTCGTTGGGTTCTTCTTAGGTTTTTTTTCTCTTTCTTTCTTCTTCTTCTTCCATTTTTTTTTTTTTTTTTGTAATTTTTAATTCTTCGAGACATAATAAAAATTGACAAAATTTTGTTTAAAAAAAATGGCAAAATATAGAAGAAGAACAAAAGAATATAACTGAAAAAAAAAAAAAAAAAAAAAAAAAACTTAATTAGGAGCCGATTGATGAGACTAAAAATTTGTAAAACTATTTGAAAACAACTAATTTTAGTACTTTTTACATTCATTTATTGTATTTGTCATATTAGCTAATGTCACTCTAATATATTTTAAATAACTTTTCATATCAACAGCTCATAATATGCCACCTCAAATTGATATGATAAACGAGCCTGGAAATATCATTACTCTTTGAGAACACATCAAAGCACATGGTACTTTTGTTTAGTACAAGTCATTTCGATAGTCTTAAAAGTGGGACTAGCTATCGTGGAGCAAAAAACAAAAGGCAAAAAACCTGACTAGACAAACAAGGTTGATACTGAATCCTTATCTATCTAGATTGTGTGACTTTTAGGAGCTCTTGTTTTCGTGGTTGAGATGGAGAGAAAGAAAGCAGAAGATATCTAGCAGTCTAGCTAAGCTAGCTTCATCATTTTGTCATATTCATGACAATGGAGGATGGTTTCCAACGCCAAGCATATCGTGCTTGACAAAACATAGGCTTGTCTGTTCCTTTTTGTATGCTTCTTCATGTTTCCGGGGCTTTGTCGTCGTGTTCATATTTTATACATTCCAATACACGTGCTTGGGTGATCCGTCAATCTCCATGGTTCTTGGTATGATTTATCAAATTTAGAAAATGTGCATAGAATGCTTGCTGTAGACCCCATTCTTACCTATGAGCCAACAAAGAGGACAACCTATGGTCTCCATTTTGTTTTGTTGCCTTGATAAATATAGACCATGCATTTTGCATCTGTAAAATTTAATCCGAATCGTTCTTTTCTTTTCGTTTCACTTGAAATGGAGAGAATCTTGATCCGAAAATGCGTACTAAATTAGAAGAAATTAGTCTTCTACTTGATTGAGAGATTATAGATGTTAAGATGGCACCTCTAGTTCCATCTTTCCCTATTTAAAGGATTCACAATATTCCACTAGCAAAAGAGAAAAGGTGTGGAGAATGGGGGAATTGAGTGGGTATTCCCATCCTTAATGAGCAACGCTATTCCTGGGGGTGTCCACTTTTACTTCATATTGCTTTCACAATTTAATTTCCAAAGTTGCACTTCTATGTCTTCTATGTCCATATGCTATATATTGTCCCTCCGCTCCTCCATCTCATTGGATTTACAATAAGTATTTGTTTTAATCACTAATAATTTGGATAGATAATATGAGAGAGTCCATATAAAATTCACTTGTTTAAATAATTTTTTTTGCTATTTGGTCACTTACCGAGTAGGTAAGTTTCATATGAACTCTTTTACATTACTTAAGAGTGAAAAGGCGGACGGTTAATAACCACCTACTAACCGTTAACTGACTAACTGCTTTTGTAAACGGTTGAAAAAAAAATTATAACTGTCTAAAGCGAGGCGGTTAGCAGTTTTAGGAGTAGGTAGATGTGGTTACTACTTACTAACCACTAATCGTGTACCTATATATATATATACAACATAACTTCGTTTCATATATATGAAGTTTTAAATGACATCAAATATTCAAAAAAGGAAAAAAAAAAAATATGCTCAAAAAAATTTAAAATAAGCAAAAAAAAAAAAAAAAAAAAAAAAGGGTCTAATGAATGTTCAACACTAAAAAATAGTTCAAAATGTCTAAATTTAAAAAAATTATGCAATGGGTTTATAAATTTAAATAACTATTAATTGCCTAAATCAGAGTGATTAGGATTAACGATCAGAAAAAATAACTGTTAATCATAAGTGTCTTTTCACCCGTAACATTACCGTCGGCAATTCAAACAGGTGATTGATTGTGTGAATTGTTTAAGAAAAAAAAAAAAAAAACACATAATACTCAGCTTTGTTGGGATTAATGGGAAGTGAAAAACAAGACCGGCAAATGCCAGTTGGTGCAATGAGAGAGAGAGAGAGAGAGAGAGAGAGAGGGTGTGATTGATTTGACGGTACAATGATACATAAATGTGCCTTGAACAGTAACATCAGATTTCCATGTGTTTCGTTTCTGTCTATCACAGCTACGGGGCTCTTCCCAAACCAATTAATTTGCAGTGTGACTAATGCGAGTTTTGCACTCTATCGGTGGGAGTAGCGTCCGATCCCTACACGCCCCCGCACTCTTTGCAAAAGTTCGGTGCCTTTCAACCAAAAGATCAACTGTTTATAGGCGCTTCTATAAAAGAGAGCAGAAGCACATTTTTAGAAGAGAAGAACAGAAGAAAACCCAAAAACAATGCAAAAGAAGTTTAAATCCCAATAAAGATCATATTAAAGCTAATAATAATTTTAAAAGTCATGTAAAGTAAAAAGAAATGAGTGGAGAGGTGAGAGTGTGTAACTTTACTCTAATAAAAATAGTGTTTGATTGGGTTGGTGTTTTAACAAATTTTTGTATTACTCTCACAAAGAGTCGTGAAAATGCTGTGAATCTTACTTATAAGAGTTTTAATGTCCTTTTGTTGAATATGAATATTATTCAAATACACTGTGCGAATTACGAGTTTGACTTTGTGAGATAAAATTAAAAAATTTAAAAAGTTAAATAAAATATGATTATTTTGAAAAAGTTGAATATTATTCAACTTTTATACAACCAAACACCCATATTCCTAATCTCCAATGTCGATTCACCTTATCACATCATATCCCCCCATTACTATAAAGTTACTACCACTACTTTTACTATAAGGAAAAATATCACTCACATGGTCCTACCCATGTGTATAGTGTTATGTAAGTATTATGCAATTGTATTGTGCACCGATTACAACTCATACTATGATTATAATAAGCATAATACACTAATTTCTTTACTTGTTTATCGAGAAATATGCAATACCTTGATCCCATGTTAAGAAGATGAACAGTTCATATAAAGTTAGTAATTTATAAATACACCCATGAATGTTAAATTACACATTACTTACTACTTGAGACTGTACTTTATAAATAATTTTAAAATAGCTTGAAATTGATTTGTTATTTTAGAGTATTAACGAAATGTGATTAATGCTTTTTTTTAGGTCATTAAAGAAAAATTATCACATGGTCCATCATAATTTTCGATGTGGGACCATAGTAATAAATATCAAAATGGTACCATGGAAGTTAAGAGAAAACTCCAAGCAGAAAAAGAAATAATTAAACTGAGCAGGCTTTATTTACTTATGTGAGAAGTAACCTACCCGTACGATTCTACGAACCATATTTCTCTAGAATATTGAATATTTTATTCTTAACAATGTGATGCACACGAACAGTTTCGTGAATCCCACCACAAACCTAAACTTCCCAACAAGGAAGAAATCTCAGTTGAAACAAGACATAATGCTGGACAACAGAAGCGAATTAGCATTTCTTAATACTGATATAACCAACATAGTATAGTAATGATCAATCAAAGAAGTCAGGAAAAGTCGTGCTTGTGCGGTCGTCAAATCAATATTTGAATTATACAAAAAGAAAAAAATGAAGATCACTACTGTTTTGTTGCCCCTTGATAGGCTACGGTGGTGCCTGTGGTGGCTTCATCTGGTACAAATATTGAGAGGCGTTGGCGGCAACTGTGGCTGACGAAGTAAAACAGAGATTGTGGGCGGTTGAATTGCGAGGTTGTTTTGACGGAAGAATGGCAGCGGAGGGAGGGGTAGCCGAAAATGAGAATCCTGATGATGCTGCAGTAGAGAACAGTGGCATTGGTGTAGCACTGACTTGGCCATGCATTTGCCATGCCCAATTGGCTGGTCCATGTGAAGAACCTAATGCAATTCTCTGCTCTGTTGCTCTTTCCTGCCACAGTTCACAAGTTTAGTTCAAATAGAATCCACAAGGGAGGTTTTATTATCAGTCAGGGAATCCAAATAGTGCAAAACCAATCCTTGTTCGGTAATATGTAAATGGATTGGACATCACTTCCTCTCCATGGCCAGATAAAAGATCATTCAACGCATGAATATTCTGCATTTTATATGTATGACTAAAACAAGTCTACTTTACTGATGAGTGATAACTATTGTTGCACTATCGTTTTCAATCACAAGAAGAGAACATCATGAGCATATAACATTAAGTATATAGACAGACCATGATAATATAAGCACTACCATAGTGACAATTTGAATCATTGTTAACATACAAATTCTCTAACTATATATATATATATATATATTTTGTCAAATTTAAATTATCTAAAACAGCAAATGAAGAACATAAAGTTAGTTCCCTAAATTCTTTCAATCCATTTAATTTGCAACCAGGATTGAGTTCACTTGGTCACAGAATCATGGATAACTTAAAGGGGCCCCAAGGGAGCCAAGACCTTAATTAGAGGGAACCCTCTTTCAATAAACATCATCTAGATCAGTCCTAGCACAGAATCTTTCTTATGAGATTACACTCTGTAGATGAAATTCAGCAGCGGGTATGGGTTTGGTTTGTCGAGTCGCACAGTTTTTGGTTATTGCCACCAAAATATCCAGAAAGAAATGATGGGGAGGGGGAAAAGATGGTACTTGGTCTAAAGGGTAACTGGTTCCATAAGAAACAAAGCAACAAAATTCACCTCATTGGGAATGAGACTAGTATATAAACCATTCCACAAGGGCGAACTCTCTGATGTCAGTACTAGCCCTTTGAAAGGTGGATCAGTTAATGTTGCATGCGCATGGCTCTCTATCTGCAAAAGAAGAACATGGTGAACACATAATTTGTTGGAAGTTTTAAAACTTGAATATGGATAAAAATGTATCATTATCATTCAGCATGTGTGGGGAAAATTAAAACAGGTGAACTGCATTTGCTACAGCAAGCTAAAGGTGACTTTCAAGTCCTCCAACTAGGGTCACCAGATTAAGTATTTGATCTGACTTAAACTCCTTAAGTACATTACGAAATTTGGGCTTCTCATATGTAACAGAAACGCAAGGAAATTGAAAATAAGATAAGTTTGAACTTTACCCTTCCGCTGTGCACGCTGCAACTGCCAGAGTGGAACTGAAGACACGCCTCATTCTGATCCTTTGAACTGTTACCAAGTGAAGGAGGGGATATTCCCAAATTCAGATCAAGATTGTGGTTGCCACCTGCACCAATATAAACAGAAGTTTCTCGCAGTTTAACAGACGATATCGACAATTAGTTCCTTAGAAAATACATCGATAAGTTCAATAAATTTACAGAACAGCCAGAGCTATTGAATAATACCTTCAACGCTGGCCTCTGGGATCATCTCCCCTTCATACGTACTGGGCTCAAAGTTGGTGACCGCCTCCCTTCCATTACATTTGATAGCTGCCTTGTCATAAGCCCTAATTTCCAGAAAATCAAAAGGGATACACGTGTTGGAGTGGAACCTAATGAGCTTCATAATTCAGGGTAATAAATTCAGTGCAGTAGAGAGTAATTCATGATCATTAGGACCTTGCAGCTTCTACTTCGCTGTCGAACAGCCCAAGATATATATACCTGCACGCAAGCATCGTAATCTCCATGATGAAAACACCATCCCCAATCATTTCTTTGAAATAGGCATCGTCTTAGACTTGTTTTTCCAAACAAGGGAAAAACAAAGATAACCCATTTGAGAATTTAACTGAAACCAATGCTCAGTTGACACCGACCACTTGAAACTGCTAATATATCTACTTCTAAGCATAAAATAAGCTAAAATATAAATTACATAAAATGTTTCCTCACTTTTTCCCAAGAAACTGCCCCATACGTGCTTCCCATCGGCCACATTTGTGCAGTGTCACTCCTCGATATTTCGAGCTCCCCCTGGAGAACCCGGTGCTCTGCCGACGTAGTATGTGCACAAATTCTTCCTTGGTCAGATTCTTCATCTGCTGCCGATTGATAAAAACATAAATTAACACTCAGTTTACAGATTCAACATTTGAGTCAATACAGATTCAATCAAGATCGCAGCATAAGCAAACCTGTTTCAGATCATCCTCATAATCACTGAGATTGAAGTTGATATCAGCATCAACTCCCCTGAACTTAATAGCAGCTCGATCATAGGCCCTGAATTCACGAAATCCAATCTCAAAAGATCATTAAAATTCAAAACAGCTTCAAATTTAAAGCTAATACAAGATAACTAAGTTTCCATATAAGACATCTTTACCTAGCCGCAGCATGAGCAGTGTCGAATCCACCTATAAAATCCAACACCCAAATTCACAAAAATTGCCAAATATAGAAAGTTATAATAAAATACTTTACTCAATAGTATAACTCAATTCAATCAAACAAAATTGTCAAATCCATACCCAAATACACTTGCTTCCCACAATCCCTACACCAAAAGAAAAATTAAACAAAAAGAAAGAGAAGAAATTAGATAGAAACGCAGCTAGGCAAAGAAGCAACTCAGACTATGAAATAAAAATCAAATTCAACTGAGCAAACAAACACATCCAAATCGATATCTCTCAAATCACACGAGAAATTTCACAAACCAGATATGTGATTCCCATCTCCCAGTCCTCCTATAGAACGTGACCCCTCTGTACTGCGAGCTCCGTGACCTCGGTCCTCTCCGACTCTTCTTCACCTGCTGTTGCTGTGGCGGTTGCTGAACCGCTCTCACCTCACCGGACCCACCGCCGTCATCCAACGACAGGTCGATCCACTTCTTCTTCAAAGAAGAAGAGGACGAGGACTGACCCTGCCAATTCACATAATCCCCGTTCGCTCCTCCGCTCACAGGGAAGAGCTCCTTGGTGACGACGTCGTTCTCGCCTCCTCCGACTTTCAATATGTCGAAGTTAAACGTGAACACGTCCCCGGCAGCGCGTGTGGAGCACGAGTCGTCGTCGCAGGCGTCTGCATTGACGATCGAGGAGTTCGAGGTCCCCGATTCGTCCATCGGCTCCTCCCGGAACTTCTCGGAAAAAATGACCGAGTGATCGTACTGAGTCGACTCGGTCGAGACCACATTCAGATTGAGATCTAACAACGCGCTCTTCATCTTCCAGATTTTAACTCTAATTTTGTTTTGTTTTTAGCTAAAAAGACCTTCACGTACTTGTTAGCTTCAAAATGGCTTCGCATAAACCATTTGAGCACCGATTACTGGCTTTCAAAGCAAGGAATCGAACGGTGGAGACCGCTCAAGTGAGAAACCCCCAAGGCCTCGTAAGAACACGATCGGAGCTCAGATTTCGAAGGGAGAGAGAGAGAGAGAGAGAGAGAGCAGAGAAAGTACAGCGAGTTCAGAGAGAAAGCTAACACAACGTCTTTCAGAGTATACTAAGAGTGAATTAGAAGCTCGTTTTTCTCTCTCAAAAGCCACCGGAGGAGCTGGCGAGGAGAAGAAGAAGCTAGACTAAAACGTCGCCGTGTAGAGGGCGAGGACGCCAAGCTTTAGGAAGTTGCATTTGTCATTTCCTCGGCGATGTGCTCAGCGACGGAGTGAAATCATCGCGGACTATCTGATTCCATGGCACACAGAGAGATAGGAAGGAAGAGGAAGGAAAGAAGGAGATGGGACGTGTGAAGGAACATTTCAGACCCATTTTAAGAGGGACGGAATATATAAACATTTTCTCTCTCATCGCGGCCACCGGTTGGGCCGGTCACCGGTTGTTCACATTGTCAGGGAGATTTTTCTTTAATCGCTGACCGTCGTGTTTCATAGACGGGAACAGCAGTCTATAACTACTAAATCATTTTTTAAGATTCGTTTTAAACTTTGTCAATGTTCCATGTTTTCACATTTAATTCTGTTTAGTGAGACTCTTTTCATACCCTTCCTAACAAACTAACTAACAAAAAAAATTACTATTTGCGTTAACAAACTAATTAACTAACGTGGTTTTTATACATTATTAAGGGTGAATAGACGGGAAGATTCTCTATCCCTAAATACTTTATATCCTGTTATCCAATCGTTATGAGTAGATAGTTAATGTTAGAACCGTTCGCTTATGTTATGAATTGTGTCATCTACTCGTAACATGGGCAGGCAGACGGATAGCGAAATGAGCCAGTTTTACACCGATCTGCTTAAACAGTTCTATGTGTATATATGTAATAGGTATTTTTTTTGAAAAATAAATAAATAAATAAAATCTAAATAGTTTGGTTTACTCATATAAGGCAATTATACAAAAACATTGTAAAAGTATAGGTTCGTCTATTCCATCATAACTAAAATAGTTGGTGGTTAAAAAAATGAAAGGGCATTTTTGGGTACGATTTTATTTTTTATTATTTTTTCTTGTTTTCATTTTTTTACTTTTCCTAATTATATTCAATTCTATTCACATTTTCAAACAACTTTTTTCAATTTTATTTCAAATTCTTTAAACCATCAAAACATAATTTTAAAAAATAATTTTTTTCGATATTCATGAATCATACGTGAATTAGTTGTAAGAAAATTATAATTGTAGCATTTCACAATTGAATTAAAACGAGTCTCGCTTATATTACCTTATTTAGTTATTTATTTATTTTGGGGGAGCATGTGGACGTGGGTTAAATAAAATTACTTGAATTGGGTGGAAATGCAAAAATTATAAAAATAATAATTATGTTAATTATATTATTATATATATCTTCCCTGCAGATGATATGCCACTATGCCAGGCTATGACACTCCACGTCCACGGTCGGATATCTTGGCCAGATATTTTCTCAATCAAATCATGTTCCACCGGCTTTTCAGGGTACGCGCAACCCATGTTGACCATTTTTATTTTGTGGTGATTAAATAAGGTGGTCCCAAGATCGGAGATCCAACGGTCGGGGTTTACTCATCGTAGTCTTTTAATTTATTTTCCCTTTTTCCCATTCCTCCGCCCCAAACATTGCCATAAGTATCGTTTTCATTAAGCAACAACAATATGAGAAAAAGAAATATTTGTAATTTTACCTTTAAATACTCCAAATGCATTGAAGGCAACGCATATGATTTTTATATCAACAACGTTAATTTTTTTTTTTGTTGATTAAAGAACAAGAATAATGGATGAGGTCTATTAAATACAATCAAAACCTACCTTAAAAAATGTCCCCAATAAAATTATTATTTTCTTCAAAAATGTTATATGAAATGGAATTTTTTTTTAGAGAAAGAATGCAGCTATATGGATACTATAATTTTTACTGCTACATTTTTGTTACAAAATGATGTGTCAATTCATGTAATATTTATAAGATGTGTTAGCTGAACAATAATTTGCATTATTATATAATTATTGTGTAAGAGTTGTGCAAATAACATATCTCAATATTTATTATATGAGTAATGTTTTCTGCACAACAATTATATACACTTTGTATAACAAAGCTGATATAAAAATAATTTTCATTTTTTTTTTGTGAAAGTGAAAGAAAAAATGTGTACAATTATTGTGAAAATCATTCTCATATCATATTTGTTCTACAAAGTATATACAATTGTTGTGTAAAAAATACTACTCATAATAGTCAACAAAATATTCATTCTTATAAAATGTGAACTGCCCTAAACATTTCATATATATATATTGATATTTTTTCATCCCAAATTATATGTTTTAGTTTAAAGGACATGATTATTAATGAATAGGAATAAAATGATGAGACAAGCGTGATCCTCAATAAAAAAAAAAAAAGAATGACATTATTTTAAAACAAAATCTCCAAAAAAAAAATATTTAAAATGAGATTTAAAAATATATGTAGGAGTCACGTAGCTCAGAAACGTAATCCATGACAACATCACGAATCTTATATGCTTAAAATAGTTATACAAATAGAAGATGTAAAAGGAATAAAAAAATAATAGGAAGTCATTTGAAAGAACAAAAAAAATTATAAATAAATATGAATGAAAAGTAGGTTTAGCGGGTAATGGCCGTACACGTCGGTACCTGCCCAAAAGTCTGACAGCTGGGAAGCACTCCCTCTCTAGTCAACAGTAGCACGGTAGCACCTAAACAACCGTTATATATATTATTCCCCGCTTTTTTTTTATTTTATTTAACTAAATTTTGGAAAGAATAAGAAAGAGACGAAGAAACGGACACCACAATGGAGCGAAACGAAACGGAATCCGTAAATGAATTTCTGATGGTTGCCCTTGTCAATACCAGAAATTCCCAATGTCTCCTCCGCCGACCGATTCGATTTCTCCAACATGTATAACACGTGCTTTCCTTCTCTCTCTCTCTCTCTCTCTCCACGGGTTGTTATCTATGGTTAGAGTTATCTCTCAGCAAAGGTTACGAAATTACCCTCTTAGTCAACGAGAATTTACTGTACCTAACATTTTTGTGTGCGCTTGGCGCTAGTCTCTAGAGACAGCACAAGTTGCACAACAGTAGCACGAGAAAGATATGCTTACCCAATTTGCGCCTATTTAAGATTTTTTTCATGACTTTTTTGTTTTTGTAAATGTATGGCGGTTACCTTTTTTAAATTTTTTTTTTTTTTCTTATGCTATGACAGCTACTGTTTTTTTAATTGTTTTCTCACTCAATGGGAGTGACTTAGAATAAATTATAGAAAAATGTTTGAGATATAAAAAAAAAATTAAAATTTTACTTATAACTCTTGATATCTAAACTTTGAAAAGTGTTAATTTAAGGTATTTTTCTTTCAATTTTTTTTTTTAATTTCAAACATCTATTAGAATTTTCCGTTAAATTCTAACAAAATTCTCAAAATGTCATTGTGTTTATTTTTTAAAAAAAAATTATAAATTTTTTCAAAGATTCAGGCATGGATATTTTTGCAAATTTCTTTAAATTCTTACCAACACCTAAATATTAGCAATTTTTTATCTTTTTTTTTTCCTAAAAAAATAATAGATGTATTTTGAAAATTTTGACACGATTTAACAGAAAATCCTAACGGATGATTGAGATTGAAATTTTCTGAAAATTTTGACACGATTTAATAGAAAATCCTAACGGATAATTGAGATTGAAATTTTTTGAAAGATTGATACCCTAAATTGCCATTTTTTAAAGTTTGAGTATCTTTTTACAAAAATGATAAAAGATCCAGGGTTATAAATGAAGTTTTTAAAAAATTAAAAAAATAAATTTTGAAAAGAAAAATTTACGCACTAAATGAGAAAATAAAATAAAATTACAAATATCCAAAGAGAGGAAACCCAAACCTCTCTGTATCAAGGTCAGGTTGGTGGGTCGGTTATAACAGCCTCGTAACCGCAAAATGTATAACCGCTTATGTAGGTGATTATAAAAAATCACCAGCCGCCTAGGGCGAGGCGATTAGCGTTTTTAGGGAGAGGGGTAGGCGATTAAAACTGCTAACCGCCTACCTTTAAACATATATATAATATTTTTTTGAAAAAAAAAAAAAAAAAAAAAAAAACACCAAAACGACATCGTTTTCATAGGTTTTCCGCAAAATGAAAATATCAAAAATAGGGTTTCATCATATTTGGGGTTAACTTCAGACTCATTCTCTTCTTCAGATCACGTCGTCACCAACTTCGCGTCTCTCTCTCTCTACTTTGTGCCTCACTGTCTCTGTGGGTCTCCCGCCTCTGTGACGGACCAGCAGACTTGCTACGATGGGCACGAGGATTCCAAGACTAGCATTGTGAGTTCATTGTCTAAGCCGCTGAACAACGTAACTAAGTTGTATAGTGTGTCGCTTTGGGTTGGTGACACATGCATTGGATCCAAATTTGAAACGGAACAAAAGGAAAAAGGGGTCCAAAGGTGGATTTTCAACAATACACTACCAAAAAAAAGGGAATTATTGACGGTTTTTTTATAGACGATTTAAAAAATCGTCTATAAAAAAAAAATTCTGGACGTTTTCTGGTTAAACCGTTGGGAAAAAAAATATACAAACGGTTTACTAAAATCGTCCGAAATTATAGAATTACAGACGGTTTTTTAAAACCATCTGTAAAAATATATTGACGGTTTTAAAAAAATCGTCCGTAATTAAAAATTCCGGACGGTTATTTTAAAACCGTCTATAAATACGGTTTTCTCAAAACCGTCGAAGCCCTAGATCTAGATGGGGAAAAAACGCAGCTCATCGATCTGCACGTACACAGAGCTCGATCTCCAGCTGAAAGTTCATCCACTCTCTCCCTCTCAGAGTCTCTCACACCCGGCCGCCGCCAGCACTCTCTCCCTTCTCCGGTACTATCTCCCTCCGTCGGCGCTCTCTCCCTCTGCCGGCGCTCTCTGCCTCCGCCGACTCTCTCTCTGGCTAGCTCAGCTAGCTTGTACCTCGATCCATCCGGCCTCTCCCTCTGGAAGTCAAACCCGGCCAGCCTAGCTTCCTCATCTTCTCCGGTGACGCCCCCTCCGTTTTCCCGACGCCCGATTTAAAGGTTGGTTTTTTGTTCCCTTCAACTTCGTGTTAAAAATTATCTCTTTACTTTTCAACTAAAATTGATGTAATTTTCCTTTGATTTCTGTTGAATGGATTGGGTCCTCTTTGGTTCAAACCGATTGGGTTATGGTTCTAGGTTGTGAATGGCCGATTGGCCCTTTGATGCTCAAGTTTGGTAATTTTTGGGGGTTGGCCGTATGATATATGTGTTGAAATGGAGATTTATTTTTAGGGTTTTGAAGGGGTGGCCGAATGGTATTGTTTTCTTGGGGTTTTGATTTTCAGTGCTTTGATGTGGTGATTTTCAGTGCCAAATGTATCAGTTGTTAATTAATTAAACTTTTTGAAATGGAAATTAATTCATAATCTTTCTTAGCCAATTCTTAAACTCTTGGTCTTTTCTGACACCAATGTGAGAAAGAATGAATATCCATGTAGTTTTCTTTTTGTTAGTTTCTTCAATATTTCCAATAGGAGGTGCTTATGAATAAAAATATAAAAATAAAACTGAATCATGTTAGAGATCGAGTATATGGATTGAACTTCTCTTACACCAACAATTCTCCATTATGTAAACTAAACATTAGATCAACAAAAAAAGTTTCAAATAATATATTAGAAAGCTGGATTTTTATTTATTTACTTTTTTTCTTGAGCGAATAACAAAAGCAAACAAACCAAAACAGAAGAAACATAAAAAAAAAAAAAAAACAAAGAAACACAACAAGGAATGAAGCACCTAAGTGGAATTCAAATTACTAATCAAGACAACAACGGGGGTGAGATAGAATGTGAATGCTTCCATTTTGACCAGTTGAGATGATCCAATTAGCTAGTAAGATTGTGGGTAGACCTATAATTTTCACTAAGATAAGTGTAATTTCTGTTCTTTATCAATTTAATATTAGAAAGCTGGATTTACTTGCCTGATTTAGAAGACCTAGACTTAGCACCTTAACTCCTCTCACTTCAGCATCTAGTATAGCTTCTTCAATCAAGTTGTTGAGGGATTCCCTTCGCCATTGTAACATGTACTGAAGATTAAAACAAAAACAAAGGAAGAAGTTAGATAAAAATAAAATAGAAACTAGTTGAATCAAATTGAATGTGAGCAGCAATAATCGGGTTTGATTTAATTGGGTTCAATTCTAGTTGATAATGCACTCGTTTAAATAAGAACCTAGGAATTGAAGTATATGCAATTCTTTACTCAAGAGAATTTAATAATTAAGGAAGATGTGGATGTTTCAAGCAATTGTGACGTGAAACCAAATTACACCATAACTCTATAGGCTCTCTGGCATTTAATTAAATTGATTAATTATTGTGTGCACGCAATTGTTCAATATATATATATATATTATTCATTTTTTCTGGAATATTATTATATGAATTTAGTGCATATGCAATCAGTTTCCTTTGTCACTTAGGTTATGCTCCACACGCCAAGAAAACTTAATTAATATATAAAACTTGTCGGCATTAATATCATTGACAACTAATAAACACCCAAAATTCTTCAAGTACGAAAGCGACTTTGATTAAACATTTCTGCTTGGACATGAATGATTCTCCAAAGGACTCCAAACTAAAACCATATCCAATCCCTTGGCCGTATCCAAACCCCACACCAACACCACAACCAATCCCAGCCCAAACCATATCTGTTTAGCTTGTGTTTTCTAGGTATGCTTCAACATTATGATTCTTTTGTATGAGTCTTGTGTTTATCTCTTTCCCAATCTGTCGTAGGGGTTAATTAGTACTCTTGCATTATCTTAACTTGAAATATTTGGACTATTTTGTGATGTAGTTAGAATTAAATATGGACAAGAGTTGGATGAAGTTGCCGCGAAGTTCGCGAGAGTATATTCACGGGGTTATGGCGTTTGTGAAATTTGCACGCGAACATTCGAATAGAAAAGGGGTCATTGTGTGTCCCTGTAAGAAGTGTCTGTTGGGCAAATCATGGTCCAGTGAAGTTGTATTTGCCCATTTAACGTCAGGTGCTGGGATTATTGAGGGTTACACTGAGTGGATAATGCATGGGGAATCACTTGTCCCTCCCGTTGTTAACGAGACGACATATGAAGCTCCTAGGACGGTTCAAGTGGATAGCATTCCACTACATGGGGGGTCCAGTGGGATGCAAGACATGCTTAATGACGTTTTTGCGATGCACGATGTTCGTGAAGAAGCCGGTGGGTCTCAAGTGGAAGCCGAAGCCGAAGCCGAATCTGTGGATGCTGAAATTGAAGACTCTAACATGGCAGCGAATAAGTTTGAAGAATTGCTAAAGAATGCCGATACACCACTCCATGAAAAAACCAAACATAGCAAATTGGGAGCTATTGTGCGTTTATATAGCATTAAGTGCATGGGCGGTTGGAGCAATACATCATTCTCCATGTTGCTTGAATTCATCAATGAGTTGATGCATCCGGATGCAAGTTTGCCTAAAAACACATACGAGGCAAAAAAGTACTTGAGGGATTTAGGCCTTGAGTATAAGAAGATATCTGCTTGTCGCAACAGTTGTATGTTGTTTTGGAAGGAAAATGAAAAGTTGGACAAATGTACATTTTGCAATGAGTCTAGGTGGAAGGATGACTTAACTAATGATGATGGAACGACCAAAAGTTCGAAAAAAAAAAGCAGTCAAAGTGTTGCGTTGGTTTCCTCTGATACCAAGGCTGCAGAGGTTGTTTATGTCACATCATACATCACCACATATGAAGTGGCACGCTCAAGGCCGTACGAAAGATGGTGTGTTGAGGCATCCAGCCGATGGAGAAGCATGGAAGGCATTCGATTCACATTACCCAGATTTCGCATCAGACCCGCGAAATGTGAGGTTAGGTTTAGCGTCAGATGGCTTTAATCCTTTCGGGATAATGTCCTCTAGTCACAGTACTTGGCCGGTAATGTTAGTACCCTACAATTTGCCTCCCTGGATGTGCATGAAACAACCGTATTTTATGTTAAGCTTGATTATCTCTGGTCCGAGTGCACCCGGACAGAATATAGATGTGTACCTAACGCCACTTGTAAGTGAGTTGAAGGAACTATGGGAAGTAGGGGTACAAACTTTTGATGTAACATCAAAAAAATATTTCAGCATGCGTTCGGCCTTGATGTGGACGATAAATGACTTTCCGGCATACGGTGATTTGTCAGGCTGGAGTACACATGGATGGAAAGCATGTCCCTGTTGTAGGCATGAAACGCAATCAACATGGCTAACGTATGGTAGAAAATTTTGCTTTATGGGGCATAGGCGATGGTTACCTCCAGATCATCCATGGAGAAGAAACAAGAGACGATTCAACGGTGCGCAGGAACTAGGTGGTCCTCCCGAATTCCCGGATGGTGATGAGATCATGAGACAATTAGACGGTGTTGTTAATCGGGCAAAGACCCGACAGAAGCTGCCCCCTGGGGAAGTTGATTGGAAGAGGCGAAGTGTCTTATACGATTTGCCTTATTGGAAAGATCAATTACTACGACATAACATTGATGTGATGCACACCGAAAAAAATGTCGTTGATAACATACTTGGCACGCTATTGGACATGAGTGGTAAAACTAAAGACAACCTCGAAGCACGTCAAGACTTGCGTAAGATGAAATTGAGACAAGAACTTCATCCATTTACTGCAGAAAACGGCAAAACACTTTTCCCCGCAGCTTGTTTCACAATGACAAAAAAAGAGAAGACTGACTTCCTGCAAGTGTTACATGATGTTAGAGTGCCAGATGGATATTCTTCAAATGTGTCACGTTGTGTCAAGCTCAAAGAATGTACTATTGGGGGTTTGAAAAGTCATGACAATCACATAATCATGAAACAAATCATGCCAATTGCACTTCGAGGAACCTTATCGGATGATGTTGTGAGGCCTTTAATCGAGCTATGTGGGTTCTTTAGGGACATTTGTTCAAAAACACTACGGGTGGAAGATCTAGATCGTCTAGAGAATCAGATACCCATAATTTTGTGCAAATTGGAACGAATATTCCCTCCGGGTTTTTTTACATCCATGGTGCACGTAATTATACATTTAGTACGTGAATGCAAACTGGGTGGACCAGTACACTACAGGTGGATGTATCCCGTTGAGAGGTAATGTTAAAATTATGTTCACTAATTATATATTCAATCGAATGACCTATTAATATATATCAAATCTATGTGCTGGTCTCACGATTTAGTTTAAATGTAGGTGCCTTGGTAGATATAAACGTACCGTTCGTAATAAGGCTGCACCAGAAGGGTCTATTGCAGAGGGTTACTTTGCGGACGAATTGTTGACGTTTTGCTCGCGCTATTTAGTAAACGCGCCAACGGTTCACAATAAGGCTCCGAGACACCAAGATGAATCGAGAGGTGCGAGGAATTGGATAAAACTTGATAAGATCACGTTTGAGCAAGCACACCGATATATTTTATTCAACTCTGACGATTTCCTCTGATTTCGCACGTGAGTTACATTATTAAATAAGTATTGTACGCATCTAAATACATTCTGGAGTAACCGAATACATGTTTTGTTTACGTATAGGATGCACATGGAGTCGCTAATAGAATCAAACAATAGGGAATTTACATCGCATCAACAATTGGAGAAGCAACAAAGGGACCAATTCTGTAGCTGGTACAAGTCATACGTAAGTAAAATGTTGGTTTGAACTTTTATTTACCTATGAAAGACACATTGAATTATTTTTTAAAATAAGGTGTCCAAATCACAGATTGATAAGTTGGACAAGGCAGATAGAATAGAATTGGGAGAGAAACTTGTAACTCATGCCAAAGGCCCAATGTTCGATGCGATAGAATATAAGCGGTATGTGGTTAATGGCGTTTTATACCGTACCTTGGATGTCGACGAAGAAAAAAAAAATCAAAACAGTGGAGTGTGTGTCACCACTGAAGATGGTCCCACCTACTACGGTAAGCTAACTCGAATAATCGAGGTTACTTACTACGACTTGACGCGGTATGTGCTTTTCAAATGCGATTGGGCCGACATTCAACTGAATAAGGGATACAAAAAGGACGAATATGGATTTAATCTTGTAAATTTCAAGAACCTAATACACACGGGTGCGCGAATCACTGATGATCCGTTCGTACTACCAAATCAAGTATCGCAGGTGTATTATGTCAAGGATCCCAAAAATCCAAATTGGGTTGTTGCTGTAAGGACAAAACCAAGAAATGTGTACGATGTTGGCAGTGGTGAAAGTGAGGATTATGCCGACGTTGACAGTTATCATGAGAACGAGCCTTTCAACATCAACGTGACGGGAGACGTCGGTTTTGATGACATTGATTGTGCACGTACTAATGTACCGGCCATCATAGCAACATAATAATTGTATGTATAAACATGGTTAAATTATTAAAGAGTATCTGATCATGGTTATATGGTGTTTACAATGATTTACTTATAGTCGTCCCACTTTTAATTTTTTTTAAAATTCGTTTCTGTAAATGCCTCTAGTATATTTAATTTACAATTAAATCTGATCAACAGTTGTATGTGTTTGCAGGTACACATGGCCCCTAAACAAAAGACGTTGCAACTGGTAAATGATTTTTGGACGCCTGTAGACCGCACAGCAATTGAGCGACCGGTTGTAGGGTCAGACGATACGACACAGGACCCTAACGAGACACAAGTGGGCGTAGATTCTCAACATGTACTACATGAGTCATCGGTTGTAGGGTCAGACGATACAGCACATGACTCTAATGAGACACAAATGGGCGTAGATCCTCAGCATGTAGTACGTGAGCCACCGGTTGTAGGGTCAGACGATACGACACAAGATCCTATTGAGACACAAGATGGTGTAGATTCTCAGCAATTTGGATCATCAGCACAATCAGGGCCTGAGACTTCACATCATAGCGGTTCTTCTAGGGTGCCGCGTATGTTACGGGGTGGAAAAGTTCACACAATAGGTATGAATTATTTTATGTTTGATGATCGTCAGTTACTTTGCTAATCTGATACTAATTTAGCAACGCAGAAGTGTAACGTAAACCATTTTATGATATGCAGATGAGCAGGGTAGAAGGAATGTTAGGACTGTTGGTAGTCCTAAGGACATATGGCACATACCTGATGGGGAAAGGATAGTGATCCAATTCAATGCCGCACACCAACCAATGGGCCCGGGTAGCGAGAAATTTAGAAGAATCTGTGGGAAGATCGTAAGAAATGGTCGTTTTATCCATTTGCATGGTAACTGGAGGAAGTTACCACCAGAAGGGAAGGAAGAGATGTGGCTCGCCCTAACGGTAACCTATGAATACCAAAACATGCAATATTTCTGTCATCATCAATCATATTTATTACAAGTCATAATTAGCAAATGTATTTATAGTTTTGTAGTCTTATATTTCCAATTAAGTTATACCCTCTTATTTTGTGTTTAGAAAAAATTCTATATGGAGCCTGTTCACGACATTGTGAACATAAAAAGACTAACGTTGATGGACCTCGCAACAAAAAGAAGGCAGTTCAGGCACGAGGTCAAGAGAAGTGTGAATTTGCAAGAAACAGATACCGTAGAATCTGTAGTTCGTAGGGCGGTGACAACGCAAATTTTTGATTCAGAAGACTTTGAAATGCAAGTTGATAGGTGGTTGTCTTCGGCTGATAAGGTATTTTTATATATTGCCTTATTTATTTTGTTAAGAATCCCCATATTAACATTACAATTTTTATAGGCGAATTCATTGAAGGCCAAGATGAGCCGTAGCTGCAACGCATTTCTTCACACTCTGGGATCGAAGAGCATTGCACAGGTTGCACGAGAAATGTACGTACAAATTTAAAACGCTCACGGTTTGTAAGCACTATAGTAAGATAATAAGCTTATAATTGAGTATGTTAATGATATTGCAGGAGGAAGACACAGGTGAAACCCCGAACCGAGACGATATGTTCATTAGTAAACATTATTCTCCGGTTCAAGGTTTTATTTTTATATATATATATATATATATATATATATATATATATATATATATTTTAACCTTTTGTCCACTTGAGAAAGATTCAATTTTTTATTTGTATGTTTTGTGCAGGTGAAGATAAAGGCAATTATCGAACATCAGTCGCCTTCAGGACGAGAAAGTTCACAGGGGTCGGTATATTGGTCGCACAACGATGCATGCGCACAAGTGCTAGGACGGGAACATTCCGGACGTGTACGAGGGGTGGGGCTAGGGCCGACTCCCGGTAAATCCTCCTCTTATTCCTTCGAACAAGGATCAATATCTAGTGTGCCTAATCCCAAAGAAATAGAGATGGCTGCTGAGGTAGAACGCTTGAGGAATTTGTGCGAAGAGCAAAACACCAAATATGCAGCGCAACAACAAGAGTTGGAAAGTGTCAAACGTATGGTAGCCATGATTATGGCGGGAAAAGTACCATCAACGGAAAACAACCAAGAAGGTGATGTCTAGTTGTCTAGGTATTTGGACTTGATTTTTGTTGTCCTTGTAATTGAATTTAACTTATGATATGTAAGCTAGTACGTATAGACTGTTATCGTGTGAATTTGAATTTGCACGAGTTGTTGTTGGTGCCATTTAATTTGGATTTGGATATGGATGATGTTGGGTGTTGGATTTAGATTTGAAAATGAATTTGGATTTAGATGATGTTGCAGGATTTTGTATTAAGGAATTTTCTATTAATTAAATTCATATTTAAAAAAAAAATAAAAAATTATGGACGGTTTGGGCCCAAACCGTCCAGAATTTTTTTTTTTTTTTTTTTTTTTTTTTTTTTTTTCAGATAATTTAGAGACAGTTTCGGCCCAAACCGTCTGGAAAATCATGGACGGTTTAGACTGAAACCGTCTGGAACAAGTTGCAGACGGTTTACGTCCAAACCGTCTGCAATAAATTGCAGACGGTTTTCCCCAAACCTTCCCTAAACTTAATCAGCGACGCATTCTCCTAGATGGTTTTAAACCGTCTGGAATCAATTCCAGACGATTTTTCTGCATTTCTGGACGGTTTAAAACCCTAACGACCCTTCCAAAGGAAGCATAAACCCCAACGACCCTTCCAAAGGAATTGTTCTTGACCTTACAAGCAATTTTAACAATCTCCCTCAATTGCCAATGGCCAAATCATCGATCGGTGCGAGATGAAGACCAAGATTAGACTCCCAAAATCCCCCTCAATTTCGGTTCTAATTTTCTTTTTACATGGATCTGCCTTCAATTTTTTATGCTTTTATATATTTATATATAATGCACAACCCTATTATTTTAAAAAAAGAAAACCAATTTTTTTAAAAAAATAAGCCCAAAAAAGAACCTCAAGGAAGGTCCAAAAGCCCATTTATAAAAAGCGGTTATCAACCACAGGTTATGTGTTATAATAACAGCTAACCACCTAAGTGGAGCGATTAGCGATTAAAGCCAATAATCTCTAACCGTAACTGCTTAAACATGCCTAGCTCTCATTATAAAAGCCCCAAAAACTCTAAGAGACTCATTCCTTCGACCAACCAGTAGTTAAGAGAGAGAAGGTGAGGGGGAGAGAGAAGCCATTTTTATGGTTCATTGGAGTTAAGGAGGAGAATTTACACCATCAAAAGAAAAAATCCAAATCTCTAATCTCTATTTTATGTTTGTTAAGTTTACATTTTGATTAAATATTGTTTAACTTGTTAAAAGTGTAGATTAAGTTAGGAATTGGGTTGTTTAAGGAAAAATTTGGTGACTTTTTTACCACACGAAGCTATGTGACTAGTTAGGTGGGGGTTTGGTCTAGATCAGTGCTATGACACACACATACAGCCTATTTCGTAAGTTAATGTTCTTTAAGAACTTGAGTAGATAGAAAATGTGACAACTTTAAAAGTTTTGTATTAAAGTTAGGATTTTTAAGACCTAAATGTGTTCAAGTCTCATAAAGTAGGAACCTTTAGGACCTTTGAACACACTACAAACGAGTGGGTTTTGGTAAAGTTATAAACTTGGACTAGAAAATGACCTAAAATGGTTTATGTGCAGTCATCAATAGATCAATACCCGGCGACCGATAGATCGTTCCTTGGAAGGTGATCAATCAGTAAAGGCCAGAAAATATGATTAAGGTTTTTAAGTGAAATTAGGGTTTGTGATTTAAGGAGATGACTAATAAAAGAGTAAAAATTTGCAGAGCAAGGAGCTTGACTTTTCAGAAAGTAAAAACTTGGATATTAGGCGTATGGGATAACTAATCGCTCATGAGAATGCCGAAATAATTTATTCATTGAGCATAAATATTTTCATTGATATAAATTATGCATTTTTTATATACACGATTTCTCTTGAACATATGTTGTGAGCCCTAATGTTTTTTTATAGATGATTGATTTAAAATCCATTATTATTCACTCATTTATTCATGAAATTAATTATGTTCTTATAATTGGAATGTATAAGAGCATTTACAATGAGCTCTTTAAAAATTTCCAAATCTAACTCTAAAAATCTATTTTCATTTATTTAACTAGTCACTTTTTAAAACTTTTAAACAACAAACTCTCTAATGTTCCTCTAATTTAAATAAACACTATTTTTATTAATAAAGTTGACTACCAAAAATATTCAATGCAAAAAATAATATTAAAAAAATTATAACATTCACTTTTTTTTGGCTCTTTAAATATAAAGAGAATTACTGACAAATGTTAAACTTAACATTTGATAAAGAGCTTGTTAAATGATAGTTTTTGTAGATTTTGTTAAAATTTTTGAGAAAACCCAAATATAAAGAACTCATTGTGAGTGCTCTAATGCCTGTATGGTGTACCGACATTGAAAAAATGAGTGAAGAATCTGGGGCATGTGTACACTATTTGTAACACCCTACATTAAGATTAGGGTTAATGGTGCCTTAATTTTTGCATAAGTATGTTTGGGTTAGTCCTAAATTTCAAAAGGTAGAGAGAATGAGATTTTTAAACACTTAAGGTAATTCATGAGTAGAACAATCGAAAGTTTCGTATTGGTGGACGACAATGTTCAAATGTTTCATGAAACTATAGAAAAGTGCACCTCAAAAAAACCAACAAAAAAAAAAAAAAAAACCAATTGAACAGTGACAGTCTGGATGTGAATGAAATTAAGTCATTTCAGCATGGGCTCATGAGGAAAGGGCTATATAAAGGTGTATGTCAAACCCTAGACCTCATTTTTGTAACCCTTCAGCCACCAAACCCTAAAAGAGGGAGAGGAAGAGAGAGAGAGAGAGAGAGAGAGAGATGAGAGGAGGAGAATGAGAGACTTGGGAGGGTTTTGGGTTCCCGTCTTCAAGGGAGGTAAACCCTACACCTTAAGCTTGGTTTATTTCGGGATTTATACATTGTTTTATTTCATGTTTAGTTTTTTATTATTGATTATTTCTGTGTGTGTGTGAGCCGTTGTTAATAGGAGGTGTAAATGCATTTTGTTGTGGTTTAATGATGATTCTAAAGTTAGAAAGTTGAAATTTATAGATGACATGAACTACTTCATTTTTTCATGCTCTTTAAGAATATATCTCCTATTGCTTAAGGGTGCTAATGTGAAGATCTATGTGCATTTGAGCTACTTTTGAGAGAAAGCTTTGTTTTTTGCAAGAAATGTTGGATTTTTGGTAAAAGAAAAAGAAAAAAGGACTTTGGTGTTTGGGTTTTGTTTTGGGAATTGGCTTGTGCTTAGGATAGTGTAAGAAAGTATTTTTAGGCTTTAGAATGTTTTAGATAGATTAAAGATATGACCTTATAGAGTTTGAGGGGCTCTATCTAGAGATCATTACAATGGTTCGATTAGTGTCTAAATGGTTAGAGCTTTCCGACAATGCGAGGAACGATCTAATGGTGAGACCGTTCCAACGGTCTGACTGGTAGAATTTTTGAAGTTAAGTTTTATACTTTTAGTTGTGATTTAATCTAGATGTGCGGCTAATAGTAGAATCTTTCGCAGACAACAAAATTGGAGATTTCGATGACGTTTACTAAGGATACTTTTGAAACCAAGGTGAGTGAAACTCACGAGAAAACCATTGATCAATCTTTTTGCATGTCTACTTTATTATCAAACATGCATATTTTATACTCACATAAAATGATTTGTATACATGTTGTGAACTCTAATTTGTACAAATAGAATATTTGGAAACTAAATGTTTGATTGTGTGAGTTTTGTAAACTCATATGTATTTAAGAAATGATTAATATCATTGTATGACATACATGACTACCATAAGAAATATAGGTGAAGAATCTAGAGCATATGCATATTAGTATATGGGTTTGGCTCTATGGTCCATGTTTAATTTAATGTTATTTGCCTTCGATCCAACAGTTGGAAGTAACCGGCGCAACCATGTACTCAGGGGCGAACCTACCTTCACTCTTGGGGGGGGGGGGGGGGATCACTCGTCCAGTAGTCGTCCTCCTTAATTTTTCAAAATCCTTCTTCTTTGGGAATATTTTTATGAGATGGCACTCACATCATTAATATTTGTACCTCCTTAGTCGTTTTCACCTTAGGTCCTCTCTAGAAAGTCTAATTACGAGTTGCTCATACACTTGAAAAGAAAAGAAAAGAAAAGAAAAAAAAAAAAACAAATGTTAAGACAAATCTCAAGATATAGATACAATACACACTAGCATTTTCTGCAAAAACCAAGTGAACTAAATTTGTAAATACCCAGATGCGATCTGTTATAGGTCCCTCTAAAAGCAGTCAAAATGGAAAATAAAATAAAAATAAAAAATCCACCAAAATTATTTTCATTTCCATGCTAGTTGCATAAATTTTTATAATGTAGTATAGAGTAGGGATGGACCTAGCACAAGGCTCAAGCCCCTCAAAAATTTAAAACATCTCCCAATTTTTATTTATTTATTTATTTTTAATTTTTGTGGCTTCGTCCCCCCACACTGAAATTCTTGATTTCGCCTCTGCATGTATGGATGGTGATATCGCCTTGCGACACCACTAGTTGTGTGGATTACCCGAATTGGATTTGCTCGGACAACTAGTGGTGGATGGCTAACCTCATCGGAGCACCGATGTTCTACCATATATATGTCACATAGAATGTGCAAACGTCACCATAAGATGGTTAAGGGTATGAATAGATCATGCGGCATCACTAGTTGTGTGGATTATCGATGTCGGATCCGGTAGGACAACTAGTGTGACTAGTTATTGTACCTCATCGAAGCACTGATGTTGTACCATATATCATACAGAATGCGCAAACATAATTGTAAGAGGGTTAAGGGTACAGATAAACCATATGAAGAATATCTATGACTTGTACACACAAGATATCATATAATATTATAATGCATTAGCATGATTTTCTGTTATACTTATCTCACGAGAATCCTATTAAATGATGTTGTGTGTGGTTTATCTAAATTTTATAAAATTTTGATTTCACTGCATAAATGACATTGTTCCCCCTATACTAATTCAATAAGTTATGGACTTACAATTTATTTTTTTCACTTGTAAAACATTTTTGTTTTTAATCTATCCTAATTTAGTCGATGGAGCATGGGGACCCAAACACGAAAATGATGACATTTGATGACCTTGCTAGGTTGGCCTTCAAGACTAACCCTGGGTTAATAGATATTGTGTGGAACACTAATACAAAGAGACGGACAAGTCTTTCATAGACATTCAATATGTGTGGTATAAGATGTTTTGCTATCGTGAGTCGTGACACTTGAGGACCTAGTTATCTTTTGTATATGATGATATTGTCAAACTATCATACTTATTATGTATTATTTAAGATTAGACTTGGTGACTGGTCTATGACCGAAATACTTGATATTATCCTTTATTTATTAAGTTATGCTATGATGCTTTAGTATTTTGCTCCAACTATTATGCTATGTGAATTAGATGTTTGTCTATGTTACTTATTGTTGAGAATAAGATATGCTTTCTTCCACTGTATTGCCCTCTAATTTGGGGATCTATGTAACTCTTCAACTTATTTTCTTAATAAATAAGCTCGGAGATGATACGGTGACACTCCGAGTTAATTACTAGTTAATTAATTTTGGAAGCATTACACTATTTATACGGACTTGACCATATGTTCTATTGTGAGTGAAATGTTAAATTATCTTGGGTCTGAAGGCTGATGTGACTGGCGGAACCACTCATGAGTGGTGGTCACACTTGCTGCATCACTATTTGCGTGTCACCCGAGGTATCGACCTAGTCGAGCGACTGGAGGGAAACTGTCTATTGTACCTTATGGGAGCACCATAATTGTATCATATGTCCCACGAAACACACAAACCCTACCTTGAAGGGGATAAATGTATGAATAGGCCATGTGGTGGATGGTTATTGAATGTAATTCATTTATTGATATTATATCATGAACTTCATTAGCATTATTTTGTCTTCGCACTGCTATATGATTTCTTAAATATTTGCCTTAAACTATTTGTTAAATGTGCTATTTCCAAATTGACAAGATTATCATGACATTTGCTCTAAGTAGAACTTGTCCAAAAACCTCATGTTTAAACATAAACCTTAATGATGTTCAGTTAACAATTTCTATAAATGCTTTCTACGTACAATTATCTTTCTAAATTCCAATGTATATTACCAACCTAAATCGGACTCATTACATGGACTAAGTTTCTTTGGCGATTTATTTATTAAGTTGTGGACTCACATAGTTTTTCCACTTGTGAAACATTATTGTTTTATAGATTAGTAGATGATAGTTCCAAAGGTAAAGAATATAGGCATTCACAAAATTTTGAGGGCGTATTAAGGAGTTTTGTAGAGATAATTTCATGTGCATCCTTTACTTGTTGTAATTTGGGAAAATAGTATACATTTTTTAGGTTAATATTGTATTCATAGATGCTCTTGGTTGTACTAAGGATGTAAGAAGAAATATGATCAAATATGACTCATCTTTCTCTTTATTATATATATGATTAACAAAAAAAAAAAAAAAAAAAAAACTTGTTTGGGGTAGTTGTGCAACCACCTCTCTTACAGTAGAATAATTTTATTTTATTATTACTTTTTAAGTTCTGGCTTACGTAGCCAAGTTTTATGTTTTGGGCTAATGTGTAAATAATATGGTCCATTGAACGTGACATGTACTTGATGTAAATTAGCTGACTCAATGGTCTAGACACGTATCTTCTTTTCATTGGATATGATGTATCATGATGGCCATATGTTACTTATTACATTTAAAACGATAATGTAATGGAAACAAAGGGAATTAGTTGATAATAGTGCGAACATGAGGAAGTAATTTGATAAAATGTGAAACCTTAGACCATTTGAGCATGTTTTTTTTTCCTACAAATTCTCATAAATCTAATATTCATTGTGGATTGAGTCTCAGGCCTCCTTAAAAGGGAGAAAAATCTTGAAGTTACAAAACTAGTTTATTTAAGCAAAAAAAGACAAAATATATATGACTTTGGAGTTGGAAAAGAAATCCACTTCCATTTCATGGGGAAACAAAAACTTACAATTGATTTAATCTTTCTTTTTTTTAAAAAAAATAATAATAATAAATCATCAACTTTCATTACCAGCATGACATGATGTAGCTATTCCACAAACCAATTAAATACTAGTGAGTAGTGAATGCACACACACACACCAAATAAAAAAAAAATGAAAACAAACAACTATATATGTAATTCATAAGAAGGATGAGGCCTAAGAAATTTCAACATTAATATGAAAACATAACATCTTAAGACCCGTTAAATGTGAAAATAGCCTTAAAAGTTACCTTTTATCAAGAATTCTAAAATACTACCCCGTTTGATTATATTTTTAAGTAAAGAAAAATCAATTGTTGGTAAACACACAGATTTATGGCTTTGTACGTTGGATTGTTTGATTGCCCGAGGATCATGGGAGTTGGCTTCATGGTTCATAGGATGAGAGGTCTAGGATTCTAGGGAAACAATCAAAACTTTATTAGACGCAAACTTTGACTGCATGCATGGCGATTTCTTCGACATATAAGAAGGGGCATGATGTTCTAGTTTAGTTATATAGGAAACATCATCAATCCTAGAAATTTTCAAAAATTGTCTTTTAGGGTTTTCATCCAATTGGTTGCCTTTCAACTACTTACCACCACGTCGCCGCTTTTCACTTTTGTCTTTCGCAAGATTCAAAGTGCTTTAATTTTCCACTTCTGCCGGCCTCTTCTTTAAAAAGAGTCGAGTTAAATGCGTGGAGAATCATTACAATGGCTTTAGTAGGGCTGAAAATGTACTACCAATCCACCACAAAAGTAAAGTGTGTAATCTAATTTGTTTAATTAAATAAATTAGGTTAAAATTGATTTATATAATTTTATAATCATGTTTTAATATGATTCAAATTTAATGCGCAACATAATAGTAGAGTTAGAATTGAGGGGTTTGGCTCGTTCAAGTAATTGGGTTGAGTTAGTATTGACTTGTATAATCTTATACGCATGTCTCGACACGACACGAGTCACACGACTCGAATCTCACACGCGAACACAAATTTTCATCTCTAGTCTTTAGTGCCTAGAAATCTTGAATAATTTTAATGTTCGAATTGTTAGCTAATATAAAATTTATATGTACAATCAAATTTCAGACTCTTCACTCACTTATTTGAACAATTAAATTTTTTAAATATTCTCTCAAATATGTAGTCTGAATTATTTTATTAACGATCCAAAAAATAAATTATTTGAGATCCGAATCTTATCTGAAGGTCAAGCAAGCTATCACCTAACACAAAAATTGTAGGCCTTATCTAGAGAATGTACATGTTTTATTAGTTTAATTTCTCAAAGAGATGTGTTGCTTCATTAAATTTGGACGTTTCCTGAAACACGTGCAGTGTAGAATTATTTAACATGGCAAATATGTTTCTGGCTGTTTCGTCAAATATCCACACTTCTTTTTACTTTTTTGAAAAATCTATTTAAATAAATTTTAAGATATTTGGTACTCTTGTCTTAATCTAGTCTGCTCGGAACAGATATACTCTTTGAGCATTTTTATACATGGGTCAGCAGAAATGAAAGTCATAAATAACATTTTATTGTAAGAATTTTGTATGTATCTATGACTATGTAACCTCATAGTATGTAACTGTGATTTTACGAAACTTAATGCTTTATGATGTAAGTGTTTTATACCTGAATCTTTGATCAATGAAATATTCAGATCTTTCGTTAAAAAAATAAATTAAAATCTCAAATCACGTGTTGCTTGCAGGATCACTCAATTTAAACACTTGCTGAACACGTGGAGTTTAGTTTAGAATTTATTATCTACCGCAGCAAATATGTTTGTTGCTGTTTCGTCAAATATCCACACATCTTTTAGACTTTTTATTTAAGCACATGCAATTTAAAATGTTTATTTTTTTAGAAGTGTATGTCCAATCTTGGGTTCGAGAGGCTCTCGTCAATCATTAGTTTAGAGAGATGTTTAGTTTTATTATTTTACATATTTTTTGTTTATTTTTGTAAAATAAAATATATGCAAATTTATCACTAATTTTTTTTTTTCGAAAGAAAATTATCATTAAATTTAAATTTGTAAAGCACACATGAATTTCACAAATTCAAAAATAAATTTATATAAAAAGAAAAAAAGAAAAAAAAAATTAACACCAAATACATCTCATTAATTTCAGTTATACAATGAGGAGAGCAATCAATTGCGCTTTCAGTTTCCTAATCCGTTCAATTATTCAAGGGTTGCTTTGCTTCATTCTAACTAACGCTCGAGAGTGTTTTTTGAATAATCATTCAGATTTCATTATCAAAATCACTCAGTGTTACCCAATTTAGTAGTACACTCTAATGATTCTCATCTGTCGGTTGTCGTCCTATTTTTTTTATGATGACCAAACCGACACGTGTCAAGTATTGGAAATTACCTTCAGAGTTCAAACCAACCGAACAAATCACGCCTACCTAATTACACCAACACCGTCCGTTGGTCAATTTGTGTTGCCGACCAAGGTAGTTTGATTTTACTGTTTTATACAGTACTTTCACTGTTTAACCATTTTATTTATTTATTATTTATTATTATTTTTTTTAAAAAAAAAAAGAATAAGAAAAGAAAAGAAAACACTTCTTCAAAAGTCTTCAGACGTAGTTATTTTTCGAAAACACTTTTAAACAAAAAATAAATAAATATTAGGACAAGAAAAAAAAAATTAGAAAACATCCTGCACTTTCATATAGGAATGTTTTCAAAACACATACTATTTGTTTTAAAAAATAGTATGTGTTGATTGTGGGTTGGAACGAATGTTGTAACAAGGGCTTTTAGTTGTAATGGGTCATAAATATACAAAATATATATTATATATATAAGGGTAAACGGTCAGTGATTATCAACCATCTTCGTCTGCTCTTAAAATCGCTAACTGCACCACCTTAACGATGTGTAAATGGCTTATAAAGTGCCTAAATCATGTATCTTTTGGGAATGTGGGACACTTTAACACGCTCATTTACGCGTAACAACTTTGACCAAATACGTATTCAACATCGGGAAGAAAAAGCCCATCATCGTCCAAGAAACCTGCTCTGATATCATGTAAAAGTTCATGGGCCTTACTCATTCTCAAAAAACGCTTTGAAAGATGAGAGATGTCCATACCTTATAAAGTGCTCAAATCATGTATCTCTTGGCGGTGTAGGACACAAATCTCATAAAACAACATTTGAACCATCTGGAAGAAAAGAAAAAACCCAGACAACAAAAGAGCAGATGTTGCAATATTTGTGAGAACTCCGGCACCGCAATCATCATCTGAAGAAGAAGTTGATGATGTTTGGGATATGAATTGGAATGTGAACCAAGCAACGCATCTTTGTCTCTCTCAATAGTAGTCACCAACTCACCATAGAAAGAAGCTCTCATTCTTCTTATCTTTTTCTCTTTCTCCATTTTTTTTTCTAATTCCAACTTTTGAAAAAAAAAAAAAACAAAGAAGAAAAACAAAGATTGGAATGTCGATCTGAGCCTATTCAATCTTGACAAATAAAAAGAAGGGTTAAATACTTATTTGCCCATGTGCTTTACGACCTTTATTTTTTGTCCCCTCAGTTTTACTTTGTATCAAATTTGGTACCTGTGGTATATGAAAAGACGGAAATGATACATTCGTCCAATTTCCAGTCTAAAATTAATGTCTAGTCCGTTCAAAAGACGGTGTCGGCGTACATGCGCAACACTTGTCCCCGTGGCACACCTCAACGCTGACATGACTACCATTTTTTTATTATTATTTTAATGATTTCTTATATATATATATATATATATATATATATATATATATAAAAAAAAAATATATATATAAAAAAAAAATATGGGGTGGCTGCCACCCCCATTTTGGACAAGGAGCCACCCTCAAGGTACCATTTCTGATACTTATTCAAATCACAGGGGGCACATTATGAAATTTATAAAACCACAAGGGTATATATTGAAAAAAAAAATTGTGTTTAAGTAACAAACATTTGGTCATTTTTTTGGGTTATATCAATTGGCCACGCATATAATTTTGTGTTTCCAATTGTTACACATGACTGATTGTGTTTTGTTTTTTCTTTTTTTTTATAAAGGGTTCAATCCTTGTCAACTACACGCAAGCATACATGTTATTTTTGGTTCAAAACATGCATACCAAATATACCAAATATTATTTGTGTATAAAATACCATTTGTGATATAATTACAAAACTAAAGTACCATTTCTGGTACTTACAAAACCACATGGGGCACATCATGAAATGTATAAAACCACATAAGTATATATTGGAAAAAAAATTGTGGTTTTTAATTTTAAGGTTTTTTTTAAAAAAATAAAAATAAAAAAAAATAAAAATTTAGGGGTGGCCAACCACCCCCATTTTGGCTAAGGGGGTGGCTCGGCCACCCCAGGCCTAATGGGGGTGGTTCGGTCACCCCCAAAAATTAGCCACCCCATATATATATAAAGAAATCATTAAAATAATAATAATAATAATAATAAATGATAGCCACATCAGCGCTGAGGTATACCACGGGGACAGGTGTTGCGCATGCACGCCAACACCTGTAAGATGACATGGCTGGAAGTTAGTTTTGGACGAAAAATTGGACGGAGGTACCATTTCCGTCTTTTCCCATACTACAGGTACCAAATTTGTTAAAAAATAAAACTGAGGGGGCAAAAAATAAAGGTCGTAAAGCACAGGGGTGATTAGGCTATTTAACCCTAAAAAGAATAAAAAAAAACTCACAGAGACATACACAAACAGAGAGAGAAAAAGGGAGGATATGGTTGAGGAAAGAGAAAATGAAAGAAAAATAATTAATAAATGATAAATTTAGCGTGACACTGTTTACAAATGGCTTAAAAATGTAAAAGGCATTTTATTTACATAACTGAATGGAGGGCGCGCGCGCACGTAATAGTACGTATACGTGTGTACACACACATACACGTATGGTTAGCCATTCTAGTTAAAAGGAAAAAAAAAATGGCAATGTCATTAGGAGTGCTCTAAGGTACTAACCACGAATATAACCTACAATAATACTTTCATATAAAATAAAGTACGTCCAACAATTAATGAAAGGCTACCCATCATGGTACTAACCACGAATATAACCTACAATAACACTTTCATGTAACATAAAGTTCGTTCAACCATTAATAAAAGGCTACTCATCATGGTCCTAACCACGAATATAACTTACAACAACACTTTCATGTAAAATAAAGTATGTTCAACCATTAATGAAAGGCTACTCATCATGGTCCTAACCACGAATATAACTTACAACAACACTTTCTTGTAAAACAAAGTACTTCCAACCATTAATGAAAGGCTACCTATCATTAAACTCATGTTTAAGCTTAATACAACCTTACAATAACAAACTCATAACGTATATTTTGGTTAGCCATTCTAGTTAAAAGGAAAGAAGAAGAAAAAAAAAATTGACTAGGTCATTGGAAGTGCTCTAAGGTACTAACCATGAATATAACCTACAATAACACTTTCATGTAAAATAAAGTACGTTCAACCATTAATGAAAGGCTATCCATCATGGTACTAACCACGAAAATAACCTACAATAACACTTTCATGTAAAACAAAGTAATTCCAACCATTAATGAAAGGCTGCCCATCATGGTACTAATCACGAATATAACCTACAATAACACTTTCTTGTAAAACAAAGTACTTCCAACCATTAATGAAAGGCTACCTATCATTAAACTCATGTTTAAGCTTAATACAACCCTACAATAACAAACCCATAACCTGTTGGTACAGTTTTCGGTATGGTGACTTGTCGCCTTCAGATGCGCTCTCTCCACAACCTACAAGACAAAATGTGACGTCCCACATCACCTGGGTATGAGAATGGATATGTGCTTATATGTATATTCGCACCCTTCTTGACACAACGCGTTTTAAAGTCGTGATGGTCAAGAACCTATTAGAACTGCGCAATGTGCTTCTGCGAGAGTAGTATCAGGATGGGTGACCTCTTGGGAAGTCTGGTTCGAGGGAGCCAAAAGCGGACAATATTGAGTCATTGGAGGTAGGTTGTTACAAATGGTATCAGATCCATTGCCCAACCTGAGATGGGATAGCGTGCACAAGCCCACGAGGGACGCCAACGGGCACTCGTTGGGATGCTAGGAATGGGGTAATCCCATGAGGGTCGTCAGTAGGGATGCTGGGTCCCAAACGGGGGTGATTGTGACTTCCCACATCACCTGGATATGGGAATGGGTATGTACTTATATGTATATTCGCACCCTTTTTGATACAATGCATTTTAAAGCCGTGATGGCCAAGAACCTATCAGAACTCCGCAGTTAAGCATGCTTCTACGAGAGTAGTACTAGGATGGGTGACCTCTTGAAAAGTCTGGTTCTAAGGAGCCAAAAGCGGACAATATTATGTCATTGGGGTGGGTCGTTACACAAAAAGATTAAACACAGGAGTTTGTCGGGTGTGCCGACGAAGTCTCACCTCGATGCCTAAGTCAAATTCTTATAGATAGATTTCATGGTTTTGATTATAGTTCAATTAGGACTCTAATCTCAAACTGTGTGGGATTAGGTCTTATCTTTTGGGGAGTCCTACTCGGGCAGGACTATTCTTTCAATTGAGTTTGAATAGGCATTTCATCCCATATCTTGTGCTATAAGATTATCCTGGAGAATCCGAGACAAAGACTTTCCGGAACCTTCTCAGGGATTATGGATTAGGCCTATCCCATAAATTTCGGCTATAATGTCGGGATAAGAATCCCAACATATTCCATCCATATCGCTTCTTGGTAGTCTCGAGAAATCCGTTCCCAAGACCACTGGACATGGGCATTTCGTATGTATTATTCTCGTATTCCCGGGATAGTGATGTCCTGCGACATATCAATTGTACTTATCTCCGATTCTGACAACCAAGGATATTCATTAGATTATGTAAAGAGCTCCCGAGGCAATTATGACCGGCTTGATCTTCATGGACTTTTCTTCAGGTCGGATATACTAATTGGGCCAACAAGACTTGTCCTGGGCTTGTTTGGGTTAGGGAATGATAATTTCCCCAAAAACCTAGATCTAGAAGATAAAGTTGTCTAAACCATTTAAAAAAAAAACACTAACAAAAGCTAAACATGTTGATAACATCAAACCAAACTAGTTTAAGTCTAGGATATTACCTCTTGAAGAAGATTAAGACCAAAGACAACCTTCTTGTCTCTCCTAACCTTCACTCATTCTCACTCTAAGGTTCTGAGGCAAGAGGCTTCCAAAAATGGGTGGGAAGAAACTTAAGGGTGCTTATAAAGGCCTCCAAAGCATGCACATAATGACATAAGGGCCGAGGTGTCAACTTTAAATAAAAATAAATAAATATACTCTTCACACAGACATCAAACATTCGGAATCCCACTCGAGTGTTCATGATCCAACTAGAACGTTCAGGATTAAGCGTTTGAGATCCTATTTGAACGTTCAGCTATACAGAAAATTCTTAAAAAATCCAAGATATCACACTTTACCAACTAAGAACCAACCCATTCTTAAGTTAAAATTAAGACAATCTTAACCTTAATTAAAGTTCGGGGTATTACAAATAGAATAGTCAAAGGTGATTTATTATGTAATTATAAATTTTGGAAGCTCTGTTTGTTTGTATCGATGCTAGTTAATGATATATTTAAATATATATAGTTTTGGCTTATATCATTTTTTTATCTCCTTCTGCTATATTTTACTCTGATAGTTAGTGTTAATGTAGTAAATCCAACTACTTACAAGTTAATTAGTATGGATGTAATACGAGCAATATTCCTAGTTAATTATTTTAATTAATTACTTATGGGGGCGTTACAATTCTCCATATCTTGCTTATGAGTTTTCAACGTCGTCCTTATTATTATTGGCAGGCTTGAGACATCAACCTGATAAAGAGTTGTATACCACATAATTTCTAGTATACCAGATCATGTCCATTACACTTATTGTAAAGAATTGAAAATATCGAACCTAGAAATTATTTCTGGATAGCTGTTATATCTTAATTTTTAGTGCGGCTATCTTGTGGTTTTTTAAAGTGGTTTGTTTCTGTTGATTAGCCCTTTGTTTGGAGGTTGAGTCATCCCTTTGGGCCTATTTTTTATTTAGTAAATGAGTTAAAAGAGGAGCATCGAGTTAATTACTAATTAATTAACTTCAGGGCCATTATATTCTCTACCTTCTATCTATACACTTTGCTTAAAACCTTGGCCTTAATTTATTCAGAAGTATTCTTTTGTCTTTTTTGCTTTAATTATTTTTTTGAATGGTAATGATACCAAATATCATTAATCAAGGGATAAATCTTGCTCGACAAGTACAATACTCTGAATAAAGGAAGAACATCCTTCTATCCATACTTGGTCTAATGATTGAGACAATGCTACCTTGGCCAATCGATGGGCCGCTTGGTTGGCATCTCGTCGAAAATGCCTCACATAAAAAAAAAAAAAAAAAAAAAGACAAGCTATTTAACTTAATCTTGATATCCTCCAAGAGCTGCCTGAACCCCTGCCAGCATGTGGACACTTGTCGCAGTGCTAGGACAACAATCAAGGAATCACCTTTGAAGATCGCACCCCGATACCCCAATTCATAGCAAAATTGCATTGCCTGCCACTCAGCTACAATATGATCAACAATAAAAGGAATAGTTTTGGCCAAAGCAGCCACAATAATGCCATCTGCATCCTAAACGACCACTTCCGCACCCATATTTTTTGTGACCGATCCAATGCAGCTTCCCAATTGATTTTAACTTGTCCTCCAATCAATTTCTCCCAAAGTTGAGCATTAGAGTCTAGTCCCTCTTGGCCTCTGCACTATCTTGACTAGCCAACAAAAAGCTTTCCATAATCCCCTTAGCAGTAGTAAGCACCTGGTGAGGCAGAGTAAAATCCCTACGGAAAAAATGGGCATTTCTCGCAACCAAAGACATCTAGCCACCGTGAAAGCTTCATGAATTTCCCTTTCATCGAGCTTGTTTAGCAAAAGATTTATTACATTCTTCCCGTCAAGACCTGTGAGAGAGTTTTTGTGCACGGCAGCTGAACTCCTGCCAACCAGCCAAAGAAGAAGAACAGTGCCACAATATATGGCTACTAGTTTCAACCTCAGAAAAACACAAGGGGCAAAATGGATCATGTACAATATTTTTATGAAACAACTTGGTCTTGGTAGGGAGCAGATTTTGGTAGACTTTCCACACAAAGTTCTTGGTCACCCCTGGTAATTTCAATGCCCATAGGGTCCTCCACAACCCTTGGTTCTCCATGAGAGTTGAGCTTTCCCCCGTCATCATAGCCTTCCGCTGTAGTTCTAAATGATAGGCACTCTTGACCGAAAATAAAAGCCCAAATTTTGAACCACTCCAAACTAGTTTATCGGGACCTCTAAAGGGGCTCAAAGACATTGCGCAAACAGCATCAGCCTCTACCAGCTCAAAGATAGAATGGATCAAGGTAAAAATCCAACAACCCGAACCTTGGTCAATTAAAACGCTTACTCTTGCATCCAGCCCCAAATCCTTCACAGGTGAATGGATCCTATGGGAAGAGGTAGAAAAGGTCCACTTGTCTCCCCAAATCTTGATGTGATCTCCGTTTCCCACCCTCCACACAAGACCCTATTCTAAAACACACCGAGCTTTGAGAATATTTCGCCAAGCATATGAAGGGCGCCGACCTAACTGGGCCTACATAAAGTCACCCTCCCGAAAATACGTGTCCTTCAATATCCAAGCAGCCAAAGAATCCAGATTTTGGATCAATCTCCAACCCTATTTTGCCAACATGGCTAGATTAAAAATCTCCAAATCCCGAAAACCCAAACCCCCAATCTGTTTGGATAAGCTTAGCTTGGCCCAACTCATCCATGAAACTAGGGGTGTACGGAATGGTTTCAACTGATTGGGAAACTGGCTCCGGGCACTAACCAACTCCGGATAACTGAGAAACCGGTCTGGTACCTGGTTATAAATAACCAAGTAACCGGGTACCCGAAACCAGAGCCGGTTATTAATTTCCTAGACACCCAGTTATAACCGAGTAACCGGCTCCGGGTGTATATATATATTGTACATGGGCTTTTGCTTTGGGCTAGGCAGAGGACCACACGGCTTTTTCTTTGGGTTAGGCAGCTTCAATCATTATTTTTAGCATTCCTCCTGAGAATGGAGATGTACTCTCTCCATCTCTGCCAATCCCTAACCTCCCTGTCCACTTTTCACTCACTTTTCACGCACCTAAGTGCCTTCGCCTGATTTCTTAATTCTTCCTTTTCACTTTTCACTCACTTTGCTCAGTGCGTTTATTTCTTCATTTCTTCTTCATTTCTTCTCGATGGTCTTCTTCATTTCTTCTTGATCTTTTTCTTCAGCCGATGGATTTACAATTCGATGTGCCGTCAACGCTGTCAGCCCGCCGTTCAGTGTGCTCGCTGATTTCTGGAGTAATATTGATGGGTTTTTTTTTTTTTTTTTGGTTTTTTGGTGGATCTATTCTATATATAGCTGGGTTTTTGTAGATTTGTTGATTTGCAGTGTTGTTTCCTGTAATATTGTTTTTAATTTGTGGTTTGGGTTTTAGACTCCCTGTTCCTATAACTTCTCAATGAGTTGATTTTTTTTTTTTTCACTACCCAGTCTGGATAACCGGTTTCACTAGAGGTAACTGAGTAACCCCCGATTAACCGGGGTCCCTAATTAATCGGGATACCAGGTTCCGTAGCCGATTACTGAATTTCAATAACCGGCTCCGGGTTTACACCCCTACATGAAACACCCTTGCCCTCCTTTTGATTACTCCACCAAAATATGTTCATCAGAGAGTTGAGTTGGTTGGATACCTTAGGTAATAAGGAAACCCCCATGTTGTAAGTGGGAATACCCTGGACAACTGCCTTGATGAGAATTTCCCTCCCTGCCTGTGATAAAAACTTCTCCTTCTACCCATCTAACTTGCGTTGCACTCTGCTTTTTTATCCCTGCAAAAGTTTGAGTTTTTGATTTGCCCACCATTGCTGGAAGGTCCAAACACTTCTCAAAAGAGGATGAAGCTGATATACCCACAAACGAGCAGATATGATCTTTGAACTCCCTTCGAGTATTTTTGCTAAAGAAAATGGAGGTTTTCTAATTATTCAACTTTTGTCGCAAAGCCAGCTCATAGGTATGCAACACCTGTGAAACATTCCCCCATTCTACAAAATTAGCTCTGCAGAAGAGTAAGCTAGCATTAGCGAAAAAGAGGTGACTCAAATGAAAACCACCTGCCGACACAAGAACTCCCGTTATCCTCACTTCCTTTTTAGCATTTTGCAATAAAGAACTCAACCCCTCCGCGCAGAGAAGAAAGAGATACGGGGATAAAGGGTCTCTTTGCCTGAGTCCTCAAGAAGGTGTCACCTTGCCATATGGACTGCTATTAACAATAACCGAGTAAGAAACGGTACTGACACACTTCATAATCATGACAATCTGACTCTCTGGAAAGCCCAACTTACGCATCATCGCCTCCAAAAAGTCCTACTCCACCAAATCGTAGGTCTTGCTCATGTCAAGTTTGATAGCCATAAAGCCTTTTTTCCTCCCATTGTTGTATCCATTGTATGGACGGCCTCATAAGCTACCAGAATGTTATCAATAATGAGGCACTCTGGAACAAAAGCACTCTGGTGTTGGGATATAATGGATGGAAAAACCATTTTTAACTTGTTGGCTAGGACTTTTGCTATCAATTTATAGAGTACATTACATAAGCTTATACAACGATAATCACAAACAGAAAGAGCATAATTTCTTTGAAATTAAAGCAATATAAGTAGAATTTATGAGAGGATCAGATTATCATGGTTAAGAAAATCTAGCACTGCTAGCTTTACCTCTTCCCCAAACGTTCCCCAGTGTTTCTGAAAAAGCACACCCCGTAACTGTCTGGACCCAGGGCCTTTAGTGGTGCATCTGGGATAAAGCCACATCTACTTCTTTCGAAGAGAAGGCTCTTGTCAACAAGGAATTTTTTTGCTTTAATGAATGAAGAGTGGTAACTCAAGTTAATTGATATTTGCATGCATCTCTTAAAATGAAGAATTGCATACACTTTTTTGGTTTTTTAACCATGTGGCTACAATTTATGCTAAAGTAAATGGCGGATTTAACGAAATTAACATTTTGCCTCGATTGTGCAGAATAGTTTTTTAAGGCAAGAGAGAATTGTAGCTATTTCATTTGGACTTACTCAGCTACACGTCGTAATATCATCATAAAAAAAAAAAAAGGTTTCCTTCCTAAAGATTAATCTTGAGTGAAATTCTACCTCAATTACATAAAAGAGAGGTGATAAAGGATCACATTGCCTCAAACCTTTACTTGGGTGAAGCTTACCAAAAAGATGATCCATTAATAAGTAAGGAAAAGAAACAGTGGTGATGCACTGTTCAATCCAGTTAATTCACTTAGAATGAAAGCCAATGAGGGACAAGATTTTTAGTAAATAACCCTATACCATGTGATCCAAGGCCTTCTCCATATATAATTCCACTGCCACAAGGCCTCCTCTACCTTTTTTTAGCTTCATAGTATGGAAAATTTCATGCGCCATAATGAAATTCTCATGGATTGTTTTGCCTTTGATAAAGGCAAACTAAGTAGGCCATATTTTTTATATTATTATTTAGAAGGGGCTTCAACTGATTAGCCAAGATCTTGGAGATGATCTTATAACTGAAATCACAAATGGTAATCGATCTAAACTGATAAAACCTTGAGGTTCAATCGGTTTTGGGATTATGGTTGTAGGAGAGTGATTTATTTCTCTAAGCATTCTACAATCTAAAAAAACTTTGCACAAATTGCACCACATTATCTTTAACAATAGGCCAATAAGTTTGGTAAAACAACTCGATTATATTATGAGGCCATGGGGCCTTTGTTGGTTTGAGTTCTTTGACAATATCCAAAATCTTAGATTCAGAAGGTATGGCACAAAGATAATTATTATCTTCTTATGTAATGTAGGGACAAATAAAGACTCAACATCCCCATTGATGGTGGGGTTAGAGAAAGTGGTAGAATAAGGTTTCCAATACTCAACTCAATGAAATCAAATTTTACTTTCTATTTTCTTACCTTACCCAAATTCATTGATGGTAAAAAATATTGTATATGTTGCAACATTGTGAATATGTTATTTTTAAATGATATGGCACCATGTACACATTAGATATAACAAAACAAAATCTGGACCGTGAAATGATTCATCTTCATTTCAAGTGAAATAAAGATGATCCCATTCAAGATTGCGATTCAATGTTTTCGGCCTTTTCCCAATGTCATAATTGTCAAACCTTTAGGTGAACTTAGGAATCACACTCAAGTTTAAGCAAAACCCTTGCATTTAGAAAGGAAACAGTTGGATTTGGATTTTCACAAAAATGTCATATTTTTAAAGTGATTAGGTTTGGGATTAGGATAACAAACTCTAGTTTTGTGGTTCTAGAGGAAGGTATTAGGATCCTCTCAAGTTCAGCTAAACTGGAGTGTATCTAGTTAGTTGTAATGTATGGGCATTTTTGTTCCAAAAATCGTAAAAAGACATAAATGCCCATACACTTATAACTAATTGGGTACTCTCCAGTTCAATTGAACTGGAGAGGATCCATTATGTGCCAGTAGGATGAAAACAATTGGGTCCATGGTATGCTTGAATTTGCTTGAGTTGGATTCATATTCATTTATTGCATTTATATTTATTCTTTGGGAAACGTACACATATCACCTTTAAACTATTACATAATTGTCAATATCCCCCCAAACTACCAATTGTGTCAGTTTCCTCCCTAAAACCAAAACAATGCCAATGTCTCACTGAAGGCCAACAAAAAGACAAAAATGACCTTAAAAGATTTTCAACAAGACAAAAATATCTTTATAAATTTGAAAAAAGATAACTAAAAACTTAAAAAAAATTAAAGCAAAATTAAAAAAAAATTAAAAATTAAAAAACGAAAAGAAAAATAAAAACGATCGCATTGTTTTTTCATTTTCTTTTCTTTTTTCAAAAAGAATTAAAAAACAAAAAAATACAAAAAATAATTGTCTTGGTTTTTTTTTTTAATATTATTTTAAGATTTTTTTTTTATATAGTTTTTAGTAGACTTGGCAAAACGAGTTGGCGGGTCAACCCGTTTAGCTAATTTGGTAAAACAAATGTGTCATAAATGTGTCGTAAACATGTTATAAACAGGTTGACGGATCATAAACGTGTCATAAACAGGTTGGCGGGTCATAAACGGGTTATAGCCTAAACCAAAACCCTATATATTCGTGTTGTGTTCGTGTCGAACTCGCAGGTCGTGTCAAAATTGACAACCCTAATTTTTAGTTATAATTTTAAGATTTTTTTTTAAAAAAAAAAAAAAAAATTATGATGTATTTTCGTCATTGGGAGACATTGAAATTGTTTTGATAGTTTTGAGAGAAAATTGACACAATTGATAATTTAGAAGAGATATTAACAATAAAGTAATAATTTATACTTTGAAAGGAGTACCTATACTTTTCCTTTATTCAATTTGGTATGCTCTCATCTATATCAATATTTGCTCCATCCCTGAATGATTATCCCTCCTAAAATTTCACTTTAAAAAAGAAAAACCTGTAATAAATAAGCTCTCACCAATATCAATATTTCAAATTTTTAATAATACCGTTTAGGCTTTACTCTTTTTTTTTTTTTTTTTTGAAGGAAAGTTAGCACTTTCATTAATCATGAAAAAGGGTACATAATAACACCACCATAAAGGTGTACATAAGACGCCATCATAAAGGTGTGCACCCAACTAAGCCAAAACAAGACTCAAACTAAAATAGACAGATTGCCACAAATAAAACATAGCCAACTAGAACGATGCATTTGCGTTAACATAAAACTTTCCTTGATCTGGGAGTAGGTCACACATTCTGGGCTAAAAGCAAAGACCTAGTTAATAACCATAAAGCAACCTGCCAATTGAAAAACAACAACAAAACAAAACAGGAAAAACCAACACAAAACTGCCCTCTGGAGAAACTGCCACCAGTGACACACGCGCCGCCACGGAAGAACCCCACAACAGACATTCACCATCATCCCCCGATCGCCACCAGCCACTGCAAAAGGAACGGAACGTGGTCATCACGCGCAGCCCCAGGCATGGAACCTCAGCACCGTCGTAGCAAGCGGCTCCCAAACCAGAAGACAACGGCACAAACGTCTGGAGGGTGTGTGTCAAGTAGAAGACGATGAAAAAGCATAGATCTAGCCTCAAAAGTTGTGAAAAATTAAGACTCTGCCAAAATCCACCGTCGACACATCAGGACGGCCACTCCCAAGGGCCAGGAAACACACACACAACTGGATCAACACTGGGGGGGCACAAATACTCCATGACCCTAGAGGTTGGGAGACTCAAACCTCCACAAGGAAGCCCTAGGGAGGAACAAAAACCCCTTATCCCCAAGAGACTAAAGGGAGAAAACAGAGCCGGGGGAGGGAGGCCTGAGAGCCTCCCCCCCCCCCCCCCCCGACAAAGATTAGTGGCTTTTGTTTTTTTTGGGGGGGGGGGGTGCTATTTGGAGAGAGAGACGAGAGAACAGAGAAATGGTTGATGTAATTGGCTTTACTGTTACTTGAAAAGGAAGAGCAGTTATTATTATTATTATTATTTTGGTTAAATACAATTCGCCCCTCAAAGTTGTCACCGATTTTTAATTTGGCTACCGAAGTTTAAAAATTTGCAATATGCCCCATCAAAGTTTCCCAATTTTTCAATTTATCCATTCTATCTACCTTTTCCGGCAAACCAGACAGAATTTTGAACGCGTGCGTGTCACGTGACTTTTTTTATGCAAATTTGTCCGTTTTACACTCACTCCAAAATGACGTCGTTTTTCCCTTTAGGGGGTGAATTGAAAATTCAAGAAACTTTGTGGGGACAAATTATAAATTTTAAAATATATATATATATATATATATATATATATATATATTTTAAAAAAAAAAAATACTGAAGGGCTGGCTGCAGGTTGGGCAACCACCCCTAGCCAATAGGGCTAGCCGTGCGCCACCCACAGAGATGGCCGAGAGTGGCGCGCGGCCACCCCCAGGGGCTAGGGCTGGCCTTCGGGCCACCCCTAAATGCATTCTAGGGGAGGTCGCGGCCACCCCTAGTGGTTGGGGGTGGCGCCCCCATTGGTTGGGGGTGGCTGCCCAACCGGCAGCCACCCCTTCAGTATTTTCTTTCTTTCTTTTTTTTGTTATTTTTTTAATATATATATATTGTTTTATTAATTTATATTTTTATTAGATTTTATAATTTTTTATTTTTAATAGACACGTGTCGGCTTCCTATTAGGTGTGACGTGACTGACTAAATGGCAAAACGACGTCATTTGGAGTGAGGGTAAAACGGACAAATTTGCATAAAAAAACTTACGTGACACATGTGTTTAAAATTCCCGCTGGTTTAACGGATAAGCCAGACAAAATGGCAAAATTGACAATTTTGAAAACTTAAGGGGCACATTGCAAATTTTTAAATTTTGGTAGTCGAATTGAAAATGGGTAACAACTTTTGGGGGTGAATTGTATTTAAACCTTTTCTTTTTTTGATAGATAAGATTAACAAGAGTTATAAGTACAAAAACCCTTCTTTTTTTTTTTTTAACCAAAAGGAAAGCTGTATTTATACTATAAAAATTAAGCACATCAAACCAAAAAAAACATAGATAATGAATAAGTATTTAAGAGGATTATAAAAAATAAGCTATAAATTATTACCTAGAGCATTCTTAATAGACTCACTAAAATAATTTTTTTTTTTTTTTGCCCATTTTGTTAAGTTAATTTGCTGAAATTGTCCAAAATGAATCTCCAACACTCTTACTAATTTGGTGAGTGAACAGTACTCACCTAAAGCATTTTCTTAATAGCCTCACCAAATTTTACTAACCAAAATAGTTTTTTTTTTTTCTTAAAAAAAAAGAAGAAGCTATTTTTCTCTATTTCGGTGAGCTATTTTTTTAATGCACCCTCAGCAACCTCACCATTTTAACTATTCACTATCACTATTCCATTTAAATAATAATTTTTCAGATTTCTTTATTTTTTTTTCTATTTAATCTTTTTTTTTAATATTTGTCTTTTCCTAAGAGTCATATTTTTGAATATTTGTCTTATTTTAATGGTCATATTTTTAAAAATTTGTATTATATTTTATTACTCTTTACTACATTTAAAATTGCGAATACTGAGAAAATTTGTTTTTTTAAATTTATATTTGGATGGTTTAGAGAACTCGAGACAAATTTGAAATTTTTTTGATAAAACTAGAGTAGAATTTGAATTTAAAAAACCAATCCAAACATGTTTTTAAAAAATAATAAAAAATAAAATGCTATCCAAACATGTTCCTTCCATTCTACAAAACATGTTGGAGTATGTAAACAATATATTTGTACAGTATTGGATGTTTAAAGTGTGGAAATATTGTAGAGAAAAAAAAAAAACTTTTAGCCTAAAACAATGCAGAACTAAAAAGTGCTATGTGTGAGAAAGAAAAAAAAAAAGACGAAGAGAGAGAAATAACCAAATTTTTATAGTTGTTTAATGATTTGGTGAGTGAATAGTTGTGTACTCACTATTGTTGATGAGTACTGTTCACTCACCAATTTTTTTTTTGTTATAGTAGTGAGGCTACTCGGAGTGATTTTTGTGTGATTTTACTAAAATGCCTCATCAAAATAGTTATTTTTGATGTGGTTGCTAGAAATGTTCTAATAGTGATTAATATTCACTCACCAAAATAATAAAAAACTATTAAAATTTTCTCCGTCATGCATTAGACATAGTCTCTCTTTTGAAAAAGATTATTTAAATAGAATATTGATTGTAAATAACTAAAATAATGAGGTTGTAGAGATGCTTTAAAAAATTAGATGGTTAAAATAAAATAAAATAAAAAAGAGTAATTTTTAGTTATTTTAGGTAATAAAATTTGGTAAAAAAAGAATGCTCTTGGTAACAAAAAAAATAAAATAAAATAAATACAGGAGTGGTCGAACACTTTTTATTTATTTATTTATTTATTTTTTATCTTCCCACCCAAAAAGTTGCAGATTATAGGGTCAAGTAGGACTTTTCACTACACAGCAAAGAGAGGAAAGGCGTCTTCTTCTTGAACAAGATAAGAAAATGACAGCCAAAAAAAGAAAGAAAGAAAAGATAAAGACAGAATTGGGTTGTCTGAAACAAAATCATTGAAATTAAAAAGCACCTACACGTGGCAGTGGAAATATAAAAAGTATTAGCCAATAAATAAAGAATAAAAAAAACAGAGAGAGAGAGAAATGCCCTTTTCTTAGTGGCTCAACTAGTACCTTCCTCTTAAGGCAATCGTCCTACCTTAAAAATCTTTTGGTAAACTTATTTTTCCAATTCGGGTAACTTCGACCGCAACCCACCCCCACCAACATGATTCGGACTTTTCAGCTGGCTATAACCGGTTGAACAAGTTACCCCAATTCCAAAATAATCACATTTAAAGGCCGCGGTCCTACCAGTCCCCTTCTGCCACGTATTAAGCACGGCCCTACCCCTACCGCCCACTTACTGTCGCTGATGTCATTCATGCCCATCCACGGTTCCTGTTGATTCAAGTTTCCTCCAAAGCTATGATACGCTTGGGATTTCTTTGAAGAAAAATTTTAGGTGTGGAAATATAATGATTAGGAAAAAGAAAAAGTTATATCAATTTAAATATGTTATCTTGGAGGAAGCAACTAAAAATGTTTAGCAATTTAAATAGCTTAATTAGGACTAATCTAAGGAAAACTACCCAAGCCTAATATTTCTACCCAAAATTAAATACTAATATCATTTTAAAAAAGAAAATGAAAAAAAATCATCTACAATTTTTTTTTTCTTTATGTTTTTCGTTAAGTTTAAGAGAGCTTCTACGCATGCGCAACGCATCCGTCTCTCTTCAGTCTTTTTTCCATGTGTCATTTTGTTTTCATTTTTTCTTAACAAAAAAAAGCAATCAAAACATCGTGCCCTCCCCCAACGACCGGAATCCGACGCCCTTGCTCCTTCGGACCAGAAATCCGACACCGACGCCCATCGACAACGCTCTCTCTCTCGAACGGTCTGCTCCGGCGCACACCGACCGTATCTCCGACGCCTTTGAAGCGGTCGGAATCCGACGCCCTTGCTCCTTCCGACCGAAAATCCATCATCGGCGCCCATCGACGACGCTCTCTCTCTCGAACGGTCTGCTCCGGCGCCCACCGACCGGATCTCCGACGCCTTTGAAGCCCAGCTTGCTCTCTCTCGAAACCAGCCGACCGGATCTCCAACGAAGGCGACGTGAGGAGGCTGCCCTTCGAAGACAACAGCTTCGACTTGGTGGTCTCCGGGGTGTTCCTCCACACCGTGGGGAAGGAGCACGGCCGGCACCGGCTCTCACCGACCGAAAATAGGCTCTCTCTCTCTCTCTCTCTCTCTCTCTCTCTCTCTCTCTCTCTCTCTCTCTCTCTCTCTCTCTCTCTCTCTCTCTCTCTCGGAGTCCCTCGAAACCAGTAGCACGGCCCACCGACCGGAAATCCGAATCCGACTCCGACGCCTAGCTCTCTCGAACCCAGCACAGACCGGACAATCCGTCGCCGACGACACTGACGACGACGCTCTCTCTCTCGAACGGTCTGCTCCGGTGCCTACAGATCGGATCTCGAAACCAGCTGACCAAATCTCCAACGGAGCCGACGACGCCTTTCCAAATGATTTCATTTTTTTAATAAAATCTCAGTGCCACGCTGGAAAGAGACGGACATGAGGCTGAAGAAAGGCTCCTGTTTAGCATTTCCCTAAGTTTAAAAACTAAATTGTTTTATGATGTTTTGATCGATTTTCAATGTTCTTTGACAACTAAATAGTCTAAATTGTTGGAAACTGTTCAATGAACTCAATTGTTGCGCAACAATTAAATCAAATCGATTATTGCCAATTGAGTGATCGGTTTGAAAAATTGGGCTTTGGTTCGGATCAATTTGTTTTGACCCATTGTGTGTTACGTGAATGATTTCACAAACTCGGAACGAGATAGATTTTAGGTTATTAAGGACTCTAAATTTTAGATTATAAGGGAACTAAGACCTTTTACATTCAGAGAAAACTTAAACCATTTCAAACACAAGCTAGGTTTGTGATTAATTTATGCTTACTTTTTTATTAATCATTCACGCCTATAAATAAGAGTATTATAAAGACATAAAATAGGAGATGAACTCTTTCCTCTATTCGAAGATAAACCATTAATATAAATAAAAGATTTGGAGATAAACTCTTATTCTAACTTGGAGATAAATTCCTATCAGGAACAATAAAAACCTACTACTAAATGACTTCTGCGCGCACCATAGTGCTACAAATGACTAAAACACTCTTGACTTAGAAGAATATCTATAACTATCATTATTTAATTAAACTACGACTACTCTAACATAAGTTACAACAAAGATAACTTTAAGAGTTTTATTGGATACATGCTTGTGAGTCATGCTAACGTCATCTAGACGTTGTAGAATTCTACTTTCATAACATTGTGTCTCTAGCACGAAAGTATGTGGAAACTTGGGCAGTGAGAGGCAGAGAGAGTAAAGAATCTAACGCAAATTTGTGTTGGTCAATTTTGAATATAAGTTTATATAAGTCAATTTTAATCTGATTTATTTAATTAAATAGATGAGATCTCTCGATCATAACCCATTAATTTCGTGTCGTGTTCACGGATTGTGTAAAAAATTGTCATCCTTAATATGTGTGTTGGCATATCTGGACATAAGTATAAAACAATATAGGTCAATCTTAATTCAGTCAATTTAATTAAACAAGTAAGACCCATCAACCCTAAGTCACCAATTTTTGTGTTGAGTTTCTTTAAAAAATTATCAGCTCTAAAAAATGCTTAAGTGACTAATTATTTAAGAAACACATCTTTTTTTATATATAATTTATTAAATAAATATATGTTTTTAAAAAATTAAAATACGTAATTTTTACAATTATATTTTATTGTAAGGCAAGGCAATTGGGTTAGTCGGTTGAAACTCTATGTCAGTCTTAATCCAACGAAATGCAAAAGGAAGCGGAGAAATCTGGAACGTCTAATTCTTATAATATAGAATTATTATCCAACCCACATCTTTTTTTGCCACTTTATTTCTCAATCTCGCTTTTAATATTCTTCACGCCACAAATATATTCTTTCTCTTGGGTCCACATTTGGAGGATAATATGGTTTTTTCTTTTTCTTTTTCTTTCTGAAGGGCATAATATGGTGTTATTATTATTATTATTTTATGACATTAATCCTAACTAATTTGTGTTTATATGATGTTTGATTGGTAGATATTAGGTGTTTTGCTTGTAATTTGTTATTTGATATTCTCTTAACAAGATAACATTTACGCAGATGAATCTTTGTGATAACAATTACGCAGATTAATCTTTGACAAATAGGAAATGCTTGGGGCGGGGGTTGGGGGGTTCACTCCACCCTCCCCCGGTGGTGTTTTCCCCCCTCCCTCTTGCCCTTTTAGTAGGGGTGTGCATGTGGCGGGGCGGGGCGGGTTTCCGCCTTTTTTGACCCCGCCCCGCACCAATTTCCAACCCGCAAACCGCACTTGATAAAGAATAACCGTGCGGGGCGGATCACTACGGGGCGGGGATTGCAGGGCGAGGCGGGTATTTTGAGTGGCATTTATGTAATTTTAATTTTATTTTGTAAAAAATAAAAATTCAAAAAAATACTAATTTTTTTAATTAAAAAAATTAAATTCATATTAATTTTTCACAGAATCTTATGAATGCAAAGTCAAATTTTTAGAAAATCAACTCTATTTCATTAAAGAAAAAAATTATAATTTCAAAGTTTCTTAAATTTAGTCCTTCGACATGTTGACACATATCTTTCAATCGTTCTTATTTCCATACAAGAACATTTTCCATGGAATTAGCCTTGTAAACTAAACTAAAAACCCTATTAATTATAGTAAAATTCTAAGAAACATGATTTTTTTTTCTCCTTTGTGCGGTGCGGTGCGGGGCGGGGACCCGCATTTTTTAAAAGGCTAAACCCGCCCCGCCCCGCATAAATTTCTCAAATTAAGACCCTAACCCGCAAAAAAACCTGAAAACCCGGTCCTCTGCGGGGCGGGGTGGGGCGGGTGCTGCGGGGCGGGGCGGGGCGGGGATTGCGGGTTTTGCACACCCCTACCTTTTAGGTTGGGGATGGTCTTTTGTTCCTTCCTGGCTAGTGCTAGTGGAGTGTTTGTTTTCCTTCAGCCATTAGGTTTATGGATTTTTTTGTTTCCCCGAGTTAGATCCGGTAGTGGTTGTTGTTCCCTGACAAAAGACTAAAATGAGATTTGGATTGGGAAGCGACTTTCTGGTGTGCTTTTTCCGGCGGAGTTTCTGACTTAATTTTCTTTGTTTGAGTTTCATTCTTTGGTGTCAGATTTGCTCACTTCGGCGGGTTCTTCCAAGACATCCGCCTCACCACAGTGGTCGCCGGCTTCTTCCGGTTCAGCAGCCTCCAGCCACGGCAGTGTCGGTCCTTCACGCTCGGCGCATGGCCTACACGAGCCAAGGAAGTCTCTCCTTGGACCGGCGCGTGTGGGTCACAGCTTGTCTTCCAAGGCGAGGTTGGCGGTTTTTTGGTGGATCCGAGGTCTTCTGGCGGATTTCTACTGTTGAGGGGGTCTCCGGTGGCGGCGCGTGTAGTACACGCGTTGTCATCGGCGACGGCGTCACCCGACGTCGGTCTCGATTTGTGCTTCTAGTTTAGGGTGTTTTATTTTGTTTTTTAGTGTTTTTTAATAGTTTGTCTTTGTGATGCTTAAAAGTTACTGGACTATTTGTTGGCCTAGGTGCTAGATCTGCCCTATTTTATTTGTGAGTTGTGCTTTAAATGTAAAGAGTGACTCATTGTAGTCCCTGTAACGATTTTGTATTGTTCAGGTTGCTGTTTCAAGTCAGATTTATCTGGCTTAGGGTATTGGGGGTCTTGAACCTCTTGTTTTTGTCCTTGCCCTGAGACTTTATTCTGTAATATATGATGGCATATCCTATTTGTTAAAAAAAAAAAAAAATCAAGATAACAATTACATCTCTTATGACAAGTTAATGAAATTGAGGTTTTGTAAATGGATTCTTGGGTTTCTACTAATTTCACTAACGTGCTAATTAATTAATTAATTTTGGCTTCATATTTCTTAGAGTTAAGTAGTTTCATGAGCATTTTATATGATAGAAGTGCAATGGCCAATTATATGTTCTAGGACATTTTGAAACTTATCACTTCAATTATTTTGTATCCAATTTGCAACGGCCGATGTTATAGAAAAAATAAAATAATGATTTTCTCATTTTCCTTAGCAAAAAATGTATCTTTGGTTCATGTAATTTAAAGTTTTGACAAATAGCTTCTTACGGTAAAAAAAAAAAAAAAAAGAGTTAAATACCTTTGACTCTCCATAATAGGATTTTTTCCACCTCATTTAATGAAAATGGATACTCACAATTTTAAATGAAATGTCAGGATTTGAAGTTGTTGCATATAACGGTGTATATAAAGTGATCAATGTTGGCATGTTTTTCAAAATTTAAAATAATATGAAATCATGTACACCATTAGTTGTATTAACTTTAAATCATGAATCGTAGATAGTTCCTCACTTATGGCAAAAAACGGAGATGATACGTACTTTCGTCAAACTTCCGTCCAAAATTAACTGAAGTCCATGTCAATACCCATAGAAAACAGACATGTGTCCCTATGCCTCGTTAAAATTAAAAAATTCAAAAACTAGAAAACTAAAAATATATTTTTTTAAAAAAAAAAAAAAATTAAAAACATTACATAAACAAATAAATAATTTTGGTAAAAAAGCAAAAAACAAAAAGAAAAGGCGTGATCAGCTCTATTAGCTCGTCTGGGGTGATCGAACCATCCTCAAGGGCCTTAGGGGTGGTTTGGCCACCCCCAAATAGCAAAATGGGGGTGGCCAAAACCACCCCAAAGGCCTTGGAGGTGGCTCGGCCACCTCTCTCTCTTTTCTTTCTTTTTTTTTTCAATAATTTTTATTTATTTAATGTTTTTAAATTTTTAGCTTCCTAGTTTTTTAATTTTAATTTTTACTTTTCTTTTTCTATTTTTATTTTAATTTTTAATTTTTAATGAGGCATAGGGACATATGTCTTTTTTTGGGATATTAACGTGGACTTTCATCAATTTTTGGATGGAAGTTGGATGGAGATATCATCTCCATTTTTAGCCATAAACGATGTATCATCTACAATACAAAATAAAAATGTAAGTGAAAAAAGAAAAAAAAAAGTTGTATCTGCATGTACAACTAGGGATGTAAATAAGCTGATACTAAGCGAGTATTGGTTATTTGAGATAGGCTCGTTTGTTTTGATATTAAGCTCGAGCTCGAGCTCGATATGAATATGAATTTAGTGTTCGAGCTTGGTTCGCTACGGAATGATTACTGATCCAGCTCGAGCTCAATCATTTTGGTCGATCTCGAGCTCAAGTACTTGGTTTAAGCTCTGCCTGAGTTAAATAATTTAAATAATTTATTTTAGCATTAAAAGAAACAAATTAAACCAATTTTATTAATACTATTTCCAAAAATAATTACAAAGAAATTTAATAACTATAATCTATAATCAACTATTACAAATCACATTTAAACAAATACAAATAAAATAAAATAAAATTACAAATACAATAGATCACTATTGTTTTTTCAACCAGCAACTCTATTCAACACTGTTTCGGCTCGGCAGCTTATTCAACAAGTCCACCTTGTTTAACTTTAAAACAAGGTTAAACCAACGACTTAAAAAATCATGACCAAATGTTTGCCTTAATCAGCAACTTCAAATAATTTGAAATAAAAACTTGTAAATACTACAAAAAAAAAAAAAAAAAAAAAAAAAATTTCTCCCTTACATTATTTACACAAGTTCCTTGGTAAAAATGTCAAGGGATCGATGTTTAATAATAACACAATTTAATGTACCTAAATCATTAATAACATTATCAAATCCTTAGTATATTGTTTATTAATATACTATATTATAAAAATAAGTTATATATTAACAAATTAATATATAACTTTTTTTTAATATATATATGTATATATATAAGTCGAACCTTAATGAACGAGTCAATCCTTATACGAGCAAGTTCACATGCATTAATTGAGTCGAGTCGAGTCGAATTTATATGAAGTTGTATCATTTAATAATCGATATTAATTTCATGTTTACAAATAGCCCATTTAATAATTAATTTGAATACGAATCAAGTTTTGAGTCGATTTCGAATAAAATAATGAGTAGCTAAATTCGTTTATACCGGACAAGTACAACCCTCACCCAAACCGACCTACAGAAGTTTCAAAGAAGCACGACAAATGCATTGGACTGACATTGTTGAATATCTGCAAAAGTAAAAGATGGTTGATATGATAGGATTTAACATACCAAAGAAACACATAATATAGCAAAAAGTCAAGAAGGTCCTCCTCCCTCCTGCTATCAGCGGTGGGCGGCTTTTTCAGTTCCCAGTCCTCAATCTTAGTTTTTTATTTTTTTATTTCTTTTTTAGAAATAGATAATTTTTATTCACGAGGAAACTTCCTCTTCCTCCATAAGTATAACATACGAGATAACAGAGGGACAATCCTCTATTCAAGCTTTATCGATTAATTTAGAGAGAGCAAATTTTGCCAGTCCTCAATCCTGTTTAACCTCCTTGACAATATCAAATATCTGACACCAAATATTCTATTGCCTTCCACTTTCTTTCTCGTACAGTAGTTTGTTGCTCCCAGTGATGATGAGAAATGTTAAGGGTGACAATTTTTTTTTTCTTTTTTTTTTTATTTATTTTAATGAAAACATGAGTATTAAGATGATATATAATTTATTTGTTAAAAATAATCCAAACAATTAATAAAAAAAAAAATGTTATGAGTATCAATAAATAAACTCAAAAACCTGAAAATTTTCATTCTCCGGAAAGGTGCTTGTATAATCAATTTTAAAAGAGAAATGATTTTTCACCACCTAAATATACAATTTTTCACCACTTTGTTTATGTGGCAAGGTGGTCCCCTACTAACTTTATAGTTTTTTTATTTTTAAAAAATAAAATAAAGTGGGGGACCACCTTGCCATATAGATAAGGTGGTGAAAAGTTGTATATTTAGGTGATAAAGAATCATTTCTCATTTTAAAAATAGTTTTTAAAAATTCACTTCTTGAAAACATAATTTAAATCTGAAATTAGATTTATCTTCTTTTTATTTTTTTAAAAAAAAAGGAAAGAGAAAATCAATTTGAAAGCAAAACAAACAGAATCAATTTGTTTAGGGGCTACTTTAAAAACGGCTTGCTGTTTAGAGAGCTTAAATGTAGTTTTTCAAAAAAAAAACAACTTTATAAAAAGTTTTACCAAACCAACAGTTAATTTATCCAAATTGTTTCGATTTAAAAGAAAGGAAAAAACTATTGTTGAATGGGTTGAGACCTAACTATTTTTTATTTACATATTGGGGGAGCTCAGTGACATTTCACTATTAAATACGAAAAAAAAGAAAAGAAGAAAAAAAAAAAGAATAGAATAACTTTTGAAACATTGAATAAAAGAAAAGTACAATTGGGGTTGCCTTTTGGGTGGGTGGGTATATTGTCGGTAAGAGTGTACGAGGTTTAAACCTAGGGAGACGTGGACTCTCCATCTCCGTTCATGGAAAGTCGTTTGTCAATTATCTCGTGCTTTGGTCAAACTTGCCATCTTTATATTATTGTTTTTGATTGGTTAAAAGTCTGCTAAATTGATTTCATGCCACCTTTCTTTATATTATTATAAGATATGGTCGAATGTCTTTAATGTTTTCTCACTCTTCAATCCCAGCAATTTTTTAAAAAGTTATTTTCTAATAATCATACAAGTACAGTAATCTTTTTTAAAATTGCGATTCTTTGAATGGACTCATGATTTTAAGCTGACAAAGCTCACATGGTTTCCTTAAAAGAAAAGAAAAGAAAAAACAAAAAGATAACACTCACATGGTGAATTAGAAAATCTAATGAGGGGTCAACCGGTCGATTCTTTCGCTAGTCGGGTCGAGTTTTTTATCAGACGAGTTATGCGGTCACTTAAAACTTTTACTAAAATAAAGCCTTCAAAAATAGAGATTCTCTTAATTATAAGTGAAAATAAAGAAAAATTATTCATGGTCAGAATTATAATTATATTTTGTTGTATTTAATGATAGAGAAATGATATTTGTATGTTTATTGTACATCTTCGAGACATGTTACATGCACGTCTCTTTTACATTTTTTGAATATCACTTTTCTAAATCAACCATTAGATCTGTAGGATACACATGTGAATCCTTATGAGTCCTACAAATCCAATGGTTGATTTAGAAAAATTATGTAAAAAAGATTTACAAGAGATGTGCAAAAATCATTTTTCGTCATGTAATGGATATGTTACCATGTCATTCAATTCTTTTAAAGATAAATGATATTCTCAAACTCTTATCCAACTCCAACAACATTTTTTAAAATCAATATATATAAAATAAAAGAGATCCCATGGTTGGTTTTGAAAAAAAGTTGGATGAGAGTTGGATAAGAGTACGAGAAGTTGAATAAGACCTAATCATTTTCAAAGTTGGAACTCCTCATTCTCTCACTGCCGAACCTCTACCAGACCATCATTCGAACGCTGTTGGGCAACCACTAAACCAATATCGGATCACCATCGAACCACATTCGGCCTCTACTGGACCACCGTCGGGCCATAGTTGAGCCATTACTAGACCATGACTAGGCCACTACGGAGTCTTCACCGAACCACCGTCGAACAACGCCAAGCCACCGCCGGACCTCTGCCAGATCACTGGGCCCCGCTTGACTAATGCAAGGCTACCACCATAACTCAAATTTTTAGGTTTTTTTTTTTAATTTTTTATATTCTGAATAAAAATTAATTTCTATAAGTTAATATGATTGAATAAAAATATACAAAATATTTGTAATTTTCGTATGCGCCAAATACTAAAAAATATTTTTAGCGAAAAGCATTTTCAACACTTTATAAAAGGAAAAATATCTCGTTTCACCACAATCTTGTAATGACAGAAAATATCATCGCAATCTTGATCCATGTAAAAGACTTATAATCTTTAGATTTTTCAAAGATCTTTTTGGACTCAAATAGAGAGTAAAAAAATTGGTACACATGCTTTTAAAAAACTAGAGCATACGTTCATTAAATTTTTAAACAGTCCAAATTTAATTTATTTTTTTTCATAGAAAACATAAAATTAATTTAGGCAATTAAAAAAATTATAACACATATATAGCAGCACTTGAGCCAAAATATAAAAGCCTAGGAGGAGGAAAAAGAGCCTGATAAGCATGTCATAATAGAACTATCATCAACTTTCTTAAAGCATGTTCTTTTATCTAAATATAAGAAAAATAGAAAATTTACACTTTACCCCCTAAAATTTCACTCAAATTACAATTTTACCTTTAAAGTGAATAAAGTTACAATGAACACCAACCAAGTTTTCTAATTTTGCAATGTAACTAATTCTTCTGAAAATACCTCTAAAAAAATCATTTTTTTTTTGTTGAAAAAAGAAGACTAAAATATATCCCCAAATGCTCTCGAAGCCGCCCCCAATAATTTATTTTTAAAAAAAATTGATTTTTTAGGTGTATTTTCAAAAGAATTGGCTACATTGCAAAATTAGAAAATTTGGTTGGGTCCCTTACAAATTTTTTCACTTTGGAGATAAAATTGTAATTTGGGTAAAACTTTAGGGAGGTAAAGTGTAGTGTTTTTAAGAATTGATGGAGACTGAGACAGGCTAGACAGCATTGCCGCATTGCACAGAAACCCAAAGCGACGTCGTGGGAGAGTAACAACAACAAATTCACTATGCGGCACCTTTTTTAAGGTGCGGTCGGTATCAGGTTAGCGAAAGAAGACAAGGGGCGCCTGAGATTTGTTACTATCAAGAGTTATTGTCAAGGATCCTTAGTATCTGGGCCGTCCCCAGATGTACTTTGTCACAACCTTGTCTTATTATTAAACACGTTTATTTTATCCCAAAAACTGCTTTTTTATATTATTTTGGATTTGCAGTCCTTTGACAAAGTACAGTGCCTTGAGTCTCTTTTTTCCATTTTTTTATTTTGGTTATTTTATAATATTTTAAAAATTAATTTTTTATCAGTTTATTTCCAATTTTTCTTTGCTAAAAACATCTGTCGGGTGAAGTTCACATTATTGAGTCACATGGAGCACACCATATAACTAACATCTAAGTAGGTTGAGCCTATTAAATACTGGCCCCCACGCCTAGGGTTTGGATTCATTGCACCCTATACAATACCTTTTTTTTTTTACTATTCATGGTCTAGATAAAGACAACGATGCCAGAAAATAAATAAAAAATCAAGTAGGCTTGTAGGATCTTTGTTGGCTATAGAACTACCCCAAGGGTCCAGGGTTGTTTGGAAGTGGTGCGACCACCTCTTATGTAAATTAGGGGTAGGACAGCCACCCTCAAAGTGTTAATGATCGTGGTTACAACTATCCTGAATCACCTTTAACAGGTGGTCAAATACCCTGCCCCAATGTCTCCAAAAAAAAAACACGAAAAAAGCAAGTTTTTTTTTTTTTTTTTTTATTGATATCTTGATATGAATTGTTCATGTTAAATAAACTCAAAAAAAAAAAAAAAAAATGTACTGTATCTTGTGCAATACTTCAAGTATTGAACCAGATCCAAATCCCCACTCCATTTAGATTAAAGGAACTGTTTTTTCACAAGTTGAATCTCATTTCAGTGTGCATTTGACGAGATGTAATTGCTCAAAGTTGGTTAAAAGTTTTTTTAACAAAATTAATTTACTTAAGATTCAGCTTGAACCGTAGGGATTAAAACACGTATCCCTTATATCCTGTTATGGGAGACTAATTATCCAGCTTAATGAATCTAGTCTACTGAAAGAGGTAATTTTGCACTGGACAAATGAAAGTCTGGTAGCACTCTTATCCGACTAGCCAAATTAACAACAAAAAGATCGAGATTTATATCAAACTCATTAATTAATTTGGAGAAATATTTATGATTTGGTGAGCACTGTTCTTTAACCAAATGTAAAAATAAAGTTTTTTTTTTTTTTTTTTTAATTTTTAATATTCTCTCTCCTCTCAAAAAAAAAAAAAAAAAAATATCAACTGAAGTGGAGAATAAATTAGGTCAGAGTAAAGTTAAAAAAACCTAATCATATCATCTTCAAATACATGCATACACCTGCAGATTTGGCCACTAGCCGGCTATATCTGCCGACATAGTTTAGATTATATTAAAGAGTTGATCGTGGCCTACTTGAAATATATATATATAGGACGCTACTACTAGTTGCTTTAGATAATTAAACAACACCAAATTAATGGTGCAACAAATCGTGTTTTAAGATCCGTCGGAGCATAAAATTTCGAGGAAATTAAGATGCCATAACCAGTAAAAAACAAGTACAAAGGAGTGATTAGAACTGAATCAGAACGCAATCCAGATTAATCTATAAATAATTAAGGGTTTTCTCCTAATTGGCCTCTAAAAGCGTGGCAGGTTTGATAATCGTTTTTTATTTTTTCATTAATTGTTTTATTCTATCCATGTCAGGCTGGTCGCTCAGAGTCAGTGGATGATTCGCATCACAAACCCTCAAAACACAGCTAATGCAAACAATATAATATCTATAGAGAGAGAGAGAGAGAGTCCAATAATATTGTATGGGAAAGCTAAAGAGAGAAGAGGAAAGAAACCTTAAAAACCAACGAAATCTTTGGCGGCATCTCCAAGTATTCTTTTCTTGTTTAAGAAACCCAACTGGAAGGCTGTGTTGTCTTCTTTAGGAGACGAAAAGGAAGAAGAAGCAAACACAGGTTTGTTTACGTTGTAATAAATAAATAAAAAAGCATCCTTTTCTGGGTTCCTACAAACTAGAAAGAAGAATAAACAAGGTTTGAGTTTTTGTCCTCGAATGAATCTCGAAGTCGATGGAGTGCATGCTAATTAAGATATATATATTCTTATTAAAAACATCGATCTGATCTCTCTATCATGACTCAAGACTCCAATTAATCAATATATACAACAAGCTTTGAAAATACTCTTCCTCGATCTAGCTAGCTTGATCCATGAAACTACAAAATTGCCCAACAGTACCCAATGCAATAAGTCCAAGCCTTTGAGTTGGTTGACATTAATCAAATGCATCCACTACTCTCATTGTAATGGCTTCCTAATTAATGACATGTGCACCATTGTAAGAATGATTTCTTTATATTATCCGTCAGGGTAATGCCTCTCCTGCTTGCCAATCAAGAAACAAGAATACCTGTTAAAATATAATTTAAATGTTTAAGTGTATATTTTTCTTATCAGCACAAATTTTTGATATTAGTAGTGATTTAACATTGTACATATTATAGTAAATATTTTGAGTTCGAACATTGTCTCTGTCATTCCACCATCCCATTTCAGTTTAAATCTCACGTGTCGGGCCTCATTTGTTGGGCAGATCTACCATTTTCTATTAGCTTAAATTTTTGAGATAAGTGATAATTTCATAAGGCCAGTGTCAATCCTTAGTTCCCTCACTCCATTCATAAAAACGCTATTATAATATAGAGAAAAAGCTATTTCTTTAAGTTCTTGGTGTGAACTTATGTGATTATTACGTAAAAGGTATTATTCAAAAGGAGAATGATATTTAATATTTCCATATAGTTTTCCAAGGGTGTGACCTAACACAATAAGAATTATCTTATGAGAGACTAGGGTATAAAATAAAAAGAAACCAAAATGGGTGTGAAAGAAAAACCACCATGTTTTAGAAAAAAGGTTTAAAATAAGTGATTTGTTTGGAACTCCAACTTCTCTCCATTCATTACTCCTCCTTCCCTTCCAAATTTAAACCTTTAATTTATCTCCTACCAAACTTGCTGCCACGTTCTGGTAGGGAAACCCATTCACCAAATGTTAATTATGATGCACCAAAAGTCTGTCTTCATCTGGAGATCATTATTCCACTACCCAAATTTTCTTTTAACCTCTTTTGTTTTTTTTGCCTTTGTTTTCTGCTCAACTTGCCTTTGTTTTAGGATTCAAAGTTGCCACTACCTCTCTAATTTCCCTCTTTGAACTTAACGAGGACTGGCCAATCCTTATCTCACCTTTCAACGCATTTGTTTCCTTTAGTATTAGCATCATAAACAAAGCATGGATACTCCACTAGATAAAGCAATCGAAATTTGTAGAATATCTGCACTTCTATAATCACAAGTTGCTTCTGATCAATCAGCTCCTTAATTGGTCTCAGTTTATTATTCCACACGCTGGTTATGCCCTTGTTCATGGGTTGGCATTTTTTTTTTTTTTTGAAGTAGATCTGGCCCAACAGGCTTTGAGCCGGATTGGGATTGACTGCATTCCCCCATATAGATTGCCGGCTGTCTGACTACATTTGTGAGAGGTTTTCGATGGGGCCTATTACAATAGTATGCCCAAATACAGAGCGTAGGCAATTGTAAGGAAGAGTAATGATTCATTGCCATCTTTTTATACAACTTTTTACCACCTTGTCTGTGTGGCAAGGTGATCCCCTACTACTTTTTGAGTTTTAAAAATAAAATAAAGTGGGAGACCACCTTGCCACATAAGTAAGGTGGTGAAAAATTGTATAAAAATGTGGCAATAAATCATTACTCTTGCAAGGAATCCCCGTCACACGAGCCGACATACCCATCTAATAGCCGTTTATTGCACTAAAAAACATTTTTTACCAAGCTACATGACGGAACACATTTTTGTTAGAATATATTACGAGATTTGATTTTATATTATGAAATTTGATTTATTGTAATTGAATCAAATTTGATTACAATCAATTACAATAAATCAAATCCCGTAATATATTCTAACATTTGTTACCGTTTATTGCAGTGGCAACTTTGCAAACCTAAGATTTGTGTTTATTCATCTTTAAAAAAATAAAAAAATAAAATAAAAAAAGGACGACCATTCTATTGCCGTTTAAACAAAATTTACTAGCCACTGCAAAAATTGTTTACTAAACTATACATTGTCTAAACAAATCCAATTCTCTCTCAGATTACTAGAGAAACGACATGAAACTTTCGCTCAGGCTTAGACTGACATGGGTGGCAGTTGTGGGCATGGCATCTATCTCCCTTAACTTTCGGCCCATTTCAACAAGATCACCGGTAGACTGTAGAGCAACATATATGTATAGATATATCCAGACAATTATTCTCACTATTTTTGAAACCTGCATCATGTAAATAATAAAATTAAAAAAAAAAAAAAAAAAAAAAAAAAAGAAAAAAGAAAAAAAGGCAACGTGTCTATTGTTATTGTGATTGTGATATCTCTCCAGCATGTAATGCGGCCTGTCAAGAGACTAGAGTAGGTACTTCAAATTCAACATTTTCCTACATCCTAAGCTTATCCTACTATCCTCTCAAAGTCTAACATCTCTCACATCAAGATAGAGTGGAGACTACCGGAGGAATCCAAAAGTTTGAAGTGATGTGGAATGATGTGATTGGTGTGGATAATCGTCAAGATTCAAAACATTTGTGGGGCAGTGAAGATAATTATTGACAATATAGCAACAAGATAATGAGTCTTCTCATTTTTCTTTTTTATAAGGATTTATACATAGAAGGGTTGTATTATATGTGCAACAGTATTATTTAAGTTGATCTGTCTAGCCATTTGTATAATCCCCCTAATAACCTTCCCTTCACTTAGTGATCAAGGATGATAAATTTCCTATTTCCTTGCTAATCATCTAATATAGTTAAAGTACACTTTAAGGTCACAATACTTTTGTATGCATAATAACATCTGAAATAATCCATCCCACTAGCAATTTGCTTGACCAAAAAACAAAGGGTACTATGAACCTAAAATAGCCAAGGTGAAGAGTCTTCAGTTTCAGTTCATTGATATTTTTTCTATGGTGTTAACCTAGGAAGAGGTTAAAATGAGTAGCTGTTTCAGGTATTATACTTTCGGCAACATAACATACCTAAAATTTTACCAGTGCAGCTTCCGTCCTGATTGATCACTGCAAGCTTTCCCCGACAAAATTGATAATGTCATTGTGGCCTGCATTTTTTTTTTTTCATTGATGTGAGACTAAATCTATTAATTAAACCCGCAAAAATAAAACCACTATACATCAAATTTTCAGACAAGTTTGAATGATTTAACTCTAATAAAAGTAGTATCAGCACCTTAAACAAAGGACACTAATTTCTACCAAAAGTAAACTGATTTTAGCTTGATCAATTGTTAAAAGGTTTTTCTACCGGAGATTACAGTAACAACAAAAATCACTAAAAGCTACTTTAAAGTGCTCCACATTTTGAAAGGTGCACTCATAGTCTTGGGTGTCCAATTAAAACTATTCTACAGGTTCACCCAACAACAAAGTCTCAATGACAAACCTTGACAGTGAATTGTGCTTATATCTGGCCCTGTCAACTCAAATCCATCATCACTTAGCAATGACATCCCTGATGAAGTTATGTTAAAAGGGAAAACCAGAGGTGGTGATATTGGAGATTTTGCCACCTTGATAAACCTCTGACCTGCAAGAGAAAAGAAAATTAAGAATTTCAAGCATGAGATAAAAGAGGGAAAATCCATAGTGTTCACATGTTATCACACCTATAAAGGTAATTTCGATAGCCTAGTAGTCAACAAATTGACTTTTCTTGGAGGACATTTTCGTAATCTCCCGTCTTGAAATTCCAATTGATTTCTAATTCCAACTATGAAAAGAATCATACAAATTAAAAGATATAAAAATTGATCTTTTCTAGTATTTTCTACAAATCAGTAAGCTTATTACAAAAGGAGAAGAGAAAAGGAGGCAAGGCAACCCCTTATATGCACCAAATAAGTAACACCTTATATGCACCGAATATATCGATGCTGAAGCTATGGAAGCGTTTGCTTAACACGTTATATATTTGGATAGTGGCTCATCATAGTTTGAGTGTTTTTATTTATGCAAATTTTTTAAATTTTATTTTCTGTTCGTTCCTATTAGGGGTTCTCTTGTATACTTTGTGTATATTAAGGTTGCGCTTTTCTGCGTTTTATTAATGAATTGACATTACTTATAAAAAATAAAAAAATAAAAAAAATTCTAAGTCCTTTCGGTGCAGATGAAAAACATTAGTCAACGGAAGGTATTCAAAGTGTGAAATGACTTGCGCTTCTCAAAAAGGTGAAAGTTATTTTACGCCTCTCATTTAATACTCTAATGTACTCGTACTTCTCACAAAAAAAATTCCCTAGAGCTCATTTTTTCTTCGAGACATCCATTCTATAAATCCTTCATCACTTCGTACACACACACAATATTATATATATATATTCCTTCAGAACACATGTTACGTCGAAACAAACATAACCTAAGTTTTGTTTGCAGTTAAAGTTGAAGGGAACCAAATCCACTCTATATTAAACATGCTATCTTCAGCAGATAAGGAAGCAATACATTCCAATCAAACAAATTTAATGGCCAGTCAGGCTCATTGGACGGTCTGTTTTTAACATTTTATTGTGTCAGCATGCACATTAAAAGTAGATACAAATTTAATGGCAGGTCAAGCTCATAAGATTATTAAAAAATAGCATGTGTAGTACCAACCTGATTTAGATTCAAGCACAAGACGAATTGTCACAGCATGAGCCCAGTGAACTCCCAAAGCAGCAACAAGATGAGAGTCATATCTCATGCGATCATCTTTGGTTTCATCCCAGCTTTGCACTGCAAAAGATAATCTCTATTTGTAATACATCTGGAGGAACTTTTGTAATTTGATTATGCCATCCAACCTTGAAAAGAATACTGGCAGGCCTCATCACGGCTTTGAGATCTCACTTGATTTGTCACCACAATAGGAATTCGTGAAAATTCAGCAAGTGACCTAGATATTAAACAAAAAGAAGCATCATTCAAGAAGAAAAGACAATCACCCATAGCAAAGAAGTTCTGTAACATAGCAATTAAGACAATTTAATTCTTACTTAATAAAAGAAACATGCCAACCCAATGCATGTTGCCTGGGCGCCCCTTGCTCATATTCCCTGAACAATGTAGAGTGACCACTGATTATATACTAACTACAGCCAACTCAATAATGCATGATGCATGACCATTGTATATTTTGCAAATATATCTTCAGAAAACATGGAAGAGATTTGAAAAAATAGGACGGAGGGCATATAGAAGCAGGTATTGAGAAGAGATGAGTGGATAAAGAATGGTGTGTTGAGTGGGGGAAGAACCCTGGGAGAGAGGAGTGGGAAGTGAAGGGAAAGAAGACTCATCAAAGATGACATTCCAAGAAAGTTAAAGTTCGTTTGGTGGGAAGATGGAGTCATTTATAGCCACGACGAGAGGGTCTGTATCCTATGAAGATGCATTTGTCGGAGCAAAAATCCAGTATGTGCTTGTTGTAAGGCTGGAGACATGCACAACCAAAAACTGGGAGGAAGTTGTAATTGGGTCAGAAGTTAAAAAGTCATTGAAAGGGTGAACATTGTTTAGGAGAGACGCAAAAATATGGTGTAATTTCTAGTATTCACCACTGCCATCTGTTTGGATGGATTTAATCTTTCAGTCAAAAAGGCGTTCGACATAAGCCTGAAATAGGATATAGCCAAATAAATTTATTGAAAAAATATTAATTAAGGAAGAACACTAGATTTATTTTCAGACAACGAAAAAGAAAAGTTGATACATTTTTCCTTGTTGACATGCAGGATAGACAGTCAGCCTTTTATTGGACGGGACAACTTGAAATTTGGACAAAATGTGACGAACTATGCGATCGGCGGGATGACCAAAATGGCATGCCAGCCCAAAAGAGAAGCACGCCCATTGGAGAAGACACTAGGTGGTGCAGCTGGTGGAGAGGAGAACCAGCGGTACAATCCATTTCTACTCGGGCCGCCGTGCAGAATTTTCACGGACAAGTGATCCTTGGCAAAAAAAAAAGGCGGGTGAAATTCCATGAAAGCATTATTATCGTAAGTAAATTATTGAATAGATTTTTTTTTTTTTTTTTGGAATTTTTGGAACATGTAAAAGATGACGTAAAATACAATTAAAGGAAGAGTTTAGAGGTGCTGGTATTTTTTATGGCGAGGTGGGTACCATCACCTACTTGAATCTGATCAGTGCCATCATACTCCTTCGAGTGGATATTCAGATTGCTTAGGTCGAAGGTAATGAGGGGGGTAGCACTTGTGTCTGGATTTCAGTTTAGGTCCTAAGGTTGTGACGATGCAGCAGTGTAGGCAGTGAGATTAGGGCCATTAGCTTGAAGGCTTGGTCAAACCTGTGGTAGCAGATCAAGGCCGAGTGCGCCCATTTTGCCACAAACCTAATATGTGAGCCTTGGGTCTGAATTGGGGCTTTGCCCATTTGGATTTGAAGGGCCACGAGCAAGGGATTGTGTGGGATACCCACGCCCTTTGTGGTCAAGAGCTTCGCTTGGAAGAGCGGTTGGAACCAAGGTGGCCTCCTCTGTCACAATGGTGGCTTTGGCCGCGGTAGACAAGGTTGGCGGCGGGAATGGCGGAATATGATGACTAGGCGTGATGCTCAAGCTACATCTTGCGGGTGAGCAAGTGACTGAAGAGGTCATCAATGGTGAGAGGATCCACTCGGGTTGTCACAGAGGTGACAAACGAGTCATACTCTAGACCCATACCGGCGAGGAAGTAGGAGGTGAACTCAAAGTTGTTTAGCGGTTGACCGACGACGACAAGGGTGGCGCCGATGGTTTTAAGGCGTTGGAAATACTCTATAATGGACTAACCGCCTTTCTTTGCGATGGCTAACTGGTAGTAAAGGCTCAAGGTATAGGCACGAGAAGTGGAGGTGAAGATTCATTCAAGGGTGGTCCACAACTCATGGGCAGTTTTGCAACCGAGAACCTGTGGCAGCATTGCTTTAGAGAGGGAGGGCATCAACATGCTGAGGATGAATTGATCCTGTTGAGCCCATCAAAGGGAGTCATGGTTGACAACGATGATGAGGGAGCCATCGGTGGAGGGCGAGCTGTCAACAAAGCCATAGAGGTGAAGTCCTCGGAGGTAAGGTTCAACTTGGGCACGCCAAGTGAGGAAATTGTTTTTAGTGAGCTTGGCGGTGACCAGGTGGGGAAAATTTGAAATCGGTGGTGGGTTGTTGGGTTGCGGGGTAGATGTTGGGTTGGTGATGATCGGATTTGAGGTTGCAGAGGAAGAAGAAGCCACGGGTATAGATTAGGTGTTCGAAGAAAGGCTTCAAAGAAAAAATAAAACAGAGCGAGGCAACGGGTGTGTGTTGACAATGTTTGTCGTTAATCACTGCTCTGATACCATATAGAAACAGGTATTGAGAATGATTTTGTTGCACACTTTTTCATTGATGTTCATTGGGTTTTATATACAAGTGCTTGAGGTTACAATTTAGGAAGAGATACAAGATTGATGCTAATGAAATATTTGTTTCCTTTCTTTGGGATTTCTAGTCGTTGTTTGATTTGATTTTGTTTGCCTTATTTGTGTTGCTTGATTGATTGTTACCTTGTAGAGGTTGTTTCCTTGTGAGTTTGTTTGATCATTAGGGCAAAAGGAACAATATAGCCAACCCAAGTGGAAGGGATCAAGGCTTTGTTGACTTGAGCAAAGTTTACCTATGAGCTAATAAACATTAGATAAGTGTCAAGAAAAAGGAAGAGTGGAGCACATGCATGAACACTTTCATTTCTGTGCAATGGGGAATATGCTGGGAGTTTTGACATGGCATTCACAAACCCCAAGGAAATTAATATGTGATATCCTTGATACGTTGCAGGGGAACACATTATAACTAGCATATGACCTTTTCAGAACAAAAGCATGGATATATGAGTGATATGAGAAAAGAAGTTTCTTCTGTTAAAAATTAACAAGGAGACAGAGTTCTTTCAATTTTCTAAAGACATAAAAGTTTCATCATGAAATGGCCTCAATGTAGATAGCCGTTTTTGGTTTGTGGATGTATGAGTTTATAACTCCAGAACCTTCACTGTTAGTTATAAAAGAAGAACAATAGGACACAATTTTCATTAAAACATGAGAATACGACCGTCTCTCTCACTTACAGCTTCCTAATATGCAATCCATTGAGAAAATTTTACTAGTCTATTTTTATATTAAAGGAATACACAAGCTACCACTTGCTAAAGTTTTAACATTGAACAATATTAGTTCCATTACTTTCCTTCTTTGTGAACATGAGAGAGAGAGAGAGAGAGAGAGAGAGAGAGAGAGAGAGAGAGAGAGAGAGAGAGAGAGAGAGAGAGAGGCAGATGATCATACTGAAAGCTGATAAAATGTTAATCAGGATTCAGTCTTCATATGAGAAGAATTCTGAAAATAACAGGGTACTGGCAAAATAATTCTTATCCTAAAACAAAGAAAGAAATGCTGATTAGAATAGTAATGCTGAAGAGCAACACATAGCTAAACCAGGTGGTTGATTACTAAAGAAGTTCTTACCCTGAAACAAGAGCAGCCATGCTATCAATTACTAGCAACTTCACTTGATGTTGGAGGAGTGAAACCTTGATTTGTTGCAGACTGGTAACAATATGAATAACATATGATCCATCGACCAATTTCAGCAGTCTTTTGATTAGTTAGTAAACAAATGCAAGTTGCTAGGATAAAGGACCATAGGGTAACCAGGGAATTTAGGACAACAAACGTATATAGAAAGTAAACAATGCAATATTTGATAAACAGTAGCACACCTTCCATTTTGCATTATCTAATTGCTAGGTTGTACATTCAGACCATCTAAGTTAATAGATATTGGGGGAAAAAAAGATTCCAATAATACGCAAAACTGAAGAAGAGTAAGAAGAAAACCCTCAACTGGCCAGATACGAGCTTAGAGGCCCCCAGTGAACCTGAGAGATTTCTAGCAAGTCCATCCCGTGCATCAAAAGCAAATATAGACTTCCAAAAAAAAAAAAACCACTGCTCAGAGGCAGTTTTGGTCCAAAATAAACTCACCACTGATGGCAGTCCCTCAGGAAGTTCAGTTACAACTATCAACATATGCATGTTTTCTGAGGTTTTGGTGCAGTATGTATCAGGTCAGGACTTAATGATATAAAATATCACAATGTATAGTTGCAGAATGTATTAGGTTAATTAGAAGACATGCAGTAGAGTAGCAATACTGCTGGCTTGTTGGGCCATTTCAATTAGGCTTCAGTTGTATTTAAGAGAAAAAAGATATTCAGGTCACCCAAGCATAATCCCAACTAGTTTGAGAAAGTTGCAGAAACTGATTAATTATTCCACTCTTTCTTAAACCCAACTTTCATTTCAAAGAAATTAAATCATATGAACATTCCAAACTGGAGAGGTCCAGGTATTCATCATGCATGCCTTGCAATCCATATGAATTTCTCATCTGATCACCAATCAATCCTCCCTGAAGTTTCAGTCATAATCTGTCTTTTCTAAGGCCTTGAAAAAATGAAGTCTTACCTCTCTGTGAACTCAGACAGTGATGTCGGATGCAAAACAAGGATTCTACCACCCATCTGAATATAGATGGAAAAATAATCCCAGTTAACCGAAGTGATGCTAGGAAGTGAAAATTTAAAAAAGGGAAAAAATTTAGTGAAAATCCAGCATACCTCCTGTGCCATCCCTTTCATGAGAAATATTTCCGGGAAACTTTTCATTCCAATTTCTATCATCCTGAAAGAAGCAAATTTCGTGACTTGAAATTATTGCTCTTCTCATTGAAAAATTGTTAGGAAGACACATACACATCAAATGAGTGATATCATAAAGATGTGCTTAAGTACCTTCTTGAACTAAATTTGGATTCTACATCAATATATATTACACGACCATCTAAGCCTCCATAACTTGCAGGTAGCGAAGCCAATAAAGAGAGCTTTAAGCAAAACTGCAATTTGATCAAGAAAACTACAGCTGAAAAATAAACTAACCAAGCTAGATAGTTCCCACAAAATATTATAGAGTTACCTATGTCATGCTTAGACTGCAAGCTCAAATTGTATCCCTTAAATGAAACATCCCACTTATCAATGAGTAAATAAGAATGGCTTTACCCCAAGATGCATTTCTTCACAAAATAGCCAACAAAAGTGTTGTTTTGTGTCTCATATATCTCTCAGTTGACGAAGCAAAGCTGATAATTTATTTTCAAGGTAAGCAGGTGCTAAAAGAAGGAAAGGGAATGGAATCCTAATAAAGGCTCCACAATTTATCATCATAGTTATTATTATTATCTTCATTGAATGGTCAGTTGCTGCAGCTTGTTCCCAAAATGATGTGTGCATGGAAATGTTTTACCTTCAGATAGCCTTAAATCCCAACTACTGAGGGGGCAATGCAGGTTCCCTTCCATCAATTAACTTTAGGACAGAATTCTCAATGAAATAAAGGTCATTATATACTATATCATCACCATGATCCAAATTCCTTGTAGACTTTTTACTTTCCTTACAGCAACTTCAAGAGGAACCAATACTCTTTACTGTCTTTGAAAGGTGTTTTTTAAAATGATCATTTTCATTTTCATGTAGCTAAGTGAAAAAGGATGTTCTTTTATGCCTAATTACATAGACATGTCATAGAGGAAGAAGAAATTGGATACTGTTATAAGTCAAAGATGCCTCTATGTATTAAGATCTGACTATAACAAGAACCAGACACCCAGGACCTACATGTGTACCACAGTCCTTGGTGAAGAGGTAATGATGTGTGGCTTTCTCCTAATAGTCATTTGATAATGATTTCCCTTGCTACGATATATCATGTTAGACTCAAATTCCAACTACAGAGTGTATGGATTCAAAAATATGCATACATCATGATAAGATCCCCAAGTACACCCAAATTGAGAGTAAATAAGGTACTTATGAAGAATAATACTTGTGTTTTGCCGATTCCTGCTGGACCAACCAACTCTGTCAAAACACCAAATGGTATTCCACCACCTAAGGCTTCGTCTAATCCTTTCAGACGTGTGGGAAGATGGCCAGCCAAGTGCTCATTTTGAACCCGCTGCTCCATCAGAGATAATGCCTAGAAACAACTAAATCCAGCACCTCTGAGAAACTCAAAATCAAAACAGACAATAAAAAATAATCTAGTGCACAGTTGATCCAACTGAACTGCCACTATAATAAATCGAAAATCCAAAGTTTTATGCTTACTGTTTGATATGGTGGACACACGATTTCACTGATGTGCGCTACTGCAGATGCTACTTCTGCCAACCCCACATCTAAGAACTCCATCAACTCAAATTCAGTTAAAGATAACGCATCCTGAAGCAAACAGCGTAAATGTAATTCCTCCACTTACCTTATTAGCAATCATTGTCTTCAAATTCATTGCAAAGTAAAAACTACAGCTGAATTCAGATTCCAATAATGCCAATTTGTTTTTATTCCTTTGGTTTTTCCTACCAATTTGGCTGAAAAATTAGAACTGTAATCATCTTTACTACAGATTCATCAATTAGGACCATGGACAAGTTGAACTTTGCACCAGAAATTTAAAAGAAAAGAAAAAAAATTAAATTAGTAATATAAATTATTTCCTTAACAAAACAAAAAGTAGTTCCAAACTGTGTCAGCTAAGCTAGGAGGAAATGAGGAGGTTGAGATTCGGTAGTTTACCTTGGCGGTGATGATGTTACGAGCTGCGAATATGTTGGCGATCCACCTGGGCAGGTCCATCTCGCTGATTACCATGTTCGCCATTTCTCTCACTCTCACTCTCCTTCCCCTGCTTTCCCGCCAAATGTGAAAACCTAACCCATTCTTTTTCACTGAAAATTTGAGCAGCGACGAAGAGGAGAGAAAACGGTGACAGACTAAAATGTAAGCAGGCCCGTTCTTCGCTCTCTTTAAGCCCAAATTTCACAGGGCCTTAGGGCTGCAATGATATCCTTGCCTTGGCCCAAAATATATTTTGAATCGAAATTTTGTAAGTCTTTTGTTTTTGTAAACATTGTTGTTCGAATCTCCTTACTCACCGATTGCTTATGACATTTTTATTGGGCTAGCCTTGTAGTCAGGATAGAGTTTGTCCGGCCTTTAAAAGTGACATGTTTTTTTAGCACGTAAGCAATACGATTTTTAAATAACACGTGTTTCTCTCATACTTTTTTAATATCTTAAAATACACCATGTTGCGCTTTTAAAGGTTGGTTTGTAGGTAGTAAAAATGGGCAAAAAAGTAGTTCTATCGGATATGGGTGTATTTGCGGATATGGATGTAGTTATTTGCAATATGTAAACCCGCATTGTGAAATGCAGACATCATTTTTTGATGTTCGCATCCGTGAATTTATTGCAATTATTAAGTGTGGTTATTATCTGTTATTTGAAAATAGGTAATGAGCCTATTTTTGAAATGCTTTTAAAAATATTTTTGACTGATTTTTAGTCTTTTGGGCTTGTTTTGAAAATATAATGCAACACTAAAAATATGTAGAACCAGAAAAAAGAAAAAAAAAAAAAAAAAAAAAAAAAAAAGGTATGATGGATACAACTTCAAAATATTCATAGTAATCAATGCTCACAAGAAACACCAATAAGAGGTTTTTTTTTTTTTTTTTTTTTTAATCCATGATTCAATAAACATAACAAGCGAGCAAACATTAAAAAAAAAAAAAATTGTCTAAATGTATCACATTCATAAGTGGATGTTGATAGCGTTGTGTTGTGTTTAATATATATATATATATATAGGGTACGTTGATACAATTATTAACTGCATCCGCTATCCGTATCCGTATATGTGGATAGCTGTTTTTGCTAACCACATCCACATGTGCGGATAGGGGATAACAAATAGGTGCAGATAGCGGATATGAGCAGTTAATATCTGCCCGCATGTACACCCTTACTATTGAACTAGTCATTTTAGTTATAAAAAAAATGGCTAGTTGTTATAGTGCTTAGCAAATTTGAGAACTGTAGCTCAACAAATGCATTAAAAAAAAGGGTTAAATAGGGAATTGCACCTTGTGGTTTAACTTTTTTATTTTTTACCCTCTATGGTTCATTTTGTATCGCATATGATACCTTATCTTTGGGAAAAGATGGAGATGGTAACTCTGTTCAAATTTCTGTCAAAAAATTAATGGTAGTCCACGTGTCTACTCTCAGGTATTGACACGTGATGTGGTCTTTTGTTTACCAAAATATATCAATAATAAAATTAACCACTCGCAATAGAACGAATCCTTGTAGGATAAGGCTATAGAGAGGGTGTCGAACCTCAAGGACTGCGTAGATATTATTATTAAGCTTTTCGAGATTAAATATAACTTAATTAAAAATATGTTTGATTTGGTTTTTGTTTTCTAAAAATAAATGCATAAAAGTAAAAAACATAAATTTAAAGATAGTAGGGATGAGATAAATAATAGGGGATTGATTTCACCACTCACCGCATAACAATGGTCAATCATAAATTAACAAGGAAAATTCATACTATGCATGATATAGGGCTCGTCTCACTCGAGTAGTCAAGAAATTACCTCTAAAGAATAAGTATAATCCATCTTCAGTTGGCACAGACCGTCCACCTAACTACTAAGATGAGGTACAACCCGTCTTCCCTAGGCATGGACTAGCTATGTCTTTAATAGGATATACACACAATCAATGGAATAGTATAACCCATCTTCGGTTGGCACGGACTGTCTACCTAAATTACACTAAACTAGGGTGTAGTACAATCCGTCTTCCCTAGGCATGGTCTATCTAATCCTCTTGATCATATGTCAATTAAAACCGTTATATAACAATCATTCACATAATCACAGAAAATATGAAGGATTGAGTTCAATCAATATAAAAGACTTTCTAAGAAAAGATAACAAATTCATAATGATTGAATATAAAATTAAAATCAATTCTCACAGTTATACAACCATCATGCATATAGAAAATCCCAAATTAAAATACAATTAAACCATTGTTACTTGGAAAGGGCTACATCAACACCCTATTAGGAATTTAGCTGCTCATCGTAGTGCTGGGATGGCTTCCTGCCATGTTCTTCTCCTCTTCAACTTGTCAGGACTCCGAGAAGAATTTTCTGTCTAAATCTAAGTACAAGCCCAAGCACCAAGCACCAAGCACACATTCTCTTGAAGCTTAGGGGTCTATTTATAGGGAGCACACAAGTCCTAGAAGCCCTTGGAATTCCAGAAAAATCGTCTCTTGAGTCTTCTTGTCCAAGTAGGAGATTGAAACTTTAATCCAAGTAGGAAAAGGATTCCAAATTCGGCTAGAATTGCGGTCTTTTATTGCGAGACAATTTTAGCATAGTAAACATTCGAATTAGATAAAATATATTTCTTACATATTTGTTGAATATTTTATTATCTTTCCAACGCTACAAATTTCATTGCAATCCGATATCTGACGCAAAAGTTTTGATCCAAACACTGAGACATATGCAGAATCCAAATTTGAATCCAATCCGATTTTGACTCTTGTTGGAGAAATTCCGATTTAATCATTCAGTTGATTTGATTAAACTTAACCACATCATATAGGTATTCTATTATGATTGGTTAAGCTTAAACATATCTTCTAGGTCTTCTCAAAGTGTGCTTTAAGCCCAAAATCAATGAAATTAATTGCATCTTTATTTAAAACCTGAAAACAATAAAACAATACAAAATCAAACAAATAACATTGCTAAGGAATTAACATATATAAGTTAAGGGGCTTGAATGTGCAACATTTGACTCTTATCAACACGTCTCCTATTCATTAAAAAAATTAAAAGAATTGGTTATGCATCCGTCTGGTTTTTTCTGATTTGCAAGTATTCTCCGACCATATCAACAATTTTGGCCTCTTAGTTATGCATCCGTCTATCTACCTCTGTGTTGTGCTGTTCATCTCTTCCATGGCTGCTACTGCTGTTTGCTGGTTGTATTTTTGTTTTGAATAAGAGTTTTATTCTCCATAGATCTGCCCTCATGGACGATCTATGGGATGAAGGTTAGTCAGGTGTGAGGGGTTAAACCCTCACGACCTGTATACTTCGGTGTGAGGAGTTATCTCTCACGTCTTAGATAATTCGGTGTGATGGGTTATCTCTCACAGCCGGTTTAAATAAAGTTTTCTAGGATATTTGGCTACCATTGTTTTAGATCTAGTCTGCTCAGAGCAGATTTACTCTTTAACTATTTTTGTATATAGGTTGCCGAAGATGAAAGTCATAGATAATACTTTATTATAAGAATTTAGTTTGTATCTATGACTTTGTAACCTCATAGCATGTGGCTATGAGTTTGCAGAGCTTTATGCTTTATAATGAAGCTTTATGCTCATAATTTTTTATCAATGAAATACTAGATCTTTCACTAAAATATATATATATATCAATTTTATGTCCCTCTACGGACACTAGAAGGAACTCTAGCATTTCTAAAAAATAAATGATTAAGATCTACACAGAATTTTTTTTTTTTTTTTTTTTAGATATGATCTAAACAGAATTAAGAAAATAGAGTAAGAGGATCTTGATCCATCTATACCATATATTTTATCACCTAAACTTATGGAATTGATAAATAAAAGTAGAGCCATGTGTATACTTTCTTATTTCGAGCATATCGAAAACGACGTCGTAAAAAGGCTGTTACAATGAGACGAGACTAGTTGGACCTATGAGCAGCGTAATTAGCCAAGGCAGCCAATGGCGATGCCTTCTCAGGATCAAACCCGGAGAGCTAACCCTGCGCATCCTCCTTCAATTTCTCTGCAAACTCCTTCGACTTCTTGATGCCCATCAACTTCGGATACGTCACCTTGTCAGCCACCAAGTCCTTCCCTGCCGTTTTTCCCAGTTCCCGCGACGACTTTGTCAAGTTGAGAATGTCATCCACTACCTGATAAAGCAACCTAGTGTACCTGGCGAATGCCCTCAGTTTCTCAATCTCCTCATCGGATCCTCCTCCTAGTACAGCTCCAAGAACCGTTGTCCCTTCCACCATGGCCGCTGTCTTGCACAGATGGATGAGTTCGAGGTGCTCCAAGCTCACGCCAGAGATCCCTTTGAGCTTATATCAAACACTTGGCCGCCAACAACCCCTTCGGCCCCAATGAGTCTCACAAGCTCCCCAATCCCACGGACGATCCTCGCTAGCGGCATGCCCACGGTGAACGCCGCTATGTGCTCGAACGCCATTGCCAAGAGCGTCTCGCCGGCAAGCACCGCCAAGGCTTCACCGAAGGCTTTTGTGGCTCGTGGGCTTTCCGCGGCGGAGATCATCGTTGTCCATGCAAGGAAGGTCGTCGTGGATCAGAGACATGGTGTGGATCATCTCCACAGCGCAAGCCGCGAGCATGGCCACGCGTTCGGTGCCACCGATGAGCTCGCAGGTGGCGATGCAGAGGATGGGGCAGACTCGCTTGCCACTGGCAAGGAGGGAGTAGCGCATGGGCTCGTAAAGCTTATGGGGCTCTTTCAGCGAAATGGCGGGGTCGAGGGCTTGGTTGATGGCATTAATTTTTTGGGCTATGTAATCTTTGAAACTGAAGGTGGGGTTTGAACTTTCCATGGTCATGTCAACACCGCTGAGTCAGAGAGAGATGAAAAGTGGGGGAGATGGCTCGGTGTGTGTAACGCCCCGCCTTTTACAAAAATGCGTAAATAAAAATTTCGATTTTCACGTGACATTACGACGTCATTAGAGTTATAGATTGGCAGCGGAATATATATTTTTTTAATGACAACACATCAGAACTTCTAACAAAAATACTTCAAAATATATATAAAGAGTGTAATTGAATAATTACACAATAAAATAATATTTGTGCCATGTATGGCACTGATAATTTACAAACATTATATTCATAGCATCAATTAATACATACCAACAAAAATATAAATATTATTCTCCGAATATTATAATAATGGACTAAACATATTAGTCCACAAAAATGGGAGGCATCCTAGTCTCAGATACTGCCATCAAGATCACCTAAATGTCTGGACAATCCTAATACTCCTCCTCCTCATAACCTGTATCAATATATAATATAGAGAGAAACAATAGTTCAAAAATACCTAGTGAGTCCACTGTTTTCAATAATAATATGATTGCTGATTTATTAGAAATAAAGAACACAATGCAATGACATAATAAAATGACAGTTTTATATGCACTGTCTTTTTTATTTAAATAACCATCTTCTTCTAGCATTCACCTTATATAGTCGTAACTCTAACAAATAGATTCAAGGAGACGTTACTCCAGTTATTAGAATCTAAGAGACGTAACTCTTGTCTAACGTATTATAGGAGACGTTACTCCCGTTTAGCGAATGATAGGAGACGTCACTCCCATTTAGTGAGTTCTAAGGAGACGTCACTCCTCTAATAATTTATTATCTTTTTGGCACAGGCAGACGTCACTCCCTGGTCCGTAGGCAGACGCCACTCCCTACTCTGTTCTTTATTAATATTTTTGGCTCAGGCAGACGTCACTCCCTGATCCGTTGGCAGACGTCACTCCCAACTTTGCTATAATTAAATTCATTAATTAAAATAACAAAATATGCAAATTCCACATGCGCAAACAATTAAATAAAGCAGAAACCATAACATTATGGAAATTCAGCATCACTCTCAATAAGTAAGAAATACTTACAGTTCTCTGCTACAAAGAGAGATCCACAGAAATAATGACTGCACAGTTATATACATTTGATAATATATTAGTATAAAATACTAAGAACCTATTTTAACATTTTATCACTTTCGACTAATAAATCACTTATCCCAATTTCTAATGTTGCTTAAATATTATAACGGCATAAAATAGGTTAATTATATTATCACATATTTCGTGTGGGCATTATTACGGCATTCATTAATTAATGACTAAAATACCCTTTAATTAAAAGGAGTATTACCACGGCATTAGCATTAAAAGCTTATATATATACATTTGTACCAAATCGACATAGTGACTTCATTAATATAATTAATGGGTTTTATATTTTAAAAGTACACAAGTGGTACAGTATAAATAATTCTTATTTTAATTTTATGACATTTGGGTAGAATAACGGCATTAATGCCTAAAAATACTTTTAAAATTTTAGGCGATATAATAACGCTTTTGTAAAATAGTGACTTTTTATTCGGGCATTATAACGACATGATTTATTAATTAAATACTCTAATTTGAAAATCCTGTTTTTTAAAAAATCAACATAAAACACATTAAAATACTTAAAAAAAAAATAAAAAGCATGAAATATAACTTAAACCATCATAATACTTTTAAACTCATAAAATAATAAAAACTACATAAAAGCATGAGATACTCACTTGTTATTACAGACAAGCCGAGAGAGAGATCTCTCTCTTTTCTTTTTTTCTTTTTCTTTTTCTCCTTTTTATCTTGTCTCTTTTGTTCGTGGACCCAAGACTGAGAGAATTGAGAGTACCCCACACAGCACACACTTTCACTTTCTATTTGTTATCAATCTTTTCTTTTCTTTTTCTTTGTTCTTTATTCTAGAATCTAGACACTTTTTTTTTCTTTACTGTTTCTTGAGTGAGCTGAGGCAAAGAGAAGAAGAGAATTGCTGCTGCAGATCGTGAGAAGAGATGATTTTCTGCAGCTGTTTCTAAAGGAAATGTGCAGGAATTTCAAAACATACCATTGCAGGCCACAAAAGAGACAAACAAAGAAGAGAGTGAGTGTTTTCTGTTTGTATTCGTTTCTTTTCCTTATTTTCTGGCTTGAGCCGTTAGAGGGCAAGAGAGTTGAGAAAGAGGGAGAGAGTTGCTGTTTACTAAAATGGTACTGGCGGAGTGATAAAATCAGAGAAAGGAGAGAAGAGAATTTTGTTTAAAAACCTGCTGTAAACCGAAACAGAGAGAAGGAGAGTGAGACTTTTCTTTTCTTCATTTGGCCTGCTGTGATTAAAACAGAGGGAGAGTTTGAGAGAAGAGTTTAGAGAGCTTCTTTCTGGAATTACAGAGAAACCAAGAGAATTGAGAAAGGAGAGGAAGCTGTCCGTGAAATGAAGGGAGGTGCTGCACTCTTCTTATACACGCATGGAACGGTGGAGATTGCTTGAAGCTGGAATTGATCTAATGGCTAGGAAGGATTCGTCTCACCTGGGCGTTGAGCTGGGCTGTGACTTATCTCAGAGAGTAACGAAAATCAGAGAAAGAGAGAGAGGAACATAGAAGGGGGGCTGCACCTTGCTTGGACGGCTAGATTTCCACCGGGCGGCTCTTGATCAAAGGTTGGGGTAATGGCAAGTGGCCTATGAGCTAGTTCGTAGGTGGAAGAGAATCTGCAATTGATAAGATTCTCTTATCAACTTCAAGTGGCCCATAAACATTAATGTTTAATTTTCGTCCAAATCAGGATATCATTTTTTATGGATATTTTCTCGTACTAAACGGATTTCAAAATTTATAAAATTTGGAGGGTAGCTAGAGGACTTCGAGACGAGTGTTCTGGATTTTGAATTGACCAAAATGAAGTTCGTTTGACCCTATTTCCGTTATTCCAAAGTTTAAGGTCCGTTTGAGTTTTTATTAATTTAAAACTATAAATGCTTCTAAATGAATATTTATTTTCATAAATATTCATATTTATTCTTTTACTTTATTATTAGGTCTTAAATCATATTTTAAGATATTTTATTCAATATCTTAAAATACGGGGTATTACAGTGTCGTTCAGAGAGTGCCAAGAAAATAGGTATCCATATGAAAATTTTGGAAATTTGATCTGGATCCAACAGGTTTTGCCCGTCTAACCAGTCTCACAAAGCTTATGTTTCTCAATTTTATTTTTTATTTTTTTAAAAAAAAAGAATGTAATACTAAACTATGACCAACATGTTCAAGATGGAAGATGACAAGATTGGTACATTTCACTAATTTAACTATCTTTGAGAGAGAGCCCATTCGTGGTGTTTGGTTGCTGGGGGGTTGGAGGAGGCTTCCCAGTGTTTGGTCTCCGCCTAGCTTTGAAAGGGCTAAATTGGTTGTTTTTGTTCCCTTCTTGGATTCTTCTAGGGGGGTTTAGCTTTCACTCCCAGCCTTTAAGACTGGAGAGGTTTTGCTTCTCACGGTTTGATCCGGTGGAGGTTGTGGTTCTCCTAGCTTCAAGCTATGGAGCTTTTGTGTGTGTGTGTGTGTGTGTGTGTTTTTTTTTTTTTGTGTTTCAGTAGAAGGAGTTTCAGGTTACTGGTTTTGTGGGTTTTGGCCGCTCGTGTTGTGTCTCCGGCAAGGCGTTTCTGGCTATGCTTTAACAGTGTGGTTTTCATTTGGTGCTAGATCTATGTGTTTTGGCACGGATTTATGCGACACGCGCCTCCCTGTGGTGGTCACTAGCCTCCTTCGGTCCAATAGTCACAAGTCGTGGCCGTGCGTTTTCTCCCCTGTTTGGTGCATGGCCAGCATGCGCTGGGGAGCTTCCTCCCTAGTCCTGCGCGTGAGGGGCATGTACCACTTTTTCGGTCTCAAGTGGTGAAGATTTGGACTATGGAAGGTTGTTTGCTACAAAGAGGGATTCCGAAGTAGGCGCTTGCACAACACGCGCCGACTCCGGTGACGACTTTCCCGGAGTTGGTGGTTATGGATTTTTCTGCTTTGTATATTCCTCTGTGTCTACTGTGGATCACAGTGTGTCTACTTGTAATTTACAAATGTTTCATGGACTTATTTGGTGTCTGTGGTAGACTAGACTAGCCCTCTTATCTTGTTTAATATGGGCTTAACTGTAAAGAGTGGCTTTTATTGGTTTCCTTGTAATATTTGTGTATTGTATTTAGGCAACTGCTTCAAGTCAGACTTGTTTTCTGACTTAAGGTTTAGGGGGGTCTTGTACCTCTATCCTTGTATTCGCCTTTGGGCGCTTTCAGCAATATATGGTAGCACATGCTATTTTGTTCTAAAAATAATAATAATCTTTCTTGATTAAAAAAAAAAAAAAACTGATCTTTTTTTTCTTTTTTCTTTTTTGTCAATGAATTTAAATCATAATCAGGGATAGAATATAATAGAAAGATGCCTATTATTTCTAATTAAAGGAAATCTCCTAATCTTTTAAATTACAAAGAATACTAGGCTAAAATGTATCTTATTCTCACCAAGTTTGTTTAAATAAAACCCAATTAGGAGTTATTTGTTATAGAGGCCTACTATAACAACACCTCAATCTCCAAAGATCAATTTTGTAGTTTTGCCTCTTTTTTTTTTTTTTTTTTTTTTTGGGGTTAAGTACTTTTTTGCCCCCTATGGTTTCACTTTTTTATTTTTTGCCCCTTATGCTTTCTTTTTATCACAGGTGGTAACTGGGTTATGGGAAAAGACAGAAATGGTACCTCCGTAAAATTTTCCGTCCAAAACAAACAAAATGCCACGTCAACCCACACATATTGGTTTAATATAACGACGCCTATCCTCGTGCTACCTTAGACTTCAAACCACTGCCACGTCACATTATTAAATTTAAAAGGGAAATTAAAAATTTCATGATTTTAAAAATACTGGTGATTTGATTTTCACAACTGCTCAATTCTTCCCCAAGCCCTAATTTCTCAGAGTTCGTCGACCTCACCCAAATCTCTTCTGTCACTTTCAAATTTCGTCCCTTTCGATCTCCACCCAAAGTTTTTCTTCAATATTTTGGCCGGAACAGTCCCGGTTGGAAGCCGGTTAGAAGCAAAACCCAAAATCTCCTCGGCCAACCTTCGCGACAGGGTAGCAGCAAATAACATAGGTATTTCTATGGCTCCCGAAATAGGTTTTTTTTTTTTTTTTCCCGTATTGAACATTTTAAGAACCAAAAAACTTGGTTGTAGTTTCTTTGTGCTATGCGAAAGAACTTGAACGAAGACGCTTTATATACTGCTTTTGTCTAAGGGTTGGTTGGTTGCTGGGCATAGTATTTTATTATATGAGTTTGGTTTTGTGGTCAAAGCATAAATTCTCGAACTTTATGTAGGGTCTCCAATGCACGTGTTTTGTGTGTTTTTGTCAGTTGTAGCTTTTGTCAATTTCTGTCTTGTTATTGTCGGTTGGTTGTTGGAAATTTGGAAACGATGTATAAAGAATTGGGCGTAGGCTTTAGCCAGTAATTAGTAATTTTTTTAGGAGTCCAAAATGGTGGTGCTCATTCCAGTTGAATGTGTATGTCATCTGGTCCCCACGCTTGTAGGTTTTGTAGGTTTGCACTTAGTTGTAGTCCATTCAAGTTACAATGCTTCATTCGAGGGGTGGTGATATTGTCATAATTGGGGGTTGTTGGAAAAAATAACTTCTCCTTCCCATAACTAACGCGTGGAGGGTTGTGGATTCAATTTTGTGTGGGTGTGTGAGTTGTACATTTATATAATATTGTTATGGCTAATGAGATACTTGTTTAAAACCTCATAGTTGCACACAGACAATACTTAAAGTATCATGTTAACATGTTAATTAAACATATTATCATAGTTGAATTTTTGCAGTTGATAACATGTTAATTAAACTAGAAGGATACAGAAGAGGGGACCAATAAAGTATCATTTTTGCAGTATAGCTCAATAAAACATGCAAGTGTAAAAACAAAATCTTGACAATGTGAGAAAATCCATTCAAATAATAAATTCTCCAACATTAAGGACACTTACAACTCATCCTTGTGTGTTGCCTTGAAATCATTTAGTATTGCCTTGCAATCATTTCTGTATTGCCTTATCTGATTACGTGCAACATTTACAACTTTTTTTATCATGTGTGTGTATAATTGTGTGCGCGCTTGTGTGTTTGATTTGATTATGAGTAGGTGAGTTTATGATGCAGGAGGAATTCAAAAACAAACAGAAAATTAAAATAAATCTACGATAATTCAGAGTCTCACCAAATTATCGAAGATGAAAGAACAAACCAGCGTCTCACTGGCCTTGGCAGTGTCTCACCACCAACAAAGAAGAGAGGAGTCACACCTCAAGGGAACAAAACTGTTTTTCATAATATCATAATCTGTCTTATTATAAGAGAACATTATACTTAAATAGACACTCTAACCCTAACCCTAATGTGACTAACTTTGGGCCAAGGGCGAAGCTCACTTTTAAAATGACAAATAACTTAAACTTAAATGACTAATTATGAGCCAAGCCCATTATTGAATTACAAACAAAAACTAAATAATTTAATTAAACTAATTGACATATTTATTCTTGTCTCGTTCTACATCAGTTTAATTATTCTCATTGTTTACCAAAATGGTGTAGAAATGGATCCAGTTTTTGGTTTGATAATCTACAATCATGGGTCCCTGTTCGGACCTAGGATAGAGTATATTGGAGGTGATACAATGGAAATAGATGACCTGGATGCAGACAGGCTTTGCTTTTGAGACATCACAAACGGAATAACAATAATTTGAAGTCGAAGCAAGAACATGTGGATGTGAGTTTTTTTTTTTTTTTAAATGGAATAACCATAATTTGGTTTACAATTGAATGTTACAATTATGTCATTGACTTGTTTGGTTATTCTATGTGGCAGGGAGGACCCTCGGGAACAACATCTCCCCCAACAACCGAGCCGATTATACATAGACAAAGGCGAGTATCCAACCTATACAGGAGGAAGGAATTAGTGAGCTTATGTTGATTTGTGTTGGATTAAGTGCTTTATAGATTTTCTTCTAATGCCTTATGTTAATTTGTTAATGTTGTTGCAGCTTGGGGGGCCGTCAAAGACAATTAAGCAGCAATAGGTGGATCACAGCAGTATTTTACTTTGATTAAGTAGATCACAACATTAGTATGTGACTTTTGATGTAAATGTGTATTTTGGCCATTTTGTGAACATGTTAAGTGATGCATGTAATGTTAGATGTATTGGTGCACATGTTAAGTGGTGTATGTAATTTTAGATGTATTGGTGCACATGGTGTAACGAGTTATTGGTGTAACATGATTAATTGCTAATTGTTTATTTGTTGTTTATGAAGAGTTCAATTATTGGCTATGTGACTCTTGATGTAAAGGTTTATTTTGGCCAATTTGTGAACATGTTAAGTTGTGTATGTAATTTTTTATGTTTTCGTGTACATGTTAAATGAGATATGTAAATTTTGATGTATTGATATAGAGTGTGTGTTGGCAATGGTGTAACGGGTTATTATTGGTTTTGTCATTTTGGGTTAAGGTCATTTTTGAAACAGGACTGTGATATAATTACAATTGTTTGTGTTATATCAATTTGGCAAAAAACATGCATACCAAACACAAACTTATTGTTTGCATACAAAGGTACCAATTGTGATACAAATAGAAAACCAAGGTACCATTTCTGGTACTAAGTAAAACCACAAGGGGCACATCAAGACATTTATAAAACCACATGAGGTATCTATCCAAAAAAAAATTGTGTAAAACATAAACAATTGGGCAATTTTTGGGCTTTATAAATTGTGTACATTGATTATAGTGTGTTTCGAATTGTTATACAAGACTGATTGTGTAATGTTCATTTTTTGTTTATGAATGATGCATTTGTTGCCAACATGTTATTTTTATGCCATTGACGCGTACATGTTATATTTGGCAAAAAACATGCATACCAAATATACGAACTTATTATTTGTATAAAGAGATACCACTTGTGATACAATTACAAAACAGATGTATCATTTGTGATACTAAGTAAAAACATAGGGGGCACATCAGGACATTTATAAAACCACAGGGGGGCATATATCCAAAAAAATTTGGGCATTTTAGAGATATTCTAAGTGATCAATTACACAAAGGTTGTAGTTAATGAAACCAAGGTACTTAATGAAACGACATTGGGGAAATTAATAAAACCACAAGGGGTTTAAAGTTACATAATTCACATTCATATGACAAACTACAAGTCATCTACTATGTGCAACACAAGCGACCAACAACATTGCAAATCATAAAAACAACAAAGCATACATAAAAAATGTATCTCTTGCCATATAGATGTCATTTTTCTTCTCTCTATATACTTAATGAGTGTCATGTGTTTATCATCCCCCTTCTGCAATTGTTTAAGCCTCTCCATGCAAATGTCATTTTCATTCTCCAAGTCTTTAATCCTTGCCATGTATTTGCCATTTTCATCCTCCAGCTCATTAACATTCTTTGTAATCTCAGTTAAGACCTCCATACCCGTTGCACAAGTTGGTTTGTCCAGCCATTTGAAAAATCGGCATGCAACTTTTGTCTGTATGTTGAAGTATAGCAAGGCAGTCAGTAACTCAAATTATCTAGTGGAAGTACTTCAAATTAACTAGTGGAAGTATAGCAAGAAAGTCAGTAACTTACTCTTGAGTTGTATGTGGCACAATCTCAAAATCTTCTTTCAAGGTTTTCCTAGTACATGAGGTCTTCAATGGTGATGGTAAATCGCAAAAACATACATAGAACATCTCAGCACGGCCCATCGAGGAAGATCTAGATGATGACTTCGTTTGATTCAACAAACAAATAAACAATTTTTTTTTTAAAAAATAAAATTTGAGTTAGGAACGAATTTCATTTGAATCAAATTCAAAAACAAAACAAATTTAACAATGGGTTAAGAACAGATCTTGTCTAAACCACGAGAAACTTCATTCCCTTCCGAATCTCGTAACCGACTTGATGCCATTTCGATTGTGACCTAGATTATGCGAAACTACTAGGAGAAATGGTCGTATCGGAGCTGGGGGAAGCCACATAAATCTACATTGGCTTGATCTCCTTTAGTTACTAACTCTGGTTTGGGGAGAATCAATCTTCCCGGAGATGTTGGTTAGATATCTAATGTTTTTAGCAATTTGGGAGAAATGGGTTGAGGAAGACGACGGTTTTTTATCAAAATACATTTATTTGTATTTCTAATAAATTATGTGGAATTAGTTAAACACGTATGATGTCTAAGGTGTGGCATGAGGACATGTGTTGCTATATTAAATCGACATGTGTGGGTTGACGTGGCATTCCGTTTGTTTTGGATGGAAAATTTGACGAAGGTGCTATCTTCGTCTTTTCTCATAGCCCTGGTACCATCAGTGATAAAAAAGAAAGCACAATGAGCAAAACATAAAAAAAGTGAAACCACATGAGGCTGTAAGGTATTTAATCATTTTTTTCTTCTAAAAGTAATGTTATATATTATATTAATATTTTACAAGTATTTTACTCGGTTGACATGACGGTACCAATTCATTATTAATTTTTATTTTTGACAATAATTAATCCAAAAATAAAGTGGCATTACCATGTCATCATAGTAATATATAAGATTTCTCTTTTTTCCAATTCAAATTGGAGATGTTAGCAGACTTATGATGTGTCAGAAAAATTGAAAGACATATCTTCTGGGAAGGCCTGCTCTTGTTCTCTGGACTTCAGATGCTACGGGGCCCAATGGGCTGAAGAATGGGCTTATACTTGGGGGTCTTGTGCCTATTTCCAATGTGGACCAAACCAGATGACTAAATTGCCCATTAACTCTGTTGCCCCTTGGGCCTTGGCCCATGAAACAAGTGGATCAGTAGCTGCAAAAAGATAGCTGAGCGAATTGAACGAGCATTCATCACCCACAGAAAAATTCTTCTAAAGTTTATATGTAGCAGTAAAATTATCGTTAAATTATAGATGGATTATTATTAAATTTTAGATTTATTAAATCATCAATTGTCTTTAAAACTTAAATTAATAGGCAGGGTTGGAACCAACTTTTGCAATTTGGGGGGCTAAATTAAAAAAAATCAAAATAAAAAAAAATAAAAAAATTAGGAATAAAAATTTAATTTTTTTTTTTAGAATTTTTTTTTTTGGGGGGGAAACCTTGGGAATTGGGGGGCCCAGGCCCCCCAAGCCCCTTGGTAGTTCCGCCCCTACTAATAGGATCCTTACGTGTGGGCTTATATTATATTTTTAATAAGTAAGGCTCAACAAGTGCAATATTTAATCAAAATGAGAGGTAAATAAAGCAATTAAAGTTCGAACTCAGGATCTTTGCCTCTGATACTATGTTAATTAATTTCATAATATTTCTAAAAAAAAAAAATCATTTCATAATAAGATCTAATAAGGTTAAATGCCTTTCATTGTTTTGTATTACAGGTGGTATATGAGATTGAAAAAATACGGAGATGGTACCTTCGTCCATTTTTCCGTCCAAAACTAATAGATTTCCACTTCAGCGACACATGGTTGCCATATATATATATATATTGAGGTTTTTTTAAAAAAAACAAAAAATTACAAAAAAAACAAATCGTGGTTTTTAATTTTTTAAATTTTAATGATTTTTTTTTTAAATAAAATAAATTAGGAGTGGCTTAAGGGCCAAAATAGGAGTAGCCAAAACCACCTCCATTTGACTTGCCACCCCCATTTGGTTGAAAAAAAGAAAGAAAGAAAGGTGAGGATAGCTCCACCGGCCACTTTTGTCGATGATAATCTATTTAATATAATTTTTTTTTTTTTTTTAAAAAAAAAGGTCGCAACTCACATCAGCAACAAAACGTGATTTCAATTGTTACACACTTAGCAACGTAACATTTTTTATTTTCTTTTCCAAGTTCCAAACATTCCCAATTCGACCACAATCTTTCCCATTTCACTTTAAATAGAAAAAAATTATTTTACAATCAAGTCAAGATTTTTATTTTGTTACATTTAAAATTTTAAATAACGTAATAATATATATACCATATTATAACATAAACCCTATTAGATATGTAAAATTTAATTTGAACTGTAAAATAAAGATAATCCTATTAATCGGAATTCAAACTAATCCGCGTTGAGTTCTTGTCATTGGACCATATATAATCAAACCTTTTTCAAAACAATATGATTTTCAATGACTAAATACTCGGACACTTTGGATAATCTAGCTAGATGATGATAGGCACCAATTGATTAATATAATCCCAAAATTAAACATTCTCTATATATCTTGGATAGTTGGATGGGAAAATGCCAAAAAATCAAGGCTCTAAAGGATGGCATAGAAAATTTGATCCGTCGCCATTAATTGGGGACCTAAATATGATATATACTTGACAAGTTCCCAACTTTCCGGCCAACTAGTCATGAGATTACTTAGCCAATAAATTAAGGACCACATTCTCTTGGATGAGAAGCATTAGAAAGTTGGGGCAATCTCATGATGAACCGTCGTTTTACAGGACCACTAGCCTACATCGATCTTTTCCCGTGGTCTTCCAACCATCACGAGACGGGTCCCCACAAATCATTTTCCAGTTTAATTTGGTAAGACCATAAACAACTGATCATTGATTCCTCTTTCAACGGAACGTCCCTTTTTGACGCCGAAAGAATGTCACTGAGCTACGTAATTTGTCTGGCGTTGTTTATAAAGGAGACAACATATATTCCAACTTCTTTTTTCACAATCCAACTCGCGGACTTCGGACATGGCAAAGAAGGCGGCGGCTCATCTTTAGTGCGAAATGCTGCCGAAGCTTCCTAGGTTTTGACTATTAGACAGCAAAATCTAATTTGGTCCTAGTTATACGGTTACAATTTTTTTCAAATTAACTATTACATCTGTTTTTTTACACATGAATTTTACATATTCAATGATTAATTTTAAATAAAATTGTTAAAGTTGTACGAGAATTGTACAAAATGAAGATGTTTATAAAATCTGTACAACTTCAACAATTTTTTTTTTTTCAAACTAACTATTAGATCTGTTTTCTTACATGTGGTGTTACATAGTCAATGGTTGATTTTTTTTATTTTTATTTTTTTAAAAAGTTGTTAAAGTTGTACAAAAGTTATAAATATATCATATCTTAAAGAGGAAATGATAAAAACATTCATAATGCACAACAATGACACAACACCAAGGCACCAATGTACTTTGGTGTTGTGTCATTATTGTGCACAAAGAGTGCAATGATCACTCATCATCTTAAAGATATAAGATATGATACATTTATAATTCTTGTACAACTCTTATACAACATTTTTTCAAACGAACAATTGAATATGTTTTCTTACAGATCGATTTCGTTTTCTGGCCCCCGACCTCCAATGTTGACTTTAGAAGACCAACTTTTTCGGAAAAGTCCGATACTCCCGATTTGGGGCAAACAGCTTCGAAACTCTTCAAAAATTGACAGACACGTTCCCATTGACGAAATTTACACTGTGGTAATGTGAGTCATACATATTTAATGATTATTTTTTATTTTTTTTTAAAAAAAATCATTAAAATTGTACCAGAGTTATATAAAACAAATATAAACGTATAATATCTCATCTAATCACTCCTTTCATGCACAAGTGGCGTAATCATTTTTTTCTTAGCCAACAACAAACGTATCCAACACTACTACTAAACTAACCTATTTTGACAAACTGATCGATGATCATTGATCACATCCTGCCTGCCTTTTTGCTTATCCTCACACTTTTTTATTTATTAATATAAGAAAACCTGAAAAAACTTCTGGGGTACGTGTGTCGGTAGCACGTACATATATAAACAAACTGATTGGTCACTGCTTTTGTGGTCGTTATAGCTTTCGATGTCGACCCTTTTGCGGCGAAAGGTGTCGGTGAGATTTGTCTTGTCTTTTTTAAAGGAGACAATGGTCATGTTTAGCAAGCCCAGTTACAACACAGAATAGTGGATGTTTACATTTTTTTTAATTTAATTTTTATATTTTTTTAATAACAATTAACATCAAAATATTCATACTTTTTTTTTTAATATCACATTAATAATTTTTTATTATTATTCAAATTAAAAAATTCACTAAAATAATTTTTTTTTTCTATACAAATTCATTTTACTTTATATTACATCGTCAATTTTTATTAATTTCAAAATTAACAACTCAATGTTCTGTTCTGTCCATACATTTGCCAAACAACACCACATTCCAAGTGTTTTTTCACCGGGGAGACTCTGATATGGCGCTGGAGAAGGGCGGCACTGGTTCTAGTGCAATGCCGTGGAAGCTGCGTAGCTTTTGACTCTCTCTGCTTACCCTCCCTCTTGGTCATGTACATGTACGTAAGCCTTCATTTTTGTGTGCATATATATATATATATATATATTGAAATTGGCTTTGAAGAGGATGTTTTTAATTTTTTGTTTGAAAACGTCTTTGTTTTTAATTTTTGGAGTTTCTGTTAATGTTTTAGTTTTGAAACGAGAAAATGAAAAAGATAATGATTTTTTTTTTTCAACCGAAAACCTTAATTTACTACAAATTTTTTTATAAATTGACATGATAATTTATAGTTGGTGAAATAATTAAGCATAAAAAGTGTTTAAGATACTACAATTTTTACCATAAAATCTGATAATATGAGTTCTGTTAGGGGTATTATAACTTTTATTAGAATTTTGTTTAGGAGAAAATGGCCAAAAAGGAAAGGAAGAGCAATACATGAATTTACTGCTTAATTGACATTTGTTTAATGTCAAGTTGTAAAATAAAACCAAGTAGGGAAATAAAGTCATGGGAGGTTTATGGTTGACTTTAGGTGGGAGATATGGATCGGTGGATAATAATTTGTTGTATGGACTCTTCAAATACATCATTCTCTCATTTTTCCCATTTTTCAAAATCACTATATTTATTAAATATGCATGGGTCACAATACCTAATATCTTATCAATTTCAACTATCCGTTAAAAATTTTCTTTTGTTAAATTTTATCAAAATTTTTAAAATACCATTGTGTTTTGTTTTTTAAAAAAATATATATATAATTTTTTTTTTCCAAAGAGTCACGCATAAGTATTTTTACAAATTTCTTTAAATTCTGACCAACATTTAAATCTTAGCAAATTTCTTTCTTTTTTTTTTCCTAAAAAAAAATATGGGTATTTTGAGAATTTTGACAAGATTTAACAAAAAATTATAACGGATGGTTGAAATTGAAAAAAATTAAAAAATAAATACTCTAAATTGACATTTTTTAAAATTTGGGTATCTTTATAAAAAATGATGAAAGTGAAATACACCTTTAATTACCAGATATATTTGTCACCAACGTCTGTCTCACCCCCCATTAATTATTCTCTCCTTAAAACAGACATTTTATTAGGTTTGAGTCCGTTTGACATCGACGAAGTTGCTGAGAAGGTGTGATTCGTGTGAAATTAAGTAGAAGGGAGAATACGTTGTTTGTGCCACGAATCACAAGGTTGATCCTATATGTTTAGCTTTTCAGGCATATATATATATATATATATATATATATATATATATATGAGAAATGATCCCTACACTCATTTCTCACAACAGCTCCACAACAAGCTGACGTGGCTGGTAATATTTTATTATTTTTTTTGTTTTTTTTTGTTTTCTTTTTGTAAAAAAATAATAAAATATTACCAACCACATCAGCTTGTTGTGGAGCTGTTGTGAGAAATGAATGTAGGGATCATTTCTCGATATATATAAAGCCATAGCGTCCGTTTTGCATTTGTCAAAATGCAAATGCACAAGTTATGTTTTTTAATTTGCAACTATAAGGCATTGTTGGGTAGAAAGAAAAAAAATAATAATAATAAAATAAAAGGAGACGCACACCAAAGTCGGGGCAGCCCCAAGTAATTCTAAGCTAGTTCTTTAAAAATTTAAAAAATTCATTAAAAAGATAAATATTTTTTTAGGAGGTAAACCCAACAAATTGCAACCCCTTTGCCAATATCTCACAACTATTCCACGACCTTATATATTACATTCTTATCTAATAACTATTTTACAAATATTTACATGGCGCTTCCACAATGCTAACAAAGATTGATGAGAGATGATTCGTACACAACAATTATACACAACTCTACTCACATGAGGTGAGACCCATGTGGTAGGTCCCACCCCATGTGAGTAGAGTTGTGTAATTGTTGTGTATGATTGTTGTGCAAGATGCATTTTCCAAGATTGATTCAAGGTTGGTTGAGACTGTAACATTGTGAAATAAAAATATAATGGTCCGTTTGGGTATTAAATATTTCGAATATGAATAATATTCTGAATCTGATTGCGAATTTCAAGGCAATGAAAATGTGTTTAGATGTTGAATATAATTCAGATTCTTTTCGAATATGTGTTTGGGTGTTAATTTTTTAGATTGAAAAAAAGTGTTTTATAATAGTAGAAAGTGATTGGATTGTATGAAAAGTTATGTATAATGATTAGTATGGTAAAAAATAATAAAACTAATAATAAAAAAATAACAAAAAAAATTAAAAATTAAAAACTAAAAAATTATTTTTATTTAAAAAACAAAAAAAAAAGGGAGAGAAAATAGTGTTTTGTGGCAGCCACCCCCTAGGCGTGGCTTTCGGGCCATCCCGAAATCCATTTGGGGTGGCTTTCGGGCCACCCCCAGGCCACTGAGGGTAGCCGCGCGGCCACCCTTGGCCCCAAGGGTGGCCTGAAAGCCACCCCTACGGCTCAAGGGGTTTGGCACGTAGGACCAAGAGGCCACATCAGCATAATCCAAGATGCATGGTCAATTGGTGATTGAAGGAGAGGATAAGCAACATTCAACTAAGCAAGAGGCAGAGGAATCCAAGGGACGTGCGTGATGCAGAGGAAGTCTTTGATCTTGTTCTTGTTCTTGTTCTATTTCTTGTTCTTGTTATGTTTCTTTCTTTATCTATTATTGATTGTATTATCTTATTTCATAATTAGTTGCTTAATTAGTCATGGATGTTAGCAATAATAAAAGTGGAACATGTGTGGTAAAAGGATGTTGAGAATTGACTAAGTTTGTCTTCAGCTTTAATTGAAGTTCATTATCTATAATATTTTTGTTATTGGTTATGAGTTCCATCAATGGTCCATCAATGCATTGCATGGCTATCAACTACGACAATATTGAGAAATTGTATAACGCTTCCAAAATTAATTAACTTGTAATTAATTTAATGTATTTCTTAAAACCTACTTACAAAGTAAATAACCAAACCGAGACAAATCGGTAAAAGTAAACACTTAATAATATTACAAGATAGCTCATGAAAAATTAGAACCTAAACACAGTCTCTCTTTTTGAAGTCATGTGCATATATAGGGGTGTAGTTTTTATTGCAATATTGTGTGTGTGTATATATATATATACTAAATTTATACATTTTCCAAGTAATTAAAAAGCATGAATATACTTCAAGTGCCCGATGAGTGGTCTACCTTCACTCCCATGGCTGCACGTCTCCTTTATCCCTCGATAAAATCGAATAAATTCATTTTGCCACCTTTTTCTAATCGGACAAAAACCCTCTTGGAATTTATTGTGACAAAATAATCTATAAATTTAGATTTTCAAGTCCATGATTATGGTATATCCGTATATCAGTCTCGTATCAGTCACTTAAATAAACTAAAAAAAAAAGCATTTAAAAAAAATAATATTAATCGAAATAAAATAAATATGATAAATAAAGGCAAAAAAGAAGGATTCCTCTATTTAGGGGTGTAAATCCGGGCCGGTTATAACCGGACCGAAACCGGATCCGGTCACTAACCGGGCCCGGAAAACCGGTAACCGGGTAGGTACCCGGTCTCGGGTTCATGTTTTCAAAATACCCGGTTAAACCGGGAACCCGGGACCGGGTTGTAAATTATTAACAAAATAATAATAATAATAATACCCCCTTCCACGCTTTTATGTTTGTCGTTTTAACTTTTAACCCTAAATCTAAAATCATACTCATACACTCACTGACTCACTCACGCCACGGCCCACAATGTCACTCTTCAGACTTCAGTCTCTTCTTCTCTGTTGTCCGCCGCTCGGCTGCTGCTCTTCTTCTTTCCTCTGCCGGTGTTACTCTTCTTGTGATCTTGTCTTCATTTCTTTTTTAAGGTGGGTTTTTATTTTCTTTTTTATTTTGTTATTTATTATTATTATTAATTTTTTTCAGTTTTCACACTGCATTCATTTCTTCTTCAGTTCTTCTTTTCTTTGTACTGGGTTTTGGACATGAAGAACAAAACTTACTGACTTAGTGATTTCGTCTTTGTTTCTCTACAGATCTGGTGATTTCTAAAGCAGACGGAGCAAAGTAAGCACCGAAGCAGGCGGAGCAAAGGTTAGATCTATATTTTTTTTTAGATCTGCTTTAACTTTGCATTTGAACTTTTGATCTGCACTGGATTTTGGGGATTTTATAGATTTTAAACTTTTGAAGTTATGTTCCTGTTGGTTTTGGTTAAATGGGTTTGTTGAGTTTTTTCTGTCTTAAGTTCCAGCTGTTTGTTTGTTTTTTCATGTTTTCCTGTCTTTTTGACTGTGTTGTTTTGGTTATAGTCTGGTTTCCAGCTTGTTTTGCTGGGCTTGTTTGAGAAGTTTTAGAGCTTGTTTGCTCGTGTTTCTGTTTTGTGGTTTTGGAGTTTGTATAGTTGTTTTGATTTCAATATAGTTCAATTATTCATCAAAAATAAAAAAAGGGTTTGTTTTCTTTTTGTGCATGTCTTGGAACCGTTGTTCCTGTTCTAGTGTTTTCAGTAGAACATATGGGTATTGGGAGAAACCCATAAGAGAAAACCCAGTTTATTACAGTTAGTTTTAACTAAATTAGTTAAATCACTTGTATTTAGTTATTGACAGCTGTATTTGTAACTAAATTAGTTTAGAGTTGATCTTATCTTCTTTGTAAACTCGCATCTATAAATACCGTGTACTAGTACATTATTTACACATCCATCAATACAAGAAAACTTCAGTTTACAAGCTGATCATCTTTCTCTATTTTTTCTTTGTTTTCTCTCTGCTTTTCATTCTGTCTTCCTTCAATTTGTAATTCAGTTCGGGGCTTTTAGTCAGATAGAGTAACCTGAATTGTATCTTTAAACTATTTCCTATTGGTGAAATCCAGAGTAACCTGTGTCTTGTCAATATTGGTGAAGAAGATAAGGTGCAGTGGGTGATTAACAAGTCTAGAAGGTATATGAGCTCATAAACCTGGAATTAAATGATTAATTCCAATAGATATGTATTTGTTTAAATACTTAATTAGATTAGATTGATGTATAATTTGGGTTTATTAAATCTGAATTCTACACTATATATGAATCTATGATTTATATTTTGTTTCTTAAATATTCTACTTTTCCATTTGGTGAATTTTTATTAATAGACTAACAAGAAATAACAATCTTAACATTTAACAGATGGAGAACACCGTTAATGAGACTCTTACAACTTGTCCTATTACGGAAAATGTTACCGAGTCACATGACAAACCTGGAGCACCATCTACAACTGTTGGAACCCCCTTGTCTTCCTCGCAAACACAATTGGGTAAGGGTACCTCAAAAAAAAAAATTGTGTGAATAAGTCGTTAGTATGGTTGCACTTTACAAAAGTGGAACCAATTGACTCGGATAACCCTAAGGCAAAATGCAATTATTGCAGTAGGATGTTCGCGTGTCACTCGAGAAATGACACTTCAACTATGAAGGTACACCTTCAAAACTGTCCAACCTCCCCACTTAGAAAACCAGATATACCCAAAGGTCAAACTCTATTGTAACCGTCATTTAAGAAAATGTCAGAGGATGGTAGTACCAATAGCAATACCAACCAATTGGGATTTATGAAGTATGATCCGATTAAAATAAGAAAATTGATTGTTCAATATTTCATCAAGGAAGAGTTGCCTTTTAGGCATGTGAAGAGTGATGGGTTTAGAGAATTGATGAATGGAATTGGACCAAGGTTCAATTTACCATGTCGCATTACTCTACAAAATGATTGCTTGAAGTTATATGAGGAAGTAAAACTTAATTTGAAGGCTTTTTTGAAGGGAAAAAGGATTTGCATCACTACTGATACATGAACATCTCTTCAAAATTTGAACTACATGGTTGTTACCGCTAACTTCATAGATTCTGATTGGAAAATGCATAAGAAAATAATAAAGTTTAACTTGATTTCAAGTCATAAGGGTGAAAATATTGGAAGAATTTTGGAGAATACATTGATAGAGTGGGAGATTGAATCAGTGTTTACTATTACAGCTGACAATGCTACAGTCAATGATGTGGCTATTGATTATATGACAAGAGAACTACTATTTTGGAAGGTGAATTCCTCCACATGCGGTGTGCCGCTCATATATTAAATCTTGTTGTAAATGAAGGCTTGAAAAAATTAGGTGATTGTGTTTCTAATATTAGGAATGCAGTGAAATTTGTGAGGTCTTCACCACAGAGAATGGCAAGGTTTAAAGAGTGCATAAAGTGTGAAAAAATTCAATGTACGAAGACAGTGTCTCTAGATGTTCAAACAAGATGGAATTCTATGTACTTGATGTTGAGTTCGGCTGAGAAGTATGAAAAAGCTTTTACTCGACTTGGGGAGGAAGATGGTCATCCTTTTGTTGTTCCTAGCTATGATGAGTGGGAAAAAGCTAGGAAATTTGTGAAGTTTTTGAAACCTTTTTATGAAGCAACATTGAAGTTTTCTGCCTCAACTCATGTTACCTCCAATGCATATTTTATTCAACATTGCATTATTATAAAAGCATTGTCTGATGGATGCATGAGTTCTAATTCTATCCTTAGTGCAGTGAGTTGGGATATGAAAAGGAAGTATGAAAAGTATTGGGGAACTATGGATAAGGTTAACTTATTGTTGTATGTTGCTCATGTTCTTGACCCGCGTATCAAGTTTAAGGTGTTACAATATTCTTTGGTCAAATGCAGTGGCCCTGAGTGGGCAAAAGAAATCGAGACAAATGTGAAAGACCTCTTGAACCGTTTGTGGGAGCAATACAATAAGTTATATGAGGGGCGTTTGTCTAAATTTGATGCGGGTTTGGAAAGCTCAACTGTTACATCTATAGATGCTAGTGGAAATAACACTGATGATACACTTGCAGAGACGGAATATATGAATGACCTATTTCTTCACCTTGAGGAAGAGAACAACTTAAGAGTGTATGTCGGAGGTAGATCGTTATTTTTTGGATGGGTGTGAAGCAACATCAAAAGATTTTGACATCTTACTTTGGTGGAAGGTTAATGCACCCAAATATCCTATCCTCGTAGAGATAGCCCGTGATATATTGGTCATTCCTATTTCCACAGTTGCATCCGAGTCTGCATTCAGCAATGGAGGACGTATATTGGATCCTTTTAGGAGTTCATTATCTCCAATGACCGTTGAAGCCTTGATTTGCACTCAAGACTGGTTAAAGGGCAATCAAGACTTGGAGTATGAGAAGATTATTGAAATCTTTGATGAGCATGGTAAATGATTATAAATTCATTTTATTTTTCATTATTATTAATTTATTTATTTTACTCATTCTCATTTTTTTTCTTCTTCTATTGTAGTTATAGATGATTGAGAGGAGAGCTACAAAAAGCCACAGACCATGCTTGGATATGTTTAATGTTTATAAACTTTTGGGTTTGAACTTTTTTAATTCTTAATATGTTTAATGTTTATGAACTTTTGATTACTGGTTTGTTTAAAAATGGTAGTTGACCTTTGTAATTTTCAGACATTATGGAGACTGTTTGATGGCTTAATGTTTTTGTGATAGGTTGTGCTTTATTGTTAAGAGAGGCTTAATGTCTGCTCCTTGTAATGTTTATTTATTATTTAGATAGCTGCTGTTTTGGATTTTTCTTGGTTTGGTTGGTGAAGATTTTTCCTGGCAGTGATTTGTTTTATGTTGTTGCCTCTGTTTCTTCATCCAACAAGCCTCTGTTTTTTAATTAGTTATTTATTATTTAAGATAGCTGCCTCTGTTTTTTTTTTAATCAGGTATCTTGTGAGTTGTGACAGGTGACTTGTATTTCTATTTTCTAATGGTAGCAGATCAGCAGATGCTACCATTAGAAAAGCTAATGCAAAAGGACCCCCCATACTTCATTCTATTTGATATCATCCAGAGTTGGATCCCTGAAACTGCCACTAAATTTGGTGTGCCTTGTGTCCTTTTCAGTGTGTTTTTTGCTTGTGTATTAGCCTTCACAGGGCCACCTGCTGAGCTGAAGTCACTCAACCAACGAACAAAACCTCACTGCAACTCTGTGTATATAACTAATAACTGAATATATAAAGCCCAATGAAGTCTCTCCCCCCCCCCCCCCCAAAAAAAAAAGGCCCAATGCCTAAAATACTAAAAACAGGCCCAAAAAATATAATTTTTTTTTTTTTTTTATAAAACCCGGTCTAGGTACCCGGTTTACCCGGGAAACCGGGCAAACCCGGGTAACTGGGAATCCCGGTTACCCGGGGTACCCGGTTATTGAAAATCCAATAACCGGAAAAGGATTTACACCCCTACCTCTATTATGAAAGGTTTTGTAGAAGAGAATGAAAAGAAGGTACCTCATGGAATGGTGATGCACAATTATAATTATTATTAGTTGGGAAAGTAATATGGAGATTAATAGTATAGTATTATGTTACTGAAGGAAGGGTAAAAGTGTAAATGTGAGATGGAGTGGACAAAAGTGTGACAGTAATGAAAAGTGGCAGGTCCTTCAGCAGAATTAGTACCGGCCAATGAGATGCATCTCTCTGGTCTGAACTAGTCGTTCAGATGAGAACCAATCAAATGTTCTAGACACTAAACAACGACGTGGGAGTAGGTCCCATCTCCTGTTGTTGACTTCAAAGACTTTAGAGAGATTATTTACATAAATGATTTTTGCAAATCATAAAGTTGTATAAAATTTGTACAACAAGATGCATTGGTGAGATTAATACACCTTTATGTTGTGTAATTAACACATTCCAATTATTTATGAGATCTATAAATACTAAGAAATGCTAGAGTATACACTCTGTACACCTCCTTGTCTCACTCTCATTTGTGCTTTTGTGTACAAGAGTGTACACCTCACATTTCTTATAAGCAAAATGTTGGGGTGTATACTCCTATAGTCCTATACATTACTTGTTGTAACTTTACAAGTTAGAATTTATTTTATTTGTTTAAAAATTAAAAGTACATGTAAGGATGGGGTAAGAGGTGTACAAGAATGTACATTTTAGCATTTCTCTTTCTTACGGTCATCATGTATTCGAATTATGTGGAATTTAAATAAATAATTATAAAATATCCTAAATCGAATTTGACTCGAAAGACTTTAGACAAGAGGAAGCTTTCGATACATACCTCCCCCACTAGAGACGTAAAGGTGTTGGAAACATGTGGCACGGCCAACGCCACCCTCCGAGATTTCTAGCAATCAATAATTAAGTTTTATGATCTATATATAAAAAATAATAATTAAGTTTTATGTCTCAAGAGTAAGATTGAGGACAAAACATGGTGTACGCCACCTTTCTAGGTGGGACTCATGTGGTAGGTCCCATTCACATGGATTCCACCCCATGTGAGTAGAGTTGTGTAATTGTTGTGCATGATTGTTGTGCAAGAAGTATTTTTCAAGATTGATTCAAGGTTGAGACTGTAACATTGTGAAATAAAAATATAAAACGTTACTAAAAAAAAATCAAAAGATTGTCAGAACTACCACATCAGCATTCTAAAATATTTATGAGATAAAAATATGATTTCTAATATGGACAGAAATTAGCTACAAAATGGTTTGTAGCAATTAGCTACAAACCAGTCTAATAAATTGTCATGTGTTCCTTAACATGTGACAAACATATGATATTTAAAAAACATGTGTTTCTCACATGTTAATTGTTACAAATAAGTTTGTAGTTAATTTATGTCCTCCTAATATTATCCTAGCCTTTAACTAGAGATTCGACTCCCTTGTAAGTATTTTCTTTGTTAAAGAGAAATGTTTGGTTTTATTTTTTTGCTCATTTTTGTATAAAAGATGTACAAATATATTATTGAATTTGTAGGATTATACGTGAGTTCGAGATATTTAATAATAAATTTGTAAAAAAAAAAGAAAAATGTACAAGATATGGAGTTAGAAACTTGACATGGGAAAGAAGGCGTACGGGGGCGGCCAGCTTTTGCAAGGCTGGATGGTCTGACCATTTGGGTTATCTCCACCTAACCTTATCCTTCAAAACATCTTTGCCTTAGAATTGGGTTCCTGACAGCTGTTTTGCACTCTGCGTTGATGGGCTACAATGCATAATGGTCATGTATGTGCAATGTATCATGTAATTATGTATGTAAATTATGTATCATGTAATTATGTATGTAAATTGAATTGCAAGCATGCTTTCCACGTGCACATTAGGTATGTACCCAATTCCTTGTACATAATACACAGAAAAATAAACTTGAATTAAGAGTTAATCTAAATATAACTATTTTATGCTTTTACTTGCTTGTTGAATTTGAAAATAGCTGTAAAAAATCTCCACAAACTGTATTTTTACTTGATTATTCTTATCAGAGAAATGTTTAGTATTATTCTTTTGCACATTTTATGCAAAGGACTGCAAATTTACCATTAAGTTTATGAAACTACACGCGAGTTTTATACATTGAGTAGTAAACTTGTAAAAGAAATACGAAAAAGATAGGTAAGAGAATTTAATAATACGTAACCATTGAGATACTGTTTCAAAAAAAATCAGTGAGATTTTCGGGTTGGTTTATCCTTTCATTGGGGCTAAAGGTCCCAAAGGATTCTCTCTTTATCATGTTCTCCGCACGTGCTTTTATATTTAATGATTGTTGTTTTATATTTAATTATAGGAAGAATGCATAACATTAATGCTCCGTTTGTTTCGGCGTAAAATGATTTCGACATTTTACGGTGTTTGGTAGAGGCGAAAATAATGGTCAATGAAAATCATTTTCGGTTTGACCGTAAAACTTTCTTTAATTTGTGAGAAAAGATTTACGGTTTTAAAAACTGTAAATCGTTTTCCGAAATTAAACTCTTCGTCCTTGCATACACGTTTGATATCCGATTGCAGGAATCCGGCAATGGTCGGTCGTCGGAATTAAGGCGGCAACGGTATATTGCCTGCGCCGGAATCCGGCAACAATCGGCCACCGTCGGCGGATGCCGGCAGACCAGATTCCGGCCATGGTCAGAAGTCGACCGAATCTGGCCAAAATGGCCGAGATCCAGCCGGATTTAGATGGATTTGGTCACTGATCCAGCCGGATCTGGCCGGAATTAAGTATATTGGAAATGTACAGTACCAAGAGAATCATGTAAATATAAGGCATTTGAGGTGCACGATTCTGCCGATCGACCACCAATTGTTTTTAGAACGATGACAATTGCTGATAAGATTCAGAGTGGGCAGCGCGGTACGAAGCTTCTACCTGCTTTCCGAGGGGAATGAGACTTTTCCTTCTGGGCACCGCAGGAAATCAAAATGCCTCTAACTCTAACGGACCATGTTATGAAATCTTGGATTGAATTAGGGAGTCTTTACATCCATTCAGTTGAACTGAATCAAGCTGAGAACAGGAATTTGAATTCTTCAAAATTAACTCATTTGTTTGGAAAAATTATATATTTATCCTTTCTATCACTTTATCCGTAATGTTTTCCCAATGTTTTAATTTTTACAATGTCTCCCTAATTTACCATTAGGGTTTTATTATTCCCCTTTTGTGACCTAAAATTACCAAAATGCTTCCGATCTACAATTTCCTAAATTTTTGCTCTTTTCTTTTTTATTTTTTATTTTTTGTTTATCAGATTTTTTAAGTGATTATGAGAGATTACTTATGGGACTCACCTAACCAGATAAGTAGTTGAACATCCATATTTTTATTGAGATATGATCTTTTGCCACCTCAAGACACAACTCTTGACCACTCCTATCTAGTAAAAGTAAAAGTAGCAACGTGAGCAACGGTGGTCAGAAGTTGTGTTTTGGGATGACAATGTATCATATCTCATTTTTATTTGGTCAGATGAGTCCTATAAGTGACCTCTTACAATCACTTGTCTAAATTCTCTCAAATTCGAACAAATAATTATAGACCATCCTAATTTGCAACCCAAATGATAGAATAAGGGAGATATTACAAAAATTAAACATTAAAAAACATTGCAAATATAAAATATTAGTTAGAGGGAAATATTTGTTTCGCATATACACGTGAGTAGTAGCCGGTGCAACGACTGAGTCAACTGCCGAAGTCGCGTCTATAAGAATAGGGTGAGTTGGGGTGTAAACGAGTTGAACTACTCACAAGCTTATTCGGGATTGGCTCGATTTAAACTCGACTCGTATTCGAATCAATTATCAAATGAGCTGTTCGTGAATACGAAAATATGCTTGATTATTAAACGATATAAACTTGTATAAACTCGACTCGACTCGGTTAAAGTTCGTGAACCTGCTTGTATAAGGATTGACTCGCTTATTAAGGCTCAATTTGTGTGTATATATATAATTTATATATTAATTTGTTAATATATATTAATTTTTATAATATAGTATATTAATAAACATGTGATAAGCGCATGTTTTATTATTAATGCTATTAAAATAATATGTGCTTCTCACATGTCAAGTGGCACATGTCAATTTCGTATGTGAGTTTTATGAAATTTCCTACAAATCGATTTGTAGGAAATTTTTATCCTCAAAAAAATCATAGATTTGTCTAAACCTGAGATTAAAAAAAATCATATATTTGTCTAAACCTGAGATTAAAAAAAATTAAAAAAATCATATTTTTGGCTATAAATGAAAACGAAATAGGCGCTCCTTTCTAGCTACTCACTTTGCTCAACGGCTCCTGCTCATCCTAGCTACTCGTAACTCGATCTCCAGCTTCTTCTTCCTCTTCCGTACTCAAAACTCCGGTTCTATATTGTTGGGGTTTATCCCACATCGGATGTGGAAGGGGCTGGTGTTGGGTTTATAAGTGGGGGGAGAGCCTCAACCTTTGAGCTAGCTTTTGGGTTGAGAAGACCCAAAAAAACACTAACAAAGTGGTATCAGAGCTTTGGTTGTGAAATTGCTGTGTAAATTAAATGGAGGAGTCATCTAATAACATGGTTAAACTCACGGCTTCCAATTATTCAATTTGGAAGACTAGGATGGAAGATATTTTGTACTGTAAAGAATTGTTTGAGCCTATTGAGTTAAATGGGGTTAAACCGGATGCCAAAACCGATGATGAATGGAAGAAATTAAATAGGAAAGCCGTCGGATATATTAGGCAATGGGTTGATCAAAGTGTCTTCCATCATGTAGCCAAAGAAGTTGATGCTTACTTACTTTGGTTGAAGTTAGAGAGTCTTTATGAGCGAAAGACTGCTCAGAACAAAGCCTTTATGATAAGAAGGCTTGTGAATTTGAAGTACAAAGATGAGCAAAGTGTTACAGAGCATTTGAGTAATTTTCAAGGATTATTGAATGAGTTGTCTACCATGAAACTTGTGCTAGATGATAAGGTGCAAGCATTACTTATGTTGAGTTCTTTGCCAGACAGTTGGGAAACCTTGGTAGTGTCACTCAGCAATTCGGCTCCCAACGGTGTAATGACTATGGGTATGGTAAAAGACAGCATGTTCAATGAAGAGGCAAGAAGAAAAGAGCATGGTATTTCTTCTCATACAGAGGCACTTGTTACAGAAAAGCGGGGGAGAAGTAAAAGCAGAAAACCTCGTGGTGATGACAGTCGTGACAAGTCAAGGGGAATATCCAAGACAAGAAAAGAGATAAAATGTTTTCACTGTGGCAAGCTTGGGCATATGAAGAGACAGTGAAGAAAATTTAAAAAGGAACAGTTGAAAAAAAAAGGTGAAGAATCAAAAGAAGAAAAAGACACTGCAGCAGTTGCATCTGATGGTGATGATTTAGTTGTTTGTGAAGATGCTTATGTTAATCTCGCATGTCATGAGTCTATGTGGGTAGTTGATACGACAGCTTCCTTTCATATTACACCACATAGAGATTTCTTCTCTTCCTACACCAGTGGAAACTTTGGTTGGGTCAGGATGGGAAATGAAGCAAAATGTGAAATTGTGGGCATGAGAGATATACAGTTAGAAACCAGCATTGGATGCAAATTGCTTCTCAAAGATGTCAGATATGTTCCTGAGATGCGCTTCAGCTTGATTTCCATTGAGAAGCTTGATGATGAAGGCTACCATAATTACCTTGGAGGTGGACAATGGAAACTTTGCAAGGGTTCTCTTATTTTAGCCAGGGGAAAGAAGATTAACACTCTCTACAAGACTGAAGCAAGATTAGTCAAGGGAGATGTGAATGTTGTTGAGAATGAAACTTCCACTGAGCTATGGCACAAGAGGCTTGGTCACATGAGTGAGAAGGGACTTCAAGTTCTTGCCAAGAAGCAGCTCCTACCTAATATCAAAGGTACGTCACTAATGCCATGTACTCATTGTCTTGTTGGAAAACAAAGAAGAGTTTCGTTTCATAAATCCCCACAATCAAGAAAGACTAATATTCTTGATTTACTTCACACTGATGTCTGCACTATGAACACTAAAACTCTTGGTGGTGCACTTTATTATGTGACATTTATTGATGATCACTCTAGAAAAGTGTGGGTTTTTGCTTTGAAAACTAAAGATCAGGTGCTGGATGTGTTCAAAGCCTTTCACATGAAGGTTGAAAGAGAAACTGGGAGGCAGCTGAAATGTGTTCGAGCAGATAATGGTGGTGAATACAGAGGTCCGTTTGAAGAGTACTGCAGAAGCCATGGTATTAGGCTTGAGAAAACTGTGCCCAAGACTCCGCAGCATAATGGCGTAGCAGAGAGAATGAACAGAACTATTTGTGAAAGAATCAGGTGTATGCTCTCTCATGCAAAATTGCCTAAATCCTTTTAGGGTGAGGCAATGAAGACCGCAGTTGACTTGATCAATCTTTCTCCGTCAGTTCCTTTGAATTGTGACTTTCCTCAAAGGGTGTGGACAGGGAAAGATGTTTCTTTTGAGCACTTGAGAGTGTTTGGCTGCAAGGCATTTGTTCATGTTCCTAGAGATGAGAGGTCCAAGCTTGATAGCAAGGCTAAACAGTGTATCTTCCTGGGTTATGGACATGAAGAGTTTGGTTACAGACTTTGGGATCCAGTTTCTAAGAAAATCATACGGAGCAGAGATGTTGTTTTCTTTGAAGATCAAACCATTGAAGACATGGAACAGACTAAAAAGCCAGAGTCTCTCTGTGAAGAACGTGTTGATTTGGGTCCAGTTGTTCCTCCTTGTGTGACACATGATGAACACATGAGAGATGTACAAGAAGAACATGTTGACATAGTTGGTAGAGATGGTGAATCCGCAGTTGATAATGTGGAGTTTGAAGAGCACCTAGAGCAAGCTTCCTCAGAGCCATCCACTGAGATTCAGTTGAGGAGATCTACCAGAGAGCGCCAACCTTCCAGAAGATATTCAGTTAATGAGTATGTGTTATTTTCTGATGGGGGAGAGCCAGAAAGTTATCAGGAGGCTATGTTACATGACCAGAAAAATGAGTGGCAAAAAGCCATGCAAGAAGAGATGAAATCCTTGCATGAGAACCACACATATGATTTGGTGGAGCTGCCTAAGGGCAAAAGAGCACTCAAGAATAAATGGGTGTTCAGATGCAAGATTGAACCAAACAGATCACAACCAAGGTACAAGGCACGGCTGGTTGTGAAGGGGTTTAGTCATAAGAAGGGTATTGATTTTGAAGAAATTTTTTCACCCGTGGTGAAGATGTCTTCTATCAGAGTTGTTCTAGGTCTGGCTGCCAGTATGAATTTGGAGATTGAACAGCTTGATGTGAAGACTGCTTTCCTTCATGGTGACTTGGAGGAGGAAATATATATGGAGCAACCAGAGGGGTTTACAACTAGAGGTAAGGAACATCTAGTGTGTCAATTGAAAAAGAGCTTGTACGGACTCAAGCAGGCACCGAGACAGTGGTACAAGAAATTTGATTCCTTCATGGTTGAGCACGGGTATGACAAAACTACTTCTGATCATTGTGTATTTGTGAAGAAGTTCTCAGATGGAGAATTTATTATTCTCTTGCTATACGTGGACGATATGTTGATAGTTGGTCGTGACACTAGCAAAATTGACAGATTGAAGGAGGAGTTGAGCAAGTCCTTTGCTATGAAGGACTTGGGACCCGCAAGACAGATTCTTGGTATGAAGATCTCTCGTGACAGGAAAAATGGAAGATTGTGGCTATCACAAGAGAGTTATATTGAGAAGGTATTGGACATGTTCAACATGAGCAAGGCAAAACCAGTGAGCTCTCCACTTGCAGGTCATTTGAAGCTAAGTTCAAAGCAAAGTCCTACAAGTGAGAAAGAAAATGAAGAAATGAAGAAAGTGCCTTATGCTTCAGCTGTGGGTAGCTTGATGTATGCCATGGTGTGCACGAGGCCTGATATCGCTCATGCTGTTGGAGTTGTCAGTCGGTTCCTTTCTAATCCCGGCAAAGAACATTGGGCAGCTGTGAAATGGATTCTCAGGTATCTCAGAGGTACTTCGAGGGTATGCTTGTGCTTCGGTAACGGTAAACAGGTGCTTGATGGGTTTACAGATGCAGATATGGCCGGTGATATTGACTCCAGAAAGTCTACTTCAGGGTACCTGATTACTTATTCAGGGGGAGCAGTGTCATGGCAATCCAGATTGCAGAAATGTGTTGCTTTGTCTACTACAGAGGCTGAGTACATTGCTATCACAGAAGCTGCTAAAGAATTGTTATGGATGAAAAAGTTCTTACAAGAATTGGGTCTACAGCAAGAGAGGTATTTGCTTTACTGTGACAGTCAGAGTGCCATCCACCTCAGTAAGAATTCAACTTTTCACTCAAGATCCAAACATATTGATGTTAGGTATCATTGGATTCGTGATGCGTTGGATGAGAAATTGTTGCAGATTGAGAAAATCCATACTGATGATAATGGTTCAGATATGATGAAAAAAATGTTGCCTATGCAAAAGCTTGAAATTTGCAGAAGGAAAGCGGGCTTGGTGGAGCCCCCCGCGTAGTCGGGAGGGGGAGATTTGTTGGGTGGTCCCTCCTACGTGGGGGACCAACCCAGGCCAAAGAAACAGGGGAGACAGCCCCTGTTTCTGTTGGCAGCAAGCAAGTCACGCATAGTGCGTGACTTGCGACCTGTGTCCAAATGAAAAAAAAAAAATGAGAAAAGAAAGGAAGGCTGGCTGGTTTTTTTTTTTTCAGCCGTGTGAGGGAGAAAAAATCAGAGTTTAAGAAAGGACGGGATAATAAGGTGGCAGACGCTCTCTCTCGCCAATCTGAGTTTCAGTCGGATCCAGCTGACATATCTATTTCCCTTATTTCCTTTCCGACTCCGACTTGGGTAACTGACCTCAAGTTTTCTTATCAGTCTGATCAACAGGCATTGGACCTCTTGGGTGCCTTCCAGTCCGGGGCTACCATTCCTAAGGGGTTCTCCCTCCAGCAGGGGCTGCTCCTTTACAAGGGTCGCATATGGTTGATTAAGCACTCTCCTTTCCAGAAACAAATTTTGGAGTTCCTCCACTCTGATCCTGCAGCTGGCCACTCAGGATACCATAAAACCCTTCATCGCGCCAAGGTAAACTTCTTTTGGAAGGGTATGAGGACTGACATCAAAACCTTCGTTCGCGAATGTCGGGAGTGCCAGGAAAATAAACATGAAACTGTCCTGCCATCCGGGTTACTACAACCCTTACCCATTCCCTCAAGGGTTTGGGCGGATATCTCCCTTGATTTCATTGAGGGCCTTCTTGTTTCTCAAGGGTTTTCCGTCATACTGGTCGTTGTCGACCGTTTGACCAAATATGGTCATTTTCTTCCCTTGGCTCACCCTTACTCAGCCTCTACGGTTGCACACCTATTTTTGGCTAACATCTTCAAACTCCATGGGATGTTGTCCTCCATCGTTTCGGATAGGGACCCAACTTTCGCCAGCTTGTTTTGGCGCGAGCTTTTTCGCCTTCAGGGCATCACATTGGCTTTCAGCTCCGCCTATCACCCACAATCAGATGGCCAGACCAAGGCCCTGAATAAATGCCTAGAGACATACCTCCGCTGCTACGCAAGTGCTAAACCCAAGATGTGGGCTGTTTGGCTACCTTTGGCAGAGTGGTGGTACAAGACCAGCCATCACTCTTCCACCGGGCTTCCCCCGTTTCAGGCCGTTTATGGTTATACCCCACCCACCCTCCTCTCCTATGTTCCGGGTACAACAGCAAATCGGGCCATGGATACCCAGCTGCGGGATCGCACGGCGGTGCTCATTGTACTCAAGGAGCACCTTTACAAAGCTCAAAAACGCATGAAAACGTTTGCGGATAAACACAGATCAAACCGTCAATTCAATGTGGGAGATTGGGTTTACCTCCGCCTCCAGCCTTACCGGCAGAACTCCATTGCTGTCCGCAAACATCTGAAGCTCTCTCCTCGTTTCTTTGGGCCTTTCAAGGTCTTGAGCAAAATCGGCATCGTGGCCTATAAGTTGGATCTTCCTTCAAAATCCCGCCTACAATCCAGTCTTTCATGTCTCTGCCTTGAAGAAAAAGTTGGGCCAATCAGTCTCTCCACTCTCCACCCTGCCTCCGATTGACCACCATGGCGACTTCCAGCCGAAACCGGCGCAGATCTTGGAGCGCCGTATGGTGAAACGCCATGGCCGTGCAGCTACTGAGGTGCTTGTTCGTTGGACCAGTTCTTCCACGGATGACGATACATGGGAACTATTGTGAGCCTTACAAATCAGTTTCCGCACCTTGTGGGCAAGGTGCTCTAATGGGGGAGGCCTTGTTATGGGCCTGCTGGGAGGATGGGTTATATTGCATCATAGCCCAAGGAGGAGAGATGGATCTGGGTAGCAGATTGGATATATTCCATCTTCTAGAAGGATTCCTCAGTTATGTTATTTTACTGTTATAGCCCTGAACGATCTGTTGGTATAACAGATCAAGATGCTTCTAGGCGCATCTTTTATTTTTTGTGTTTCAAGTATTAGTAGCTGTTTAAAAGAGAGGGAAAATAGCTGGGATTTGGTTAGAATATATTCTAACCGAATTGCCTATTTAATAGAGGAGAAAGGAAGGTAAAGGTAGACTGGAAAATTGACTGTAATTGTTTCCCCTTTGAGAGATCGGGCCTCTCTAAGAGCCCTCCTCTAATATTCGGTACTATTCATCTCTTTTTCAACTTGCCTTCACTCATTCCCTTAAATATAACCCTTACAAGTGGTATCCACCCATCTGAATATAGGTGGAAAAATAATCTCCAGTTAATGAAGATTTAAAAAAAGGAAAAAATTTAGTGAAAATCTAGAATACCTCCTGTGCCATCCCTTTCATGAGAAATATTTCCGGGAAACTTTTCATACCAATTTCTATCATCCTGAAAGAAGCAAATTTCGCGACTTGAACTTATTGCTCTTCTTATTGAAAAATTGTAAGGAAGACACATACACATCAAAGGAGTGATATCATAAAGATGTGCTTAAGTACCTTCTTGAACTAAATTTGGATTCTACATCAATATATATTACACGACCATCTAAGCCACCATAACTTGCAGGTAGCGAAGCCAATAAAGAGAGCTTTAAGCAAAACTGCAATTTGATCAAGAAAACTACAGCTGAAAAATCAACCAACCAAGTTAGATAGTTCCCACAAAATATTATAGAGTTACCTATGCAATGCTTAGTCTGCAAGCTCAAATTGTATCCCTAAAATGAAACGTCCCACTTATCAATGAGTAACTAAGAAAACTACAGCTGAAAAATCAACCAACCAAGCTAGATAGTTCCCACAAAACATTATAGAGTTACCTATGTCATGCTTAGACTGCAAGCTCAAATTGTATCCCTTAAATGAAACATCCCACTTATCAATGAGTAAATAAGAGATGGCTTTGCCCCAAGATGCATTTCTTCACAAAATAGCCAACAAAAGTGTTGTTTTGTGTCTCATACATCTTTCAGTTGCCGAAGCAAAGCTGATAATTTATTTTCACGGTAAGCAGGTGCTAAAAGAAGGAAAGGAAATGGAATGCTAATAAAGGCTCCGCAATCATCATAGTTATTATTATTATCTTCATTGAATGGTCAATTGCCGCAGCGTTCCCAACATGATGTGTGCATGGAAATGTTTTACCTTCAGATACCCTTAAATCCCAACTACTGATGGGGCAATGCAGGTTCTCTTCCATCAATTAACTTTAGGACAGGATCCTCAATGAAATTAAAGGTCATTATATACTATATCATCACCATGATCCAAATTTTTTTGTAGACTTTTTACTTTCCTTACAGCAACTTCAAGAGGAACCAATACTCTTTACTGTCTTTGAAAGGTGTTTTTTAAAATGATCGTTGTCATTTTCATGTAGCTAAGTGAAAAAGGATGTTCTTTTATGCCTAATTACATAGACATGTCATAGAGGAAGAAGAAATTGTATACTGTTATAAGTCAAAGATGCCTCTGTGTATTAAGATCTGAGCATCACAAGAACCAGACACACAGGACCTACATGTGTACCACAGTCCTTCGTGAAGAGATAATGATGTGTGGCTTTCTCCTAATAGTCATTTGATAAAGATTTCCCTTGCTACGATATATCATGTAAGACTCAAATTCCAACTACAGAGTATGTATGGATTCAAAAATATGCATACATCATGATAAGATCCCCAAGTACACCCAAATTGAGAGTAAATAAGGTACTTATGAAGAATAATACTTGTGTTTTGCCGATTCCTGCTGGACCAACCAACTCTGTCAAAACACCAAATGGTATTCCACCACATAAGGCTTCGTCTAATCCTTTCAGACGTGTGGGCAGATGGCCGGCCAAGTGCTCATTTTGAACCCGCTGCTCCATCAGAGATAATGCCTAGAAACAACTAAATCCAGCACCTCTGAGAAACTCAAAATCAAAACAGACAATAAAAAAGATCTAGTGCACAGTTGATCCAACTGAACTGCCACTATAACAAATCGAAAATCCAAAGTTTTATGCTTACTGTTTGATATGGTGAACACACGATTTCACTGATGTGCGCTACTGCAGATGTTACTTGCCAACCCCACATCTAAGAACTCCATCAACTCAAATTCAGTTAAAGATAACGCATCCTGAAGCAAACAGCGTAAATGAAATTCCTCCACTTACCTTATTAGCAATCATTGTCTTCAAATTCATTGCAAAGTAAAAGCTACAGCTGAATTCAGATTCCAATAATGCCAATTTGTTTTTTCCCTACCAATTTGGCTGAAAAATTAGAACTGTAATCACCTTTACTACAGATTCATCAATTAGGACCATGGACAAGTTGAACTTTGCAACAGAAATTTAAAAGAAAAAAAAAATTAAATTAGTAATATAAATTATTTCCTTAACAAAACAATAAGTTGTTCCAAACTGTGTCAGCTAAGCTAGGAGGAAATGAGGAGGTTGAGATTCGGTAGTTTACCTTGGCGGTGATGATGTTACGAGCTGCGAATATGTTGGCGATCCACCTGGGCAGGTCCATCTCGCTGATTACCATGTTCGCCATTTCTCTCACTCTCACTCTCCTTCCCCTGCTTTCCCGCCAAATGTGAAAACCTAACCCATTCTTTTTCACTGAAAATTTGAGCAGCGACGAAGAAAATCTGTTTGTGGGAGAGAAAACGGTGACAGACTAAAATGTAAGCAGGCCCGTTCTTCGCTCTCTTTAAGCCCAAATTTCACAGGGCCTTAGGGCTGCAATGATATCCTTGCCTTGGCCCAAAATATATTTTGAATCGAAATTTTGTAAGTCTTTTGTTTTTGTAAACATTGTTGTTCGAATCTCCTTACTCACCGATTGCTTATGACATTTTTATTGGGCTAGCCTTGTAGTCAGGATAGAGTTTGTCCGGCCTTTAAAAGTGACATGTTTTTTTTAGCACGTAAGCAATACGATTTTTAAATAACACGTGTTTCTCTCATACTTTTTTAATATCTTAAAATACACCATGTTGCGCTTTTTAAGGTTGGTTTGTAGGTAGTGAAAAGGGGCAAAAAAGTAGTTCTATCGGATATGGGTGTTCATGCGGATGCGGATACAATTACACCTGCATTTGCAAAATGCGGACATCGTTTTTAGATGTCCGCATCCGTGAAATTATTGATGTTATTAAGTATGGTTATTATCCGTTATCTAAAAATAGATAATGGGCCTATTTGAAACACTTTAAAAAATACTTTTGACTAATTTTTTGTCTTTTGAGCTTGTTTTGAAAACATAATGCAACACTAAAAATATGTAGAATCGGAAAATAAAAAAAATAAAAAAAATAAAAAGAAGAGAGAGAGAGAGAGAAAGAATGAGGATATAACCTCGAAATATTCATAGTAATCAATATTCATAAGAAACACTCATATGTTTTTTTTTATCCATCATTCAATAAGCATAACATAAATTGTCTAAATACAACACATTTATACGTGGATGTTGATAGCGTTGTGTTGTGTTTAATATATTATCTATAATATATTAAAAAATATATATTATATATAAATGGTACGTGGATACGATTATTAACCACATCCACATATGCGGATAGTGGATAACAAATAGGTGCGGATAACGGATGCGAGAGATTAATATCCACCTGTATGTACACCCCTACCACCGGGCTGAAATACAAATGCATAAATAAAGTAATAAGAAAATCAATATTATTCTCTTTCCTCTTTAAGAATAATAAAGTGGATGAAGAAAAAATATTTACATGGCATAGTAAAAGTAGATAGATAAAAAAAAATGGAGAAACATTCCTAATAGCCTCATCAAAATAGCTTTTTAGTTATTTTGGTGAGCCAATTTGCTGAAAACACTAAAAAATCACTCCCAGCAGCCTCACCATTTTAACCAAAAAGTTTTGATGAGTGAAATTACTCACAAATTTTGATGAATAATATTCACTCACCAACTCACTCACCAAATTTTGTTTTACCTTTCTCTCTTACATGATCAGCACATCTTTTTCTCTCATTTTCTTCTCCCATCTCCCATCTCCCATCTCTCTCACACGATAATGTCCTTATTTCATGGATATGAATGATTCTTTGTAAAAATATTAAATAGAGAAATAAAAACAAAAATCTGAAAAATTATTATTTAAATGGAATAGTGAATATTGATTAGTTAAAATGGTGAGGCTGCTGGGAGAATTTTAATAAAGTAGCTCACAATAATAGAAAAAAGTGATTTTTAGCTATTTTGATGAGTAAAATTTGGTGAGGCCACTAGGAATACTCTAAGCACTTTAAAAAGAGTCAATAGCTAGAATAGACAATAAAAATGATTCTTTATCTAAAACTTATTTAAATCGGATGTAATGCTGGTAATTGTGGGACATCTCAGTTGCTTGAGATTTACGTTAGCACAATATATAATTATGTGATTAGCTGTATATATAGGAAAATGATATTTGTATACATTTTTTTGTACACATACTCACATTCTAATATGCATGGGTCACACGCCAAATGTGAGTGTATGTATAAAATGTGTACAAATAACACATCTCGTATATATAATATAAGGTTTCTATTTTTATTATAAAAAAAATTGCTAATTACCATGTCTGCAATAGAAAGTCGAGGGTCTAGTTACTGTAAAATCAAAATATAAGCCATTATCTCGAGTAATGCTAGAAGTTCATTTTGCGTCCCTCCAATAATGACGTAACTTTTAAAATCACCACTAAACCATTTTTTAAATCATATTTTAGAGTTCTCATGATATTTGTGAAAAAATTTAAATTTTGTTATCTCAACAGTTATGATATGTAATATGCAGTAAATTACATAAAAGTTAAGATATATTTTAAAATTGAATTTCAGGGTATCTTGAGATAGTAAAATATAAATAAATAATTCAAATCTAAACAAAATTTAGAAAATAGAGTAAGAGGATCTTGATCCATCTATACCATATATATATATATATATATATATATATATTTTATCACATAAACTTGTGGAGTCGATTGATAAATAAAAGTAGAGCCACGTGTTTACTTTCTTTTATTTCGAGCATATCGAAAACGACGTCGTAAACAGGCAGTTACAGTGAGACGAGACTAGTTGGACCTATGAGTAGCGTAATTGGCCAAGGCAAGCAACGGCGCAGCCTTCTCAGGATCAAACCCGAGGAGCTGATCCTGCGCATCCTCCTTCAATTTCTCTGCAAACTCCCTCGACTTCTCGATGCCCATCAGCTTCGGATACGTCACCTTATCAGCCACCAAGTCCTTCCCTGCTGTTTTTCCCAGTTCCTGGGACGACTTTGTCACGTCGAGAATGTCATCCACTACCTGATAAAGCAACCCAGTGTACCTGGCGAAAGCCCTCAGTTTCTCAATCTCCTCATCGGAACCTCCTCCTAGTATAGCTCCAAGAACCGCAATCCCTTCCACCATGGCCGCTGTCTTGCCCAGATGGATGAGTTCGAGGTGCTCCAAGCTCACGCCAGAGATTCCGTTTGAGCTTATATCAAACACTTGGCCGCCAACAACCCCTTCGGCCCCAATGCATCTCGCAAGCTCCCCAATCCCACGGACGATCCTTGCCGGCGGCACGCCCACGGTGAACGCCGCTATGTGCTCGAACGCCATTGCCAGGAGCGCGTCGCCAGCGAGCACCGCCAAGGCTTCGCCGAAGGCCTTGTGGCTCGTGGGCTTCCCGCGGCGGAGATCGTCGTTGTCCATGCAAGGAAGGTCGTCGTGGATCAGAGACATGGTGTGGATCATCTCCACAGCGCAAGCGGCGGGCATTGCCATGCGTTCGGTGCCACCGACAAGCTCGCAGGCAGCGATGCAGAGGATGGGGCAGACTCGCTTGCCGCCGGCGAGGAGGGAGTAGCGCATGGCCTCGTAGAGCTTCTGGGGCTCTTTTAGCGAAATGGCGGCATCGAGGGCTTGGTTGATGGCATTAACTTTTTGGGCCATGTAATTTTTGAAACTGAAGGTGGGGTTTGAACTTTCCATGGTCATGGTCAACTCCGCTGAGTCACAAAGAGATGAAAAGGGGGGAGATAGCTCAGTGTCGTTACGAGAGTGCCAAAGAAATATGTATCCGTATGAAAAAATTGGAAATTTGGAGATCTGGATCGAATATATTTTTATTAGATCGACTCCATCAGATACAAGTTACCGAACTGTAACTAAATATAAGAGACAAGACCAAGTCAATGATTTTATGAGATAGCTCGGTGTTGTTCCGAGAGTGCTAAGGAAATATGTATCCGTATGAAAAAATTGGAAATTTGGAGATCTAGATCGAATATATTTTTATTAGATTGACTCCATCAGATAGAAGTTACCCAACTGTAACTAAATATAAGAGACAAGACCAAGTCAATGATTTTATGAGATAGCTCGGTGTCGTTCCAAGAGTGCCAAGGAAATATGTATCCGTATGAAAAAATTGGAAATTTGGAGATCTGGATCGAATATATTTTTATTAGATTGACTCCATCAGATACAAGTTACCCAACTGTAACTAAATATAAGAGACAAGACCAAGTCAATGATTTTATGAGATAGCTCGGTGTCGTTCCGAGAGTGCCAAGGAAATATGTATCCGTATGAAAAAATTGAAAATTTGGAGATCTGGATTGAATAGGTTTTTATTAGATTGACTCCATCAGATAAAAGTCACCCAACTATAACTAAAGATAAGAGACAAAACCAAGTCAATGATTCTATGAGATAGCTCAGGGGGAGATAGCTCGGTGTCGTTCTAAGAGTGCATAGGAAATATGTATCCATATGAAAAAATTGGAGATCTAGATCGAACAGGTTTTTATTGGATTGACTCCTTCAGATACAAGTCACCCAACTATAACTGAAAATAAGAGATAAGACCCAGTCAATAATTCTATGAGATAATCATATCTCACTTTGTTTTTGTAATTTGAATTTTCTGTAACAAACTCAAGATGAGTTGAATAGTCTATTTGTAATTTTAAACTTCGTATATTGGTTATAAATACAATAGAAAACAAAGTTCTCATTGAGGCATTACAAAAACAAACTTTGCTGTGAATCATAATGGACTTAATTCACATTAAACCAATGATCCAGTTTTGTGATCATTTACAAGACCCAAAAATCTAAGTAATTGTGATCATTCTCATTCTAAAGGCCTCAACGCTACAAAAGAACATGAAAGCTATGAAACTATGTGCCTTTTATCCCACATAGTGGTCCAAAGAGACATTATATAACATAAGAGAGCATCGGGAAGAAGTGTAAGCTTCTATACCAAAAAAAAAAAAAAAGAACCATTGAAAATAGAAAATAACCTTCGTAAAGCATCTTTCTACAATTCCTAGCATTTTATGCTATTTGAAAACTCTCAAAATGGCAAGATCATGGACACAACTTTGCATTGCCGTTTTTGTCAAATGATAACTCAAATAAAAAAATTTTAAAAATAAATCGTGGAACTTTCTCTCTTCATATATATATAAAACATGAACCTTGGGTCAGATAAAGTCTTAATTTTCTACATCATTATTCATTACAATTACTACACTACAAATAAATAAATAAATAAAAATAAACCGCATTTAGCAATGTTTTGTAAATGTCATTAAATGGTCCTCAAACGTCGCTAATTAAGAACTAGTCAAAAGGAGGAAAAATCCTTAAGAGTACATAGTCCCTATCCTTGAACAAAATTTCACAAACAAATATTAACTAGATTCTTTCTCCCTTGCCCTATTGTTGGTGGATTTTGGTTTTCTTCTTCTGCCAAAGTCTGTCCAATCTATTGTTAGAATCTCTCTGGAAAAGAAAATAAAAGAAATAAGAAGAAAAAAGATGGAATCCACACAACATTCACTAATTCAACCATGTAGAATAGAACCCATGACAAATTTACCAATAGACTTCCCAAGTGCCTTTAGTATTTGCTAAAAGAGACGGATATCTCTCACACACACACACAAAGAAATAAGGGAAACAAGAGACAAAAATATATATTTTAACAACCAAAAGAAAGAAGAAGAAGAAAAAAAAGAAATCTCTTGACAAATTTTAGTTATATGAAATGAATGAATGAATATACTGTACCCATGAGGAATCTCCCAAATACTCATGCCACGTGAAGAAATGAGGCTATGTGGTTACTTGCCATCACTTTGGTCTACTGGATTGTTAAACGGTCAATCATTTCCGATGGCCAAAACCATAATTATGTTATTTGGTATTATTTCTCAAACCTAGAGAACAAAGCAACATTAACATATGTAAGAGGGGGGGGGGGGGGGGGGGGGGGGGGGAGGTGATTGTGATAAACTAATCTAGGAACCAAAACATAATTTGTGAATAACAAGTAGTCCTAGCATTGTGATGGATAATAGGGTATATTGAAAATAACAAGTTTTTTTATATATGATTAAGATGATTTGTGTAATGACCCACCCCAACGACACAATATTGTCCGCTTTTGGCTCCCCCAAACCAGATTTTCAGGAGGTCACCAATCTTGGTATTGCTCTCGCAGAAACACACTTAACTGCGGAGTTCTGATAGGTTCATGGCCATCACGACTTTAAAACGGGTTGTGTCAAGAAATATGCGTTTATAAATATAAGCACATCCCTATTCCCAAGCGATGTAGGACGTCACAATCACCCCCCTCTTGGGACCCAGCGTCCCCACTGGCGACCCTCATGGGATCACCCCATTCTGGGCATTCCAGCAAGTGCCCGCTGGCGACCCTCAGGGGCTTGTGAACACTCCCCCCATCTCAGGCTGGGCAATGACTCTGATATCATTTATAACGACCCACTCCAACGACACAATATCGTCCGCTTTTGGCTCCCCCAAACTAGACTTTGGGGAGGTGATTGTGATAAACTAATCTAGGAACCAAAACATAATTTGTGAATAACAAGTAGTCCTAGCATTGTGATGGATAATAGGGTATATTGAAAATAACAAGTTTTTTTATAGATGATTAAGATGATTTGTGTAATGACCCACCCCAACGACACAATATTGTCCGCTTTTGGCTCCCCCAAACCAGATTTTCAGGAGGTCACCCATCTTGGTATTGCTCTCGCAGAAACACACTTAACTGCGGAGTTCTGATAGGTTCATGGCCATCACGACTTTAAAACGGGTTGTGTCAAGAAATATGCGTTTATACATATAAGCACATCCCTATTCCCAAGCGATGTGGGATGTCACAATCACCCCCCTCTTGGGACCCAGCGTCCCCACTGGCGATCCTCATGGATCACCCCATTCTGGGCATTCCAGCAAGTGCCCGCTGGCGACCCTCAGGGGCTTGTGTACACTCCCCCCATCTCAGGCTGGACAATGACTCTGATATCATTTATAACGACCCACTCCAACGACACAATATCGTCCGCTTTTGGCTCCCCCAAACTAGACTTCCCAGGAGGTCACCCATCTAGGTACTGCTCTCGCAGAAACATGCTTAACTGCGGAGTTCTGATAGGTTCATGACCATCGCGGCTTTAAAACGCATTGTATCAAGAAGGGTGCGTTTATACATATAAGCACATTCCTATTCCCAGGCGATGTGGGACGTCACAATTTGATTCTTCAAGTATCACAATGGCAAAAGTAAATAAATTATGGACTCCACATTACCCCAAACAGAGTACATAAACTATGCAGCAAATGGGCAGGTCCAATGATTAAAATATTTTAATATTTTATAGTTGTTATAGCTGAGGTGATGCTTGTTCTTCATAATTAATTCTCAAATATGTATTGAGAGAAAATGTAAGTTCCAATAATGCAACATAATACATGACAGCATTAATTCAGAAAAAAAAAAAAATCAGATCAAAAGATGCTAAATAAGTCAGTATACAAGCTTGAATTTCTGATCCTTACAAAAAAGTTCTATGAAATTTGCTTTACGAAAAAAATAAAACCATGCAACTTAACCTACTAACCCACAAAGTTCTCTAAGGCAAACGTAGTGGTTTAATTTCACATGTTAGTTAATCCCCTTAATTTCTATAAAAATTGTAATGCATACGAGCTAGTGCACTAACTATTTCAGTCACAAATTTCTAAAGGATTTTACAACAACAATGGTCCAAGGCAGTCTTACTCTAACAAACACCATCCTCTAACAACGATGACTATAAATGGAAAAACAGAGTTCTTGAATGCCTATCTCATTTAAACAGAGGCAAGAATGCATGCCGTTCACAAAAACAAATACGTGATACTGCCAAAGGACTTACAGAACCAATGTGAAGAAGCCAGATACTGACTTTGAGTTTTACAAATGATGAGAAATGGAAGGCAGTTCGAAAATTACAGTGGTTGATGTATGATTTTAAGTGATTTCATTTTAGAACCCACCTGTTTTCTAAAAACTTTACATTTGGATTTAAGGAATCGTGGAAGTGGCGGGGTTGTAATTCTCGTGGGTAGCATGTAGGCAATTTTTATGCGATTTGTGAATATAACAAGTTAAGGTTTAGGAGTTTAACATGTTTGATTAAATGAGTTGGGTTAACATAAACGTTTGAAAAAAAAAAAAAATCCTCAAAATTTTTGCAAGTAAAAGACATCAATCTCCAGCGCTACACAGTGAAAAGTCAACGAAATCATAAACTTTAACTATTAAAAAAAAAAAAAAAAAAAAACAGAATCTACAATCAAGGAAATCTCCCCAGAAATGGAAAGAAATACGCCCAAGTGTGGGGACCAGAACTTCTGAATGCAACCAAGTTCCTGACCTCCAAGAAAGAAAAGAAGGATCTCAAATAGGGGGAAGGATATATGTTTGTGGGGGTATGAGAGCGAATCTTTGACAGCAATCGAGACAAAAGAGTCCGAGTAAGAGAGAGAAAGAGATAAAGGGAAGCACAAGATGGGGTTGTGCCAAGAGAGCCTTGAGCGTAGGAAGGTCTTGCGCTTCAGCACAGGTCCTCCTCATTTTAGGCATAGGTTTTTTTGTTCTTGCAAGCACCCTAACCAACACCATCCAACAATTAGAACCAAGAAAATCACCAACACTAACCAACAAAAAACTGATTTTTCCCCCTCAAACTGGATTAGAACCAAGCAAAATCACCCACCACAGTATACCCATAAAAATGCTAGAGAGAGAATACCAGGGAGTTGAATAATGCCGGAGACACGAAACACGAACATGCTGCCAGAGAAGAAGGATACGCTGTCGGAGAAACGAACACGCTACCGGAGAAGAAGGACGGGTGAGAGAGATGCAGGCCGGTGGAGATTGCGCCAGTTAGGACGAATGGCCGGCCGGAAAGGAGAGAGAGAGAGAGAGAGAGAGAGAGAGAGAGAGAGAGAGAGAGGGGAGGGAGAGAGAGACGCTTTGGGAGGGAAAATGAAAAAAAATTACCCCTCCCAACGCAATTTTAGCCTTTTAGGATTCAAAACTCAAAAGAAAAAAAATTAATAAAATAATAATGCCACGTAGGACGGGTGGGATTGCAGTGGGATCCTGGTGGATAGCGTAACATTTCTCAATTCAAAAGCCTAAATTACTTCCAGATGGAACCATCAAATATCCTCTGCCTCAAGCCTTGGTTGTGTCTATTGATTCTCCTACATTGGAGCCTACATGTTACTCATCTGCAATCAAACATGCAGTATAGAGAGATGAGACTTATGAGTTTAATGCATTGCTGAAGAATGGAACGTGGACCCTTGTTTCTCCCACACCCTCTATGAATATTGTGGGATCGAAGTGGGTTTTCTGAATTAAACGAAAAATGGATGGCAATATAGAACGTTATAAGGCAAGACTAGTTGCCAAGGGTTTTCATCAGCAATCTGAGATTAATTATGGAGAAACATACAGTCCAGTTATTAAACCCATTACAATCTGTACTGTTTTGTCAATTGCAATGTCATCTGGATGGTCTATCAAACAAATGGATGTTAGCAACGCTTTTCTGCATGGCTTTTTACATGAAACATTTTATATGTCACAACCAATTGGTTTTACTCATTCTCAACACCCAGATGCCGTATGTCTTCTAAAGAAAGCATTGTATGGGCTAAAACAAGCCCCTCGAGCATGGTTCTCTCGTCTAAGCAATCGTCTACTAGAATTGGGATTTATGGCTTCAAAAGCAGATACCTCATTGTTTATTTTTAATTCTGACAAAATTTGGTTGTTTGCTTTAGTGTATGTGGATGACATTATTTTAACAGGTTCTTTTGCATTTGCTGTGGAAAATTTGATTCACTCTCTCAAAATTGAATTTCCAATCAAGGATCTTGGATCCTTATCTCTCTTCTTGGGTGTAGAGGTTCACCATTCCAAGTCTGGCCTACATTTGTCTCAGCAAAGATATATTGCTGACATTCTTCAACGAACCAATATGCAATTTGCCAAGCCCATTTCATCACCAATGTCAGCATCAGCTACTCTCAGCAAATTTGATGGCATATCTATGTCTAATTCTACTATCTATTGAAGCACAGTTGATGCTTTGCAATACTTATCCATCACACGGCTTGACATAACCTTTGTAGTAAATAAGATATCACAATTTTCACATGATCCCCGTGATGTTCATTGGACTGCAGTGAAGCGAATACTTCGCTATTTGAAAGAAACCATTTCATATGGCATTCTCATTCGGCCTTCCTCCTCAAATCAATTAATTGCATTCTCAAAAGCTGATTAGGCAGGTTGCCCGGATGATAGAAAATCTACTTCTGGCTACTGCATGTTTTTAGGCAGCAATCTCCTCTCACGGACTTCCAAAAAGCAACCTACAATCTCACGGTCAAGTACTGAATCTGAGTATAAAGCTTTAGCCAACGCAACTGCAGAGTTACTTTGGATTCAATCTTTGCTAAAGAAACTTGGAATTTTTCTCGAATCAGCACCCATATTATTTGGTGATAATATCGGTGCCACATATTTAACTTCAAATCCCATGTTTCATGCTCGCACGAAACACATTGCCATTGATTTTCATTTTGTACGTGATCTAGTGGCTCAAAAATCACTCATAGTCAAATTTCTCTCAAGCAAAGATCAGCTAGCAGATGTGTTCACCAAGGCTCTTAATTGTCTCCACTCGGTTTGCTTATCTTCGTAACAATCTTACCATTTGCTCACAATCTTCAAGATTGAGGGGGACTATTGGATTGACTCCTTCAGATACAAGTCACCCAGCTGTAACTGAAGATAAGAGACAAGACCAAGTCAATGATTCTATGAGATAATCATATCTCACTTTGTTTTTGTAATTTGAATTTTTTGTAACAAACTCAAGATGAGTTGGATAGTCTGTTTGTAATTTTAAACTTCTATATTGGTTATAAATACAATAGAAAACAAAGTCTTCATTGAGGCATTACAAACAATCTTTATTTTTCATTTTAGTTTTGACCCGTGTAACCACTCTCACAAAGCTCATGTTTCTCTCTTCTTTTTTTTTTTTTTTTAAGTAATACTAAACTTTGACCAACATGTTTAGGATGAAAGATGACAAAATTGGTACATTTAACTAATTTTCATAATAATAATAATAATAAAAAACTGATCTTTTTTTTCTTCTTTATTCAAATTTCTTTTTATTTTGTCAATGAATTAAAATCATCGCCAGGGATCGAATGAATAATATTTTTTGCACAATAAATGTACACATTTTATATAACAACGCTGACGTGGAAATGGTTTTTATTTTTTATTTTTTGTTCTACAGGAAACATTACTCTTTATTTATTTATTTATTTTTATTGTGAAAATTATTTCCACTTCAGCGTTGTTGCACAAAGTGTGTACATTTATTGTGCAATAAACATTACTCGGGATCGAATAGAATAGAAAGATGATTATTATTTCTAATTAAAGGAAATCTCCTATTCTTTTAAATTATAAAGAATACTAGGATAAAATGTATCTTATTCTCACCAAGTTCGTTTAAATGAAACCCAATTAGGAGTTATTTGCTACATAGGCCTACTATTACAACACCTCAATCTCCAAAGATCAATTTTGTAATTTTGCGCCTTTCGTTTTTCTTTTTTTTCTTCTTCTTCGAGTAATGCTATATATTATACCACTATTTTAAAGTATCTCACTTAGTTGACATGGCAGTGTTAGTTCCTTATTATTTTTTATTTTTTATTTTTTTAATTTTTGTTTGACAATGATTAATCCAAAAATAAAGTGTCATTGCCACGTCATCATAGAAATATATAGGATTTCTCTTTTTTCCAATTCAAATTGGGGATCTTGGGAGACTTATGATGGGTCAGAAAAATTGAAAGACGTAGATTCTGGGAAGGCTCGTTCTTGTTCTTTGGACTCCAAATGCTACGGGGCCCAATGGGCTGCAAAATGTGCTTACACTTGGGTCTTGTGCCTATTTCCAATGCGGACCAAACAAGATGACCAAATTGCCCATTACTCCGTTGCCCCTCGGCCCATGAAACAAGTGTATCAGTACATAGCTGTAGAAAGACAGCTGAGTGAAATTGAACGAGCATTCGTTACCCACCGAGAAACACTTCTAGAGTATGCACTTTTTTACGTAACAGTAAAAATTATCGTTAAATTTTGGATAGATCATCATTGAGTTTTAGATCTGTTAAATTACTAATTGTCTCAAAAACTTAAATTAATAGAATTCTCACGTGTTTGTTTAAGCTCAATTTTTAATAAATTAGGCCTAACATATGTAATATTTAATTGAAATGAAAAATAAATAAAGGAGTCGATATTTAAAAATCTCTGATACTATGTTAAATTATTTCATAATAAGATCTAATAATAATTTTTATTATCCCGTCAAAAAGTATGCACATAAAATGTCAAGAGATGTTTCATTTTCAGAGTGGCATGAAGCAAACCAGTTTTACCACTCTCTCACCCATAAAACCAGTTCAATAACAATCAAATTACTAAATTAAATGTGTACTCTGAATCTCTAATGCTCTCACAACGGAGCTATCTCACCTTTCTCTCTTTCTTTTTCTTTTTTCAACCAAAAAGAAATGAGAAAACACGTACACTTTTCCACCACGAAAAAATATTTTTGCATAACAGTTGTACACAACACAAGACACATAAAGTGAGACTCATGTGAGTAAGACCCACCACATGAATCTCACTCCATATATCTTGTGTTGTGCACAAATTGTACGTGCACCAATCACTTCTCTTCCACCACTACCTTCTTAGTAATTAATTTGGTCAGACAATAAAAAATTGATCATTGATTCCTCTAATTTATTTTTTATTTTTTTTGAACAAAATAACCGGAGCTACCATTCATTAATCTGAAGAGGCGCGAAGGCAAATACAGTGAATAGAGGCACATCAACACCTTACACACTAAGCCAGAAAAATGTGACTTGGGTGCTGCCTACAAATAAACAAATATTACAAGGACAGATGTTTGAACTACTCTTTAACAATAAAGCACCCCTTACAAATAAAAGATGGTTGATCTAGCTAACAAGCCATAAAAAGTCTAGTAAAATCTGCAAATTTAACAAACAGACTTTCAAAAACTATTCTAAAAAAACAAAGAAAAAACTATAGAAAGCACCCAACACAAGCCGACATCGAAAGAGAAAACTGTGCGTGTCTTGCAGGAACAGGTAGAAAAATATAGATCTGGCCTCAAAAGTAGATATAGAAGAAGAAAGCTTAGCCAAACTTTCACCGGTGACACAGATGGAGAGGTCACTTCCCTACGAGATGTCTTGTGTTAGCCTTCCTGCCTAAAGAAACTAAAAACAAGAAAAAATACGAAGGTCCATTGCCCTAAAATAACTAGGAGACACAAAATTTCATAACCCTATAAGAACTAGGAGAACAAAAACTCCACTGGATCTAAGCCAAAGAAAAAACAAAAAGCCTTCATAGCCCTAAAAGAAATAAGAGAAAAGTACCATTGGAGGCGCCTCCTCCCTCAAACACCTCTCTTCTTTTTTCTTTTTTTTTTTTTTTTTTTTTTTGTTCTTTTTTTCTCAAGGGCGGCTCGATATGCTTCTCTAATTTCAACGTAACGTAACGTAACGTCCCTAAGCTTTTTGACGCCGAAAGAACAACATCACTGAACAAGGTAGTTTGTCTGTCGTTTATAAATGAGACGACAAATGAGACGACATATATACATATATTATATTCCAACTTCTTTTTCCAAGAACACAATCCAACTCGTGGACTTTGGAGGCGGCTCATCTTTAGTGCGAAATGCAGCCGAAGTTTCCTAGGTTTTGACTATCCTGATCAGATTAGTGATATAATTTGGTCGTAGTTTCACACACACACACATATATATATATATAGCTAAATATTATATCACTTCCTTTCATCATGCACAACTGGCGTAATCATTTTGTTCTAATTAGCCCAACAACAAACGTATCCAACACTACTACTACACTAACCTTTTTTGACAAACTGATGATCATTGATCACACCCGGCCTCCCTGCCTGCCTGCCTGCCTGCCTGCCTTTGTGCTTATCCTCACACTTTTTTATTTTTTTTATTTATTAATATAAGAAAACCTGAAGAAGCTTCTGGATTGTGTCGGTAGCACTTAAACAGACCGTTTGATCATTATAGCTTTCGATGTCCACCTTTTGCGGCGAAATATGTCAGTGAGATTATTCATCCAAAAAAAAAAAGACGTCAGTGAGATTTGTCTTGTCTTTTATAAAGGAGACAATATTCCAAGTGTTTTTTTTCGAGGGAGACGCGGATATATATATGGCGAAGAAGGCGGCACGCCGGCACTGGTTATATATATATATATATATCGTAAAAGCTACGGCATTATATATATATATATATATGTCGTAAAAGCTACGCAATGCCGTGGAAGCTGCGTAGCTTTTGACTCTCTCAGCTTACCTCCCCCTTAATTGGTCATGTACATGTACGTACGCCTTTGTTTTTGTGTATATATATATATATATATATTATATATATTATATATATATATATTGAAATTGGCTTCCTTAATTGCGGCTTTAAAGACGGTGTTTTTTATTTTTTGTTTGAAAACGTCTTGGTTTTTAATTTTTGGAGTTTATGTGAATGTTTTTGTTTTTAAGAAGAAAATATATATATATATTAAACGAAAACCTTTACTACAAAATGTTTTACAAACTTGCATCATAATTTATAGTTGGTAAAATAATTAAACATCAAAGTGTTTAAGATACTATAATTTTTACTACAAAATCTAATAATATGTGTTCTATTAAGGTATTACAACTTTTACTATTATAAAAAAAAAGGGCCAAAGGAAATGAAGAAAATTGGATTTACGGGGTTATACATTGACATTTGTTAAATGTCAATTTGTAAAATGAAACCATGTGGGGAAATAAAGTCATGGGAGGTTCTTGGTAATTGACTTTAGGTCGGATATGCTGGATAACAATTTGTTGTATTGACTATTTAAATATCTTAAAAGAGACGTTTTATACATCATTCTTCCACTTTTCAAAATTATCATTAATTAATAGGGTCAAAATACCTAAAATTCTATCAATTTCAATCATTCGTTAAATCTTATCAAATTTTTTAAAATGCTACACCCCTGTGTTTTTTTTTTTTTTTTTTAAAAAAATTATAATTTTTTTTTCATAGATTCAAACATGAGCATTTTTGTAAATTCTGATAAATACCTAAATTCTAACAAATTTTTTTCCTAAAAAAAAAAGAAGAAGTATTTTGAGAATTTTGACAAGATTTAACGAAAAATTCTAATTAAAAATTAACAATTTTTAAAGTTTGAATGCCTTTTTACAATAATGATAAAAGATTAATAATTATAAGTGAAATTCTCCTCTAATTATCAGATATATTTGTCACGACACGAATGTGTGTCTCACACCCATTCTTCTCTCCTTAAAATAGACATTTTGTTAATTCGGAGTCCGTTTGTCATCGGCGCGCGAAGTTGCTGAGAAGGTGTGAAAGTAGAACGGAGAACATGTTGTTTGTGCCACGAATCAAAAGGTTTGATCCTTTGTATTTAGCTTTTCAGGCATTAAAAAAAAACCATGGCGTCGGTTTTGCATTTGTCAAAATGCAAATGCACAAGTTATGTTTTTTTAATTAGCAACTAAGGCATCGTCAGGTAGAAAGAAAAATAAAATAATATAAAGGGAGACGCACACCAATTAAGATCAGGGCCGAAAATGATTTGTGGGGGAGGTTTTTTGGTCCCCCAATCGTTACGACATTAAAAGTCGCTTTTTTATTAAAAATTATTTTTTTATTAAAAAGTAACGGTTGGGGGATGGGAAACCGTCCCTCATGAATCACTGCTCGATCAGGGCAGCCCCAAGTAATTATAAGCTAGTTCTTTAAAAATTTAAAAAATCTATTAAATTTTTTTTTTTTTAGGAGGTAGACACTCAAAATTTAATTCTCTTCCAATTTTTTTTTTTTTTTTTTTTAAAAACACATACCCACAAATTACATACCCGTTGTCAATGTTCTACAACTATTCTATAATGCTATATATCATATTTTTATTTAATAATTATTTTACAATGTTAATGTGACGCTTCCACAATGCTAACAAGAATTGATTCAAGTTTAGTTCAGACAGCAACATTGTGAGATAAAAATATAAGTAAAACGTTACTAAAAAAAGTTCAAAAGATTGATAGAACTGTCATATCAACATTCTAAGATATTTATGAGATAAAAAGGTGATTTCTAATACGAACAGAAATTGGCTACAAAATGGTTTGTAGCAATTAGCTACAACCTAATATATGATTCACACATGTTTTCTTATCAATGTTATTAAAAAACATGTAAAAAGAATATGGTATTTAAAAAATATGTGTTTCTCGCATCTTAATTGCTACAAATCAGTTTGTAGCTAATTTCTGTCATTCTAATATTATCCTCCAATGAGACATTCGACTCGATTGTATGTATCTCTTTGTTAAAGAAAAATGTTTGGTTTTATTTTTTTGCTAATTTCCGTATAAAAGAGGCACAAATCTACCATTGAATGTGTGGGATCACACGTGAATTTGAGAGATTTAATAATAAATTTGTAAAAAAAAAAAAAGAATAAAAAAAAAAAGAAAAGAAAAAGAAAAATGTGCAAGATATATATGGAGTTAGAAACTTGACATGGGAAAGAAGGCGTGGGCGGCCAGTTTTTGCAAGGCTGGATGGTCTGACCATTTGGGTTATCTCCACCTAACCTTATCCTTCAAAACATCTTTGCCTTAGAATGGCCCGCTCCTGACAGCTATTTTGCACTCTGCGTTCATGGACTACAATGCATAATGGTCATGTATGTGCAATGTATCATGTAATTATGTATGTAAATTGAATTGCAAGCATGCTTTATACGTGCACATTAGGTATGTACCTAATTCATTGTACATAATACACAGAAAAACAAACTTGAATTAAGAGTTAATCTAAATATAACTATTTTATGCTTTTACTTGGATTAATTCTATATGTACATTAATGCTCCGTTTGTTTCGGCGTAAAATGATTTCTGAAAAATGATTTCGGCATTTTCCGATATTTGGTGGGGGCGAAAATAATAGTCAACTGGAATATGATTTCTGTTTGACAAAAAATGCTTAGTAAATTTCAGAAAATGATTTACGCTTTTTAAAAGCGTAAATCGTTTTCTGAAGACGCCAGACGCGGTCAATCTATTTTAAACGACACAGTCGACCTTCACGTTCAAGCAGCCGACCACCATCGAAATATTGTCGGTATCAGAATCCAACAACATCCGGTTAATGTCGCCGGAATCTGGCGACGGAATCCGGCCTCTCTGGCCTGATCCGGCCGTTTGTGCCGGATTCCGGCGAACCTGTCGGAATTCGGCTATTCCAGATTCCGAGGAAACTGTCTGGATTCCGGCATTTATCTCGAATTCTGGCTATATTAGTTGGAATCAGGGAAAAATGGTCAGAATCTTGTCGGTCAGTGACCGAATCTCGTCATCAATGATTTTTATATTATTTTATATTAATATTTATATGTTTTGAATAAAAATTAATTTTTATAGGTTAATATGATTGAATGAAAATATGAAAAATATTTGTGATTTTCTGTGCGCGCCAAACACCGAAAAATGCTTTCGGCGAAAAATATTTTCCAGAAAAATGACTTCCCTGAAACCATTTTACGACGGAAACCATTTTACGTCGAAACAAACAGAGCATAAGTGTCTATCAAAAATTGAGGTTGCTTTTAAAATTGCTATTGAGCGTGTGATTGATTAAATGATAATTTTAAAAGTCACATCATTTTTTTTATACACTTAGTGTGCGTTTGGGATTGCGATTTCGTAAACAATAAGTGCAATTTTAAACCAAATCGCAGAACATAGATCGTTTGGGAACTGCGTTTTTAAAAATTGCGATTTGAAAACGCTGAAAATCTGTTTTTTCAAATCGCAGATAAGATGGTGCTTTTTTGAAAAAGCAGAATTTTAAAGGTAAATTCGCGATTTTAAAGGCTAAACTGCGATTTTGCCAAACACTTAACTGCGTTTTTAAAAATCATTTTTTTCAAATCGTACATTTTAAAATCGTTATTTTAAATCGCACTTTTTGAAATCGCAAACCCAAACGGACCCTTAATGTATATGTAGAATTACTTTTTTACTTAATGTATATGTTGAATTTGAAAATAACTGCAGATGATCTCTGCAAACTGTATTTTTACTTTGTTATTCTTATTAGAGAATTGCTTGGTTTCATTCTTTTGCACATTTTGTAAAAGAACGTGCAAATATACAATTAAATCTATGGAACTGCATGTGATTTTCTATAAATTGAGTAGTGAACTTGGAAAAGAGATGTGAAAAAGATGGACAAAGAGAATACTATATATATCAAACACATCTCTTCTTTTTATAATAATAATAAAAAATAGGAAACTAAACTACTTTCCCATATAGTAAGGTTAAAAATTGTTAGAACTTAAATTATAGGGGAAAGTTCATATATTCCCTCAAATAACCATCTAATTGATAATGACCTTCTTCCAAACTTTCAATTGGGACAATGTCTCTCCCAAACTACCAAAAATTGAAAATGTCACCCAATGACTAAAATATCCTTAATAAATAAATAAATAAAAATTCTAAAAAAAACACAAACCTTTTTTTTTTTCAAAAAAATGAAAAAACAGAGGGAGGAAAATTTACAATTTTTTTTTTCTATTAGTTTTTTTTTTTTTTTTTCTTTTCTCGAATTTATAAGGGTATTTTTCTTATGAAAAACTTTAAGGGTCATTCTTGTCTTTTTCCTAGGCTTCGGGGGACATTGTTAATTGGGTGATAGTCTGAGGGGGTATGTGGACTTTTCTCTAAATTATATCAAAATACACAACGAAAAAAAAATTTAGACATACCTCCAAACATGTTTGTTCAAGCTTGCACTTGATTAGAAGTAGAAACCCGGCCTACCAGCAAAAATACTAGTAAATTTTAAAGAAAAAGGTTTCTTCTAACTTGTGATTAATTGCCATATTGATAGAATACATGTATTATTTATTTATAGGCTAGGCTAGGGCCCTCATGTCACTAGCGGAGGGATACATCCACAATACATGCAAGGTACTTTCACATTCTAAATTACAAAAAATACAAGAGTGATCATTCACAATACCTTTCTTTTTTAGATTTGCCTCCAACCTCTCCCTTTTCTTTTCTTTTTTTTTTTCTTTTTTCAATTTTGCCCCCCGCCCCCAACCTCCTCCCCCCAAACTCCCCCCAAATTCTAAATGCTGGCTCCGCCTCTAGCTAGTGATATTTGGGGGGCTTGTGAGTAGAACAGGGATGTAAATAAGCCATTCCGTTCGACAGCCCGCTCGATAGCCTCTCGGTTTAGCCCGATCCGAACTCGAGCTCAATACTGTAGAAACTCGATCGTTACTGTTGAAACCCGCTCGATTAGTAAGTGATACATACCCGACTCGCTCGACAAAACTCGATAGGGGCTCGCGAGCTCAACTCGTTTAAAAGCTCGACCGGATCGCTCGCCCGACTCGTTAGTTCGACTCGTTAGCTCGTTCATATCTTACATATATATTAGTAAATAGTAAACATAGTATAATATATATAGTATTACATATTAATTATAATACTTTGATAACAATATTTAGTATGTTAAATTAACATATTAAGTTATTAATAGTCAGTATATAACAATATAACAATATTAAATAGTTAGCATATATATATAAACACATATATCACATCACACATGGTTAACAATAGTTATATATTATACTTATATTATAGTTACTTAGTTATATAGAATATATTAGACTTACTATTTGTTCACATTATACATATACCATTGTTTATACTCTGTAGTTATATATAATAACATATTATTAATTTGTTACTTATAAACTATAGTTATGTAATATATTTTATAATATGTCTTATATACTTACATATTATATATTTATGTTATTAATAAATGCATAGAGGTTGTTCATAAACTTGGGCTTGAATTCTGCTTTGATCACTCATTGAAAAATTTAATAGTTTACATCGAGCTCTAGTTGAGCCGAGCTTGTCCAGTAACCCGGCTCGGCTCGAATGTCATTTTCAACGAACTCGAACTCGAGCTCGCTCGAGTTTTAAACGAGCTGAGCTTGAACATGTAATTTATAGCTCGGCTCGAATTCGAGCTCGACTCATAAACGAGCCAGTCTTGAAATCTTCGAACTCGACTCGGCTCGGCTCGATTACATCCCTAAGTAGAAGCAAAGAGTACTATTGGTGGAGATTCTTTTTATAGACGTGCAGAAGGGATTGATCGACACGTGTATGGAGGACGAACTAGACCCTTATGCAATGATTGAAAGGAGCATTTGGTTTAGAAAAAAATGAAGTGGTCTGTGGGGGAGAGTTTCTTTTGCCAAATCATATCTAGGAGGCTGAAACTGCTTTGTCAGAATTCCATAGAGCAAATGCCAAGGATGGCACAACCGAGCCTCACAAAAGGGCAACAACGTAGGGAATGAAAAAAATCGCTTCCAAATATTTACAAGGTGAATTGGGATATAGCTATTACCTTTGTCAACAGAAGATTGGGGGTAGGTATCATCATGCAGGATTACCAGGGCATGATGACTGCGACTAGAAGTCATACTATCTGTATTATAGCAGAGCCTATGGTGGCAGAAGCAATAGTGGTATTTAATGCAGTGGAATTCAATTGTGATCTAGGGTTGCCTAGTATAATGTTCGAGGGTGATTCGTTGCAAATAGTAATTGCGGTGAAAGACACATGCCCAAATTAAATTGGAGCAGGTATGGACATATTGTAGTGGACATTAAAATAGTCCTTCAAGGGCTAAGGAATTGGCAGATTTGTCATACTAAGAGACCAAACAATTATGCTGCATATGGACAATTATGTTGCATATGGATTAGTTAAGGTTGCAACATTGCATGTCATAGATAGGGTATGGATGAAAGAAATTCTTAGTTGTATCTGTGATGTACGTTGTGATTTCAAAGCAAATGACTTTGTTATTAGCTTTTAGATCTAGATTTTTCTGTCCGATGTATAAAAATTGAAATACCTTAAAAAAAGAAAAAAAAAAAAGTAATAAGAATTTGATTCCAATATTTAAAATTTCAGAAATAATTTCTTTATTTAGAATAAATTACCAAAAACCCATAATTTGTATTTAATTAAACTACAATAAATACATGTGGCATACATGTGACACTTAATTGATTAGGGACTGTCTTACAAAACGCCTCTAACGGACCATGTTATGAAATCTTGGATTAAATTAGGGTGTCCTTGCATCCATTAATTAAGTTGCCCTGAATCGAGCTGAGAATAGGAATTTAACTTCTTCAAAATTAAGTCATTTGTTTGGAAAAATTATATATTTATCATCTCCAACTATCACTCTATCCGTAATGCATGTTTTCCTAATGTTTCAATTTTTACAATGTTTCCTCAATTTACCATATATTAGGGTTTTATTATTCTCCTTCTGCGACTTAAAATGACTAAAATACTTTCAATCAGGGACGGAGCTAGAAGTTCTTATGGGCAGGGGCCAATGGCCGAATTTTTTTTTTTTTTTTGGTAGGTTTCAAGTAAGCTAAATTTTTATTTTTACCTTATATTTTTTAATTTTTTAGATTATTTTTTTTCCCACCTTGAAATTTTTTTTTTTTAGGAAATTTTGGGGGGGTCATGGCCCCTGCCAGCCCCCTCCCTCCCTCCGTCTCTTTTTTAGATTTTTCAGGTGATTGTGAGAGATTACTCATGGGACCCACCTGACCGGATAAGTAGTTGGAAAACTCAATTTTTATTTGGTCAGATGAATCTTATAAGTGGTCTTTCACAATCATCTATCTGATTTTTTTTAAATTTGAACAAATAATTTTAGCCGGACGATCCTGATCCCAATTTATAACCCAATGGTAGATTAAGCGAGATGTTACAAAAAATTAAACATTAAAAAACATTGCAAATAAAATATTAATTAGAGGGAAAAAAATTGTTTCGCGTGCACACGTGAGTAGCGGTCATTGCAACGACTGAGGCAACTGCCGAAGTCGTCCATAAAGGATCGGGTGAGTTGGGAAGAGATATGGGCGGTGGAAAGCCCAAAGTCAAAGCAGTTAGGTGTCCCGGTCTCCTATCTTTGTCGCCTAAACGCTTAAGGGCCACCCCCACATCAATGCAATTCGATCCATAATGCCTACATTCTCAAATGAAAACAATAAGTTTAAGGAACTAAGAGGAAAATAGCAAATTAATAAAATAGAGATAAAAAAATTTACATACTTTGTTCCATAACTTACATTTTGCAGGTTAAAACTTTAAGAGTTGCATTTTGCTCTTAATCATTTGATGTTTTTACAATACAAAATACTCGTATTTATAAGAAAATTGAAATAGTCAGATTAATTTCACGATATACTCTAACACGTTCCTCCACATTAGGTTCTTGATTCAGAGAAAGAATATTCTTTTTTACTATGCTTTTGCTTTACAATCTCACCCCTATTTATTTGGACAGCAGTTTCACCTAAATTGGGCTGAGAAAACTTTCTTTAACTCAATCTATAAAAATGTTACGTGTCTATTTCATGTGAATCTAATATGTATTTTTGAATAACATATGAGAAATACATATTTTTTTTAATAAATTGTCTTTAAACTTTGTCTTCGCTATTAGCCATACGACATTTTTATATATTAGGTTTTGAGGAAGTTCTTTAATCTTCGTCTCAATTATAATATTCATTTCGCATATTCTGACATCACGTATTTAAAGCAATTTTTTAATTTTAAAATAAATATGATAATGAAGTGTGAAGTGTGAAGAGATAGAGTAGCACTGGTCTTTATCTTTCGAGGTTACTTGCGTGTGAATGCTTGGGACTCAAGCAACCACTCGGATCCTTCTTACGCTCATTAGTCATTAACAATTACGAAGTGCTTTCCTAATTGTCTCGTTTGGACAATCCATCTAGGAAATTGAAGGCAACAAAGCCCCCCTTCCCCCAGGAAAGCAAAAAAAAATGGATACAAAGCCAAACTGGCCCTTAATCACAAATCACACGGCAGGATTCAGAAAAAAGAAAAATTATTATTTGCACCAATTGGGTTTCAATTCCTCTGTTTTCTAAATTTGCACCAACTGGCCCTTGCTTGTTGGGTTGCCCAAAATTCATGTCTATAAATAGGACACTTGAAGAGGTTACACTACTACTCACCCTACACAAAAAAAAAATCTCCTCAAGCAAATACCACCACCCTCCCCTCTCTCCTTTTTTCTTCTTAGCTAAGCAAAAAGGAGAATCCCCTTCTCCTTTATTGCTTAGGGAAAAAAAAAAAAAGAAGCAAAAAGGAGATAATTTAGACCTGCTTCTCTCTACTCACTTTGTTCAACATCTGCTGCTCATCCTCCTCGACCTCCAGCTTCTTCTTCCTCTTCCGTACTCAAAACTCCGGTTCTATACTAATACCAATGGCTACCGCTTCCGCCAACACGGAGAAGAAGAGTAACGGTAGCTTTGATATTCCCAAGAGAGGCCAGGTCAAAGCTCAGATGTTTGACAGCTTGGCCAAGACGTTGGTCTCCGCCGCATCGAAGGTGGGCAAAGCGCTGGGAGGAGCAGCCGGTAGTGGTGGGAACTCCGCCGCTACAACCCCGCCTCCAAGCGCCTACAATTCTGATGGGAACTCCGATATCTCCTAGAGATCGATGATACTGTACGTGCTTTGTCCATGCCTTAATTTGCAGCCTTTTCCTGGCCTACTCAGAGAAGGCGGTCCCTCTGGCTCATCAGTGATCAGAAACTATTCGCTTCGGTCGTGTTGTCCCCACGGTCTGTGTTTAATTACTTAGGTAGTCTTGTGTGTGGTTTGAAGATTTGTATAGGAATAAGATGGGGGATGGGCCTGCAAGACTCATCTTTTACCGAGTTTCTGCCGGACCCATTTGCCTTTTACTTGTATTTCAGTGTGATTTTTAGGCTAAATTATTAGCTCTTAATTACCCTCTTAATTCCAATTTGCATATTGTTTTCTGAGTTTTAGAAAGAAGATGATGTAAATGGAAAGAGGTAGTCTATGTATGAAGGTGTTGTTTGCTTTGTATCTTTGGTTATAAAATATTATCATCTTTATGTTTTCCTGTAAATTTGTTGGTTCTGATGGCATTTGATGTTAGATCATGCATTGGCTGCTTGTTTTCATTGGAGATTTATCATGATTTCTTATGTTTGTTCATTCATAGTTCAAACATAGGGGAATCCATGTTTAGAAAATGAGAGCTGCTACACTCACACGTACACCCAACTCCCCACACCCATCAAGGTGTAGGAATTTGGGTGTGAAAAGTTGGGTGTGAGTGTAGCATTTTTCTTGGAAAATTGTCGGCTTGTTGGTCCCATGTGCCTGCACTATTCTCCAGTGGTTTGCCAATTTTGCTTTTCAACCGGTTAGTAAAAAAATAAAAAAATTTACTAGCACCGTTTGTCAGGAAATGGCCCAACTTTTGTCCCCCTCTTAACTCTGTCAACCATCCACGATCCTATAGATTTGTGACTCAATTTTTGACTTATTCCTTTGAGGTTAATTAGGCTGCAGTAGTGTTGTTGACATTTTCATCTCAACAAGAAATATTTTACAGATTTTATTTATTTATTTTGCAGAATCGATTTAAAACAAACGATAAATAAATGTAGCCCCTTTTAGTCCCGCTTCTTGAAATGCCGAGCGCAAGAGGGATTACGGTGATATGGCTCATCGGAGGCGTTTATCCCCAACCAATTACTGTTGCGTTGCCCCAAACGGAATTAAACCCCATTTATTTCATAGAATAAGTTTACATAACTTCGATTGCTTAATCAATGTATTTATAATACCCATCTATTATCTAACCCCTAGTCTTATCTCAATCAGCTGCCCCGACAAAGGGGTTGAGTATAGCTGTATAGGGTCCACCTTGCCAATTGGGCACTAGCCTGACATGAGTAAAGTGCGGTCTTTTTTCTTTCTTTTCTAATTACAATCATTCACTCTTGGCCTTGGCCGGCGAACAAAAGAGATAGAAGATTCCAAAGCGTCGTGGAAAGGGAGTCAATCCCAATAGAATATTCTGTCCACCTCAGCTGGTGGGGGGCGGGGGATTTCGTGATTCAAGTGCTCCCTAGACAGTTAGTTTTCATACAGACTATTAGTGAATTCTATACGAATTTAATAGAAAATTAATAAGGCAGAGCTTTGTATAATTGGATTCGGGTTGACTCGACTTAACTCGTTTAATAAATAGGTCAATTTCGAGTCAACTTACTTAAGCTATGAGTGATCCGCATAATTTATATAAATTATTATTATTTTTTTTAAAAAAAAAAACCCTAAAAGGCTAAAATTTATATAAATTTATTTTAAAATTCGTATTAATTCATATAAATTTAAATTTATTTTTCTTAACATTTAAATTCAATAAAAATCGAAACAGGACAAACATGTCGTGTTTAATTAGGTTAACTCAAACATCTTATTTATTAAACAGGTTAACGGGTAATGATGTGTAACTCACACATTTAAATAAGTAGGTAACAAAGTTGAAAAGCATAACTCTTTTAATTAAATAAATTAAATTTAAATTAATTTATACTCATAAATTAACCCGATATGAATTCTAACCAAAAAAAAATACTCAGATTCTGAGCATTAATTCGCAATCACCCAAAAGCTGAGTACAGTTTGACACGGCTCTCTTTAAAAGGCCACACCCACCAAACGTTGGCAATTGATCCCTTGAAACAAAGTCGTTGCATCTGAACTTTTCCTGTCAATTTCTGGGCTTGTCAGTTGTTACTTTCGATAGTTGTCATCAGAAAACTACAACCTCAAGTTGATATGCATGTGGTCAATTGATCCTCGTTATGTGTTGGTTTAACCTCTCGTTGGGGCTGAAGGCCCCAAAGGATTCTCTCTTCATCATTTTCTCTGCGCGTGCTTTTATATATATTTAATGATTGTCGTTTTCTAATTGTGAAAATTGTAGTTTTCATGTTATCCAGAATAAGATTTGTTACATTTATATATGATAGAGTATCCATGTACCTCACATATATATACTGCTGTTCCCACACGTTTACATTGCATCATACTGAAATTGGGCGAATTAACTTTTTATTTTATTTTTATTGTATAGTGGTGACTAGTGCTCTTAGCTGCCCGCATATGATTTTGACTATTTAAATTAGGATTGACAATTTTTTACATAATTCGTGAATTCGACACGATTCTAACACAAAACTAAAGGGTTAGAGTTGAGGAGTTAGACTCGTTTAATTAAATGAGTCGGATTAGATTGACTTTATAGTCTTATATCATTCATTCATTCGACACGACCCGAACTCGACACGAATCTAATACAAAATTACAGGATTAGAGTTAAGGGGTTTGACTTGTTTAATTGAATGGATTGAGTTAGGATTGACCTATATAATTTTATATACATATATTAACACGGCACAAACTCGACACGCATACATGATTTGCTGTCCCTAATTTAAGCCTGCTTTTATATATAGTTGATGCAAAGATTTTCTGCCATTTAAATTTGAATAAAATATAATAATATTTTGTGGCCGTGGATGTTGCTTCGTGGCATAGTTGGTAAATCAAAGTTTAGCATGTGTAAATAAAGATGTGGTTGGACATAAAATTAGTATGATTAATAGTTGCTGAAAATGAAATTCATGACTACCACTCTCCAAAAAAGATCAAGATAATGCCATGTGCTAAATCCGTCTAAAAGTTAAGGGAAATTTTCAAACATTTTTTGAATCCAGCCACCAAAGTTTAAGAAGGAGGGATCCGGCTTGCATGCGGTAGTTTGCTGTAGTGGGAAACAGTACCGTTTCCCACTTTAAGAAATTTGCTTTAAATATTTAATCATAATAAAATTATTAAAACTTAAAAATTATAAAAGAAATAATAATTAAAAAGTAAAAAATAACAAAAAGGCATAGGGGTGGCCGGCGTTGGCCAAGGGGGTGGCCGACCACCCCATTTTTGGCCAAGGGGCCGATCTTGGGTGGACGAACCACCCCAGATCGGCCGAACCACCCCCAAAAAGCCAAAAAAACAAAAAAGAAAAAACTTCTCAGAGCCAAAGTTCTTGAGAAAAAACGTCGCCGGCGAGTCCAAAGAGCTCACCCTCAATCTCGGCACCTTCTTCAAATCCGAGCCGTCCCTTAAGATCGCTTACAGCCCGAAAGACGTGGAACCCATTCTCGCTCGTGGTCAAGACCGAGATGGGACCGTGGCTCGCCCATCTCGAGCTCCATGTTGATGAGCGCTGAGTTCAATCTGATTAGCTGAGGAAACCTTAGCTTTAGGCTCCCCATCAAGCCTCAATTTGGGGATTTATCTATTAAGAAATCGCAGTCCTCGGTCGTCAATAAGACTATGGTTGCGCCTCTGGACGATGCGTCGATCGGGTGGTGGAGAGCCCAGGGATGAATGGCGCGTTATATAGCAAGGAAATTACGGCCTTGACCCCGGATTGGCCGGCCAGAGTGATCCTTTTTTTTTTTTTCTTTTTTTTGGCTTTTTGGGGGTGGCCAGACCACCCCCAAAGCCGATCTGGGGTGGTTTGTCCACCCCAAATCGGCCACTTGGCCAAAAATGGGGTGGCCGGCCACCCCCTTGGCCAACGCCGGCTACCCCTATGCCCTTTTGTTATTTTTTACTTTTTAATTATTATTTCTTTTATAATTTTTAAGTTTTAATAATTTTTTTATTATTAAATATTTAAAGCAAATTTCTTAAAGTGGGAAACGGTACCGTTTAGTGGAAAACCGTTTTCCACCACAGCATGCATGTGGTAGTTTTAAACTACCGCATGCAAGCCGAATCCAAGAAGGAGAATTCAAGACCAAGAAAGTTATTTGCGTTGTCTGCTTAGGGCATTGTTATTGTCATTATTATCATCACTGTTGGCCTAGGGCATTGTCACTTTTGCCGCTTTAAGTATTAATTAAGAGCGGTCAGAGACGGAGCAAGAAATTCTTATAGATAAAAGTTACGCGTTTAAAAAATTTTATTGCTTGCTAGGAACTAATAGACTAATTTTTTTATTTATTTTTTATTTTTTACCTTAATTTTTTTTTCTTAAAAATTAAGGGTGGCCATGCCAATACTGGTCCCCCCTCCTCCGTCCTGAAGGGTGGTTCATACTTTCACGGTTAGAACTATAGCCGACGGCGGGGCTAATAGTACCCCGGGCAAATTTGAATACTTTTCTTAAAATTATATGTTTTTTTTTTAGTTGTTCTCTCTTATCTAAAATTTAATGCTATTAACCTTAGTTAAGTGGCTAAGGCTGCAGTCTCATTCTCACTTTTATATTGGAAAATGACATCTCCGAAATCCCATATAGAGAGGCGGGCTTGACTTCCCATACACGGTGGATGGGCAGTGAAGAAAGGAGTCTTCCACCACCAAGAGCATGCATGTGAGGGGTGTTATCTTATAATAATAATAATAATAATAATAATAATAATAAAGCCTTATAAAAGTCAAGCATGTGTTCACTGATATTGGCTGCGTCTACACTCGATCGGACCCATGCATCACCCTCACCTCAGCCATTGGTGGGTTCTCTCTTATACGAACATTCCTGGCGTTGGTGGTGTTTCTTCCCGGAAGCTTTATCATATTTTTTTCCTTCTTCACGTACTCTGTGCTTGGATGATGTTTACTTACACTTCTTGTTATCATATTTTGATATATATATGATATATATAATTCCAAATGATTTGTGTAATTAAAATGCTAATTTCAATGCCGCGTTTGATGATGTTAACCCTTCTTAATTGTGCAAATATTTTATGGTTAGAATAATGTTCGATCTCCAAGTCCAGTAGTCCACCACGCGTTTGGATTGAGAGAAAGTTTCTACTCTGGCAACCTATTTGGAGTAGTGTGTCATGGGGGGTAGGGAGGGGAGGACCAAACGAGAGCATCCCATTGGTTGATATCCTTTGAAATTAGGACTTGTTTATATATATGATACATTTGCTTACAAGTAACACTAATAGTAGGACGTACATGATCATGGCATTATAAAAAAGAGTATTATTATTACTTGTTATAAATTTTGTTAGATTGCATGTGATATCAAACATGTGGTTTAGTGGCTCATGGTAAAGACAAGTCCTTACAAAGCAGGAGTGAGGAAAGAGGCTCAGTTCGCGCGCTCACTCAGCCCATGCGAGCGCACGGGCTTGGGTACGCGGCTCATGTTAGTTGTTCGCTTAATAAAAATTCAAGTGTGTGGGTGCAACTGTGGGGGTGTTGAACCAATGCGCCTCAACCATTAAGCCAACTCACGTTTGTTTGTAACCAACACAACCTTTAATATACGAACTGTTAGTTACACGGTGTAACACCCGAGAAATGATTAAAACACTTGCAATAATTGAATTAAGTGAATAAGCAAGTGGAATTAACACTCAAGTGAAAACACTAAAAAATGTTTTAGTAAAAAGTCAGTTTTTGAGACCGGTTGGAACTGTCACTACAAAAATTCTTACAATTAGACGCGTGTCTACAGTACCGGTTACTGTAGGCATGCGTCCAATTAGATACGTGTCTTCTGAAAAACGTGTCTAATTGTACCATCTTCACAATTGGACGCGTGTATTTAATACACGTGTCCCATTGGACACGCGTATTAAATACACGCGTCCAATTTGACACGTGTATTTAATACTCGTGTCCAATTGGACACGCGTATTATTACACGTGTCAAACTGTTATTTTTTCCCAAATATATATTTAAAAAAAAAATTGTGTTGTGTTAATTTTTTGAAAAAAAAAAAAAAAAAAAAAAACTCCTTATCTTATTAACCATACAAATCTGTGAAAATACGGTATACATAGCTTATACACATAAAATTAGGTTTGAAAGCTATATGCTATATGTAAATTCTATACTTGGAATTTATGGTTTTTAGGTTCCTTGTTTATATATATATAGTATACTAATAAGTACGTAAACCCTAACCTAATTTACATATTGTACTATATGTATAATTAAACAAATTTGATGCTATATATATAATTAAACCAAATAGTTCAAATTAGGGTTTAGTTTTGTACACCATCGATCTACGTTTAGAAACAAAAAAAAAAATTTAAAACATAACAAAGTTAAAAAACCTATAATTAATACTATATATATAGATATGCATGCATGTAAACGGTTTAGAAACTATATACAGTAACCTTGCTATTTATGGCTTTATATAGTAAATGCAATTATTTTAAGGGTTCCGCGCTATATAATGAATTAAATACTTATAGTTTAGTCCCTTATATAGTACATACATTTAGGGTTTATGGCTATATATAGTACATACACTTAGGGTTAGGGTTAGGGTTAGGGTTTATAGCTATATATAATATATACACTTAGGGCTAGGGTTTATACCTATATATAGTATATATACTTAGGATTATGGTTTATCGATATATATAGTATATACACTTAGGGTTAGGGTTTATAGGTATATATAATATATACACTTAGGGCTATGAGTTATAATTTAATTGATTTTACATTTTATGAATAATACTGTCAATATATTTTTCACGTGTCATTATTGTACACTTTTAAATATATATATTAAATCATGAGCAATTCAAAATTAGATTGTTCCAATATATATAGTACATATACTTAGGATTATGATTTATAGCTATATATATAGTACATATACTTAGGGTTATGGTTTATAGCTATATATAGTCTATGCATTTAGGGTTAGAGTTTAATTTTATGGTTAGGTTTTAGTTTTTATTTTTTATTTAGGGTTTAATATAATATATATACTTAGTGTTAGAGTTTAATTTTAGGGTTAGGGTTTAGTTTTAATTTATAGTTTACGGTTTAGTTTTAGCGCTTAGGGTTTAGCTATATGTATGGTACATACATTTAGGGCTGCATGGGTTTGTATTTTTTTTTTTATGTGGTTAAATTATATAAATATACATATAATTTTTTTTTAATTAAATACAATTTCTACAATGGGCGACGTGTATTTTAAATACACGTCGCCCATTGGGGACGTGTATTTAAATACACGTCCCGGATTGGACACGTGTACTCAGTACACGTACCCAATTGTTTGGCCAGGACAGCTGCGCGGGAGTTCTCCAGCGCGCCACCTGGCCAAATGCCGGCTTATATATATATATAAAAAAATTTTAAAATTTTAAAATTCAAATAATATAATAATAGATTAAATATATATATATATATATCGGAAATGGGTAGCTTCCAGAGGAAGCTACCCATTTCTGATCAGTATACTCTCTCTCCTTCTCTCTCGCACTCTCTCTCTCCCTCTCCGTCACAGCCGCACCGGCCAGCTCCCCGCCACCGCGCATCCGCCCTTCCCACTGGTGAGACACCCTCTCTCCACCTCTCTCTGCTCGGTTCTCAGTCTCTCTCTCTCTCTAATTTCTCGCTCCATCTCTCCCTCTCTCTCTACCTTTCTCTCTCTATCTCTCTCTTCCTCTCTATCTCTTTCTCTCTCTCTGCCTCTCTCTCAGTATACTCTCTCTCTCTCTCGCTCTCTCCCTATCTCTCTCTGTATCTCTATGTCTCTCTCTCTCTCTCTCGCTCTCTCCCTATCTCTCTATGCCTCTCTCTCTGTATCTCTATCTCTCTCTCTCCCTCTATCTCTCTCTGCCTCCCTCTCTCTCTGTATCTCTACGTCTCTCTCTCTCTCTCTCTCTCTCTCCCTGTAATAATGTAACGTTTGTTTTTTGTATTTTTGTGTTTTTTATTTTTGTTGATAGTATTAATTTGTTCCTCCCAAAAAATGCAAGTACAAAAAATACAAGAATCATATATATTACAGCACAGAGTACAGGATTGTGAGTAATTTTCAAAATTTGTTTTCTTCATTTTTTGGCTATAATAAATTTCAGGGATTATTACACTTAACCCACCTGATTTATCCATGGTGTGTGATGAGTGCCAAAAAGTGTATATTTGGACCCCTTAATTTACATTAGTTAAACCTTTAGCTTTGTTACTTTCTGATGTTTTGGTTAGTTTTAGTGTTTTTGCGTTTTTGCAGGGCTATAAGAGTAAAATGACAATTTTCAAGGCAAAAATACATAGAAAAGCTGGATTTTCTGAAGTGCTGAAAAAGTGGATCGATCGACTTTAAAGTAGATCGATCGAAAAGTAGATCGATCGAATTTAAAGTAGATCGATCAAAAAGTAGATCGATCGAATTTAAAGTCGATCGATCGAATTTATGCGGAGTTGGAATTTCAGAAACCCTAGCTAACTCTATAAATACCATTCTTTTCTCATTTTTAGACGAGGAGGCCGCTTGGGAGCGCCCTAGGCGCCGTTCTCACTGTAGTTTAGGGTTTCTAGTGTTGATTTTGTCTTAGAACTTCAAATCCTTGTAAGTTTCTTTGATTTTAATGCATCCTTGTTGTTTATTTATGCTTTCTTTTGTTATGGGTAGCTAATATTTTCGTTTAGGGTTGAGGATGAAACCTCACCATTGAAGAGAAACTGAGTTTCATGCTTGTTTATGCTATTTGAGTTTATGGGTCTTGATTTCTCATTGTTCTACTTCGATTTTTGAAATGATGTTTTGATATCTCTTGTGGTTTCCGGATACAAGTGATGATGTGGAATAAGTTTCATTAAATCGATTGCTTGGTTTTTCATCTATCAAAACATTGGATATTCATTGTGTTTCGTTCGACTAATACATTTGATGATTTGGTTTAATCCTAATATCTTTTGTGATTTCAATGAACGGATTCATTGAATGATTTAAATGATTTTTGAAGCAATGTAGAGCATACCTAAGATTTGTATGTGAGAACCTCAAAATATGTGTGATGAGCATAAGATTAGGTTGTTGTGATTTGGTGAGTGTGGATTCCAAAACCCTAGACCCCTTTATTTTCATTATTTTTTGTTTATGTTTTCTTTTATCAAAAACCCCTAAATTTGGAACTAGGTTAAAATAGGATTAGTTTAAATAGAAATTAATTTTTGCAACGCAATTCCCTGTGGATACGATCTCGCATTTGCACATACACTATATTGCAAATGATTCGTGCGCTTGCGAGTATTAAAATTTGCACAACAGTGTGGCGATTTACCCCCCAATGTACCAAAATTGGTACATGACCCCCCTGAACTTGCCAACGTGTGGTAAAATCAACCTTCCATCCAATCGACCGTTCGTTTGGACCGGAAAATCGGTCATGTACAAGTCACGTGACCGTTTAAGACAGAGACCCTCCCCAAGTCACGTGACTTGCACGTGACCGACTTTCCGTCCAAACGAACGGTCGATTGGACGGAAGGTTGATTTTGTCACACGTTGGCAAGTTCAGGGGGGTCATGTACCAATTTTGGCACATTGGGGGGTAAATCGCCACACCGTGGATAAATCATGGGGGTTAAGTGTAATTATCCCTAAATTTCATATATTTCACTGTATTTGTTTATATATTTTTCTTAATTGTTTATCATTCCAGTATTACTATATATTGTTGTGTCATTTTTTTGGTTTTTCTGTGGTTGGTTATTATGCATGGGAAATATGCATGCGTACAGTTGTATGTTTTTTGGTGATATATTTTACCATTTACAAATTTGTGTTATTATTATCATTTTCGGCAATTATCATATTTTGGTTTTTGGGAATTCTAAAAAACCGAAATATGGCAAAATGACTCAACAAAATGGTCCTCATATACAAAATCACTTTTTAAAAATAAAATTATGGAATTGTTTAAAATAAAATTGAAACAGGTATATCGTACTATTCCTTTTTGGTATTTTCTTACAAAAACAATTTGAGAAACATAAAATGACCCTAAATAAATAATTTATGAACAAAAACTCTTTAAAAAAAAAAAAAAAAACCAAGCTCCTTAACCCTAAACCCCTAAAAAAAATAAACACCCTAACCATAAACCCTAAATCCTAAACCCTTTACAAAAAGCAAAACCCTAACCCTAAAGCCCAAACCCTATAACAAAACAAAAACTCTAACCCTAACCCTAAACCCTTTTTTTTTAAAAAAAATCCCTAACACCCTAACCCTAAACACTAAATTCATAACTGTAAAACTCTAACCCTAAGCCCTAAACCCTAAACACGTAATAATAAACCCTTTTTTTTTAAAAAAAAAAAAGAACACCCTAAACCCATATTTGTTTTTGTTTTTTTAAAAAAGAACCTTAAACTCTTAAAACAAAACAAAAACCCTAACCCTAAAAAAAAGACAAAAACTCTAAACCCTTAAGAAAAAACTAAAACCCTAACCCTAAACCCTAAACCCTTAAAAAAAAAAAAAAAAACTAAAACCCTAAACCCTAATCCTAAACCCTTAAAAAAACAAAAATCCTACACTTTCTAAAAAAAAAACCATAACCCTAAACCCTAAACCCTAACAAACCCTAAACCCTGACAAACCCTAAACCCTAAACCCTTATAAAAAAAAAAAAAAAAAAAAAAAAAAAAAAAAAAAAAACCCTAAACCCTATGGGAGATAGTTTGAGGTCTTCATGTCCTCCATGAGAGTATCAGCACCATGTCTTGGTACTCAGTTTTCACCTGCACACGTAGGTAGTACATCGTCTGTTAGTAGTGCATCTGCAGGTATGATTTATATTGTGTATAGGACAAAATTAATTTCAATTTGTTTTCATTACCCCTTTAATTTTGCAAGTAATATTATATACTTTAATTGTCTATATTATTTGCAGCTAATTCGACATCGGTTGGTACGTTGTCGCCTGTTGGACGACGGCTGAGCCAGCACTCCACTGTCGCTACACCTTCGCCCGTTACACCATTCCTTGCGCAGCAATCGCCGGTTGGCGAGAACACGCCTGGTTTGTAGATATTTTGTGTAATTATTTTTTGTTCGTAAATATTTGCGTAGTTAACGAATACGTTATTAACTATTGGTTTGTGTAATATGATTTTGTGCTGTTTTTGGGTAAAATAAATATTGCGTTATTTGTGGTCGGAAATAATAAAATTTGAAAAAAAAAAATTAATTAACCCAAATAAATTTAAAAAAACAATAACAAAATTAAATTGAAAAAAATTCCAAATTGAATTTTTTATTTAATTAAATAAAAAATTTATTTAAATAAAAAATTCAATTTGGAATTTTTATTTTTAAAAAAAATCGATTTGACACGTGTATCTCACGCGTGTCAAAATGCACGTGTCAAACTGTTTGACACATGTACAGTGTCGTACACGTGTCAAAATGCACGTGGCAATTTGTAGTATTTTTGTAGTGTGTGAAGCTCATTGTTCAAACATGCCTCTGATTTGAAAAGTAGAATTCATACCAAAAAGTGTCGTTTCATTCGCGTTCCAAGTTGGTTCGATTGTTGGATTTTCTTCATGGGCGTTCGAACAGGGCCATGATGGTTCAAATAACCTGCTTTCTGGTGCACGGTTCGACGGTATAATTAATAGTTCGAACTGCCGGCAAATTTTTGGATTTCTGGATCATTTTTATTCAAAGGCGTTCAAACCTTGCATTTTTGGGGGTTCGAACGACATTGTGTTGGATTGCACTATAAATAGCTAAAACTTGAATTTTAAAACTAGTTTTCCCCATTTCTCTTCTCTTGCACGCCACATACCCTCTTTTGCTCCCCTAGGATTTTACTCAAACTTTATGTCATTGATCTTTTGGGTTAAACTCGATCCTTGGTGTTAGAGTGTCATTTTGACCGATCTACTTAACATAAAATTCATAACCCTAGTTTTCACCATGTTGGGCTACATTTCACAATGTGATGCTTTATCTTGTCCATTTTTCTAGGACTTTGGTTGGTTGGTTGGTTGTGGAGTGCTGGGTCACGGGTTGGAGTTTTGTGGATCGGGACTTCGATTTTATTGTGTGGTTCATGGTAAGAGCAAAACCCTAATTTTTTATTTAGTAATGCAATTTGGGGGTTTTTGGTATTCAAGTCTAAAATTCCTCTATGGGTTTATATTCTAAGTTAGTTGGGTGTGAATGGAACCCTCGATTGCTATTGTTACCAAGTTTGTGTGACCCATGTGATTTTCAAGTGTGATTAGTTGTCTACAGTAAAGTAGAGTTGTGGTTAGTATTTAATAGTGTGTTTACCATGTACTAATGTAGTTAGGCATTGCAAGTTTGGTGTTGCGAAAAATCAATCTCTATTCAAACTAATCCTAGTTTAACCTAGTTTCAAATTTAGGGTTTTTAAACAAAATAAAACTTAAACTTAACAAATCAAAAGATAAGGTTATAAGGTTTTGGAATCCACTCCTACCAAATCATAGCAACATATTCATGAGCTCATCAACACATATTTGAAGTTTTCACATACAAATCTTAGGTATGCTCTACTTTGCTTAAAAAATCGTTTAAGTCATTCAATGAATCCGTTCTTTACACAAATCACAAAAGATACCTGGTATTCCCTAAATCATCCATTGTACTCATTCAAAGAACAAATCATAATGAATACTCAGTTTTTCACCAAATCATCAAATGTACCCGTTAAACGAAACACAATGAATACTCAACGTTTTGATAAATAAAACCCAAGCAATCAGTTAAATGAGACAACCTCAAATCATCACTTGTGTCCGGGAATCACAAGAAATACCCAAAAATCATCTAAAAAATCGAATAAAAGTAGAACAATGAGAAATCAAAAGCTCATAAACTCAAATAGCATAAATAAGCATGAAAACATAGTTTCTCTTCAATGGTGAGGCTTCATCCTCAATCCTAGATGAGAGTTTAGCTATACATGACTAAGGAAAGCATAAATAAACAACAATAATCCATTAAAAATCAAAGGAACTTACAAAATATGGAAGTTCTAGGTGAAAATCACCTAAGAACCCTAAAATCTAATGAAAATGACGCCTAAGGCGCTCTCCGAGCGGCCTCTCCCGAAACAAATGAGAAAGATGGTTATTTATATAAAAAATTAGGGTTTATACGATTCCAGGTCAGCATAAATGCTCTCGATCGCACTTATGGTGCGCTCGAGCGCACTCGGGTGTTCGATGCTCCGCGCTGTGTAGGGAATGCGCTTGAGCGCATCATATTGCTACCGTGATGAAATTCGATGGAACAAGTTACTTCGGGTTATGGTAGAGGTGTGTCAAGGATTTGTTGGTGCAACATGGGATGGTGAAGGCTTTATATGGGATGAAACCAGATGATATGCCGAACATAGATTGGAAGGAGCTTGAGGCGAAAGAGGTGGCTACTATTTGGCTTTGTCTGGGGGATGACGTGATGTATCATGTCATGGACGAAGAATCTCCAGCGGCAACTCGTTTCATGGTATTGGCCAAAGAGCCTATCATATCTCCAGCGGTAATTCGAGCGCATCATATTGGATTCCAAGTCTACACAAGGCATTCTAATAGAGTTGGAATAAGTTTCAACAGCTACCGCCTCAGAGTATGCGCCAGGCAGGCCATGGTAAGCCACTCGTATCTGTTTCACCTCAGTCGGGTAAAAGCTCGCTCTTATTTTCAGCGGCTTGTCGGAGTTGACGAAGGCAGGTCTCACTGATTTGTGAGACAGTTGGCTGGGGCAGCTTGGGGCGAGTGAGGGACGAAAGGAAAGAATGGAAAACATGGGGTGCATGGTGAAGGTTATGGTGACAGGGTCCGTGGAGGGTTTGTGGTTTTAGTTATATATATCAAGGCGGCATCACAAAAAGACGAGTGATAATAGCTGGAAAGTGCATATTTTCTCTATTAAAATAAGCATTATCATACTACGTTTTATTTTAATTCTTCTATTTAATATTTAATTGTGGAACTTTGTTTAATCATTAAAGTTGAGCTTAAATTGATACTAATGCATGGAATCGTTATTTTGAAGAAAATCAAAAGATAAAAAGAAAAAAAAAAAAAAAAGGAAGCAAGAAAGAGCTGGGCATGAATTGGCAACGACAAGATTTTCTTTCCAAGAAAAGATCCACGTGGAGAGGAGACACAAGACTTGCAAGAAAGAGACAACTCATTCCAAATCCTAGCAGCACACATTCGGTAAACCTGAAGGGCAACAAATTAAGTCTTTCCAAAAGAAGGTACATGTATGTCGATTGAGATCCCCGGCAATTTCTCAAAAATTGCCCAGCCAAGCATTATTTTCTAACCTTGCCCAGTGGCCTTGCGTGATGATATAAATATACAAGCCTCTCTTCAGTTTGGGAGAGAGAGGGAAGAAGAGAAGAGCCAAGGAGCACGAAAGAGCATAGAGGGACATATTTTGAATTTTTATTTTCTTTGTTTTCAATTTATGTTTAGTACTTTGATTATGGAATTTATTTTCATAAACATGAGTGGCTAAACCTCTAACTAGGACTAGAGGTGAAGCCTAGTATTTTTATTATATTTTCCTAGGACTATTTGTTTTTCATAGATAAATGATCAAATTTTGGGAATAATTTTTATTTGAGAGTAATTTAATGAGACAAGTTTATTTTGATTCCTTATGATTTTTGTTTATATCAAATGCTTACTTTGTTTGATTTGATATGATTCCAAAATATATTGAATGCTTAATTTATTGTTTCATGTTTTTGAAATCAGATTCTCAATCAATCCATGTTTGATTTATTTTATATCTTTTATGTCTCATGAATACGTAATAAAATACTAGGTAGATCCTTGAAATGCTAGTCTTTTCCAATATTATCTTCCAAAGCAAATTTATTTATTTTAGTTTCATAGTTTACTTTTTAATTTAAATTATATTCCTTTGCTCCACTTTCCAGTGAAAACCAAAAGCAAAATTCCTATTTTTTTTTTCTTTTCTGGATAATAATAAAAATTATTCTCTCGTGTTTAATCATTCCTTGTGGATCGACCTCGGACTTATCGAGATTTATTACTTGCGAAAACCTACACTTTGGTTCGCACTCTTTTTGGTCCAACAAGTTTTTGGCGCCGTTTATAGGGAATACATTTAAGGCACTGAGTTTTAATTATTTTTATTTTTAATTTTATTTTGTATTCTTTGTTTTAAAAAAAAAATAATAATTTTGTTTTATTTATTTTTTAACTGGTACCAACTTTCTAATCATTACAGCTGAGAAATTCAAGGAAGATTTATTTTTGAAAAAGTGCGAAAGCATCGTAAATTCTCCCGGTGATATTGTTCTTCTTTGTAGCGTATTGAGTTAATTTTTTGTGTATGAGTGTTTGGCAACGCGATTACACAAAAAGGCTTAGTAAGGTAGAGTTTGATATTTTCCCTATAATGTTGCATAATTCTGAGTTAGAGTTTTTTAACGACTCTATAGATATGACTGATGATGAAAGGAGTAACCATGAGGGTGAATTTGAAAACCAAGCTAACCAACCAGTCAAAAGCCTTAGAGACTACTTGCAACCCACTAGGTCAAGTACCCCTTCCTGCATGGCAGTCCTTGCCAATACATGAAATTTTGACATTAAACCTGGGGTAGTCCAATTGCTGCCTAAGTTTTGTGGGCTTGATTCTGAAAATCCTTACATGCGACCGATCGGATGATCTATCAATCCTATGGATCGATCACGACCGATCGAATGATCTATCGATCCAATTGATCTATCACGATCGATCGGATGATCTATTGATCCTATTTATATATCACGATAGATCGGATGATCTATTGATCCTATTGATATATCACGATCGATCCTATTGATCTATCACGATCGATCCGATGATCTATCGATCCTATTGATTGATCACCATGAATCGAATGATCTATTGATCCTATTGATCAATCACGATCGATCGGATGATCTATTGATCCTATTGATCTATCACGATCAATCGGATGATCTATTGATCCTATTGATCTATCACGATTTATTGGATGATCTATCGATCCTATTGATTGATCACGATGGATCGGATGATCTATGGATCCTATTGATATATCACGATCGATCGGATGATCTATCAATCCTACTGATCTATCACGACCGTTCAGATGATCTATCGATCCTATTGATTGATCACGATGGATCGAATGATCTATGGATCCTATTGATATATCACGATCGATCGAATGATCTATGGATCCTATTGATCTATCACGATTGATCGAATGATCTATTGATATATCACGATCGATCGGATGATCTATCAATCCTATTGATCTATCACGAACGATCAGATGATCTATCGATCCTATTAATCTATCATGACCGATCGGATGATCTATTGATCCTATTGATTGATCACGACCGATCAGATGATCTATCAATCCTATGGATCGATCACGATCGATCGAATGATCTATCGATCCTATGGATCGATCACGATCGATCGAATGATCTATCGATCCTATTGATCGATCACGATTAATCGAATGATCTATGGATCCTATTGATCTATCACAATTGATCGAATGATCTATTGATCCTATTGATCTATCACGATCGATTGGATGATCTATTGATCTTATTGATATATCACGATCGATTGAATGATCTATCAATCCTATTGATCTATCACGACCGATTGGATGATCTATCAATCCTATTGATTGACCACGATGGATCGGATGATCTATGGATCCTATTGATATATCACGATCGATCAGATGATCTATCAATCCTACTGATCTATCACGACCGTTCGGATGATCTATCGATCCTATTGATTGATCACGATGGATCGGATGATCTATGGATCCTATTGATATATCACGATCGATCGGATGATCTATCGATCCTATTAATATATCACGATCGATTGGATGATCTATCAATCCTATTGATCTATCACGACCGATCGGATGATCTATCGATCCTCCATCTGAGACTGTAACCAAGTCGATTAGAGGATCTAAAATAGTAAGCATATTCAGCCTAGTGAAGAAATAACTAAAATATGGCGTACAACAATTATTCCCGTCTCTGCACTCATAGGTGTGCCATCTTTATGCTTATGTGTGTCAACAAAGACTTGGGACCTGCTCGGAGTAGCCCCACTAGATCTCCCCTACACATATCAAGTTATCATGTTTGTAAGCAAAATCAATAACTTCAACTGTGCTACTAAGTAAATTTTACCATTTCGTTAGCACATCGAGCAAAGCTTTTTGACCCTGACCCGTGTCTAATTTTTTGCTTGGATTGGCTCACCTTAGCCGTTTGCGCCTTGTCCTACATTGTCAGTATAATGGGGGTAAATATATATTTTTTATTCTATTGTTGCCTATATATTATTTTTCTACATTGGGTACCTGTACTTTTTCTTCTTTCCAGTAGTTTACAAGATTGGCAAATTGTCTTATGTCAATTTTTGTTGGGTCGACCCTCGACACTATTTCCGCAGCAGTTAAAGAACTGCTGTAGTATTTACTCTTCAATTCAGACATGTAGCCTCGTAATT